>CM035814.1:60285560-60548060 GCA_020458035.1 Magallana ariakensis | reverse complement strand
CTCATTTTCATACTTTAGCATTTAAAACACACCTTAGAAGTATTTTGAAGTTAATACGTTAAGTCTTGTAAGAGCTCTAATCAAGGAAGACTCTATATTAAATTAAAAACATGCTGTGACATTTTATCAACAAGTTTAAAATATAGTTAGTTTTGTTTGCTAAAACATTTACACGAAAGATTACTATAGTTGCACAGGAGTTGGGTTTTATGTAAGCATTTTTAGAAAAATAAGAAAATTTAAAGCAAAAAAGTAAACATTTGAAGAAAAGACGTTTAATTAATGTTTTATTTGATTAATGCTATGTATCTATACTTATAAATTAAGGCATTTTGCCAATAAACTTCGAAATGCCTGCACCCGAGTAACTGCTCACACCTTTGGCATTTCAACATGTGTGAGTTGATGTCCGTAAGCTATAACTGAATTTTACCTGATAAGTAATTATTGTAAGATAAATTAAAAACCTACTTTCATTTTCGATAAACCAGCTCGAAATAGCAAATATGTGAGTAAGGTGGTGGACACGCTTTGGCGGATCCAAGTCAGTGGGAGTTTGCATCAAAAAATATACTTACAATGAAATAATATTGAATGATTATGTAAAGAGTGAATATATATCCTGGGAACCTATTTCGGGTATACATAAGAATTGAGATTTGACAAATGTTGAATAAATAAAATGAGCCAATTCGTTTCTTGAATGTGCGATTTTTGTTTTGATGAATAGAACTTTCCAGAACGGGGTAACCAAGAACGCGGTTTGGCTAATTAACGTCATGTTGGAGAATGTAGGATGAGTCACCATGCTTTGTGGGCAGATCGAACATCTGGTTAATACAAAAAAGTTAATAAATAAAATGGACCAATAGACGCGATTTTATTTTTGATGGAAAGAACTTTACAGAACGGGATGCCAAAAAATGGGGTTGACTAATTAACACTATGGCGAAAAGTGCGTACACGTTTTTTAAATAACATATACATTTTTTATACCATGACAGATTGGTAGTAAACCTTATAAATTAATTTGTTGACAGTGTTTTATCTAAATTTCTTATTTTGGGCAATAATAAGTGAAATTTGACATAAAGAACAAAGTTCTAAACAGAGATACGTACACGCTCTATACACCCACACTCTGGTTTGAAATAAGATAATAGTCTATTTTTTTCCAGTCAGCTGCAACAAAAAGAATTAAGGTCATGTACATGATCATGTGAATATACTCCATTTCAGCTTAGATTTTCATCCCTGTCCTCTCCTCTAAATTTTCAGCCACGCAGTTGCTTTTTTATTTCAATTTTATAGAATATTTTAAGAAAAGCAATTAAGAAAAATTTCGGACACAATACATAAAAAAATGAACAAAAAAACCTGGTTCAACATATTAAGCATTGTATCATAATATAATATGTGAATATAATATAATACGTGAATTATTGTTAATCCCCGCGCTTGCGCGGGATATCATCTAGTATTATGTAAATCAAACAGATGGTTTCAAAAGAAGAAATTTATTCTTGTTTTCAATTACTTGTGTTTGTAAGATGAGTACAAATTAAAGCCACAAAGGCTCCATTATCGTGATATTTTGAACTATGGACATTATTTCCTCTTCTTTTTTTAAAAATAATTAATTTTATGTATTTTTCTATTTATAATCATTTGAAATGTTTTATTTGAGAACTTTTACTGTCAAAGATTGGAATTTCTTAATAATTAGCTGTAATAATTGTCTGTCTGTTCATGGTTGTCATCACATCTGTCAGGTGTCCATCAACAAGCACAAGACGAAGAAGAATCTATTCAATATATTCTTTAAAATCTCAGCATTTCTTAAACAATCGAATCAAATTTTTGACGTCAAAAATTGACAGCTTCCAGAATTATACATTATAAATCAATTTAAAATCAAAATGGTATCCATGCCCTACCGTCACCAAAATTTCTCTTCCCTCAACTCAGTCCTCTCAACTCAAATTCTCAAAGGATACGTACATAAATTTGAGGTCAATATTCAGAATTGAGGCTGAGTATTGACTTGAGGAAAGTTGATGACTGCGGGCTCAGGATATTTACACTTCGCCAAAATCATGTTAGGCCTCAGTCACGGGTGTAAGTAAAATATTTATGCTAAAAATGTGGGGAGGAGATCCATGTTGCCGAAGTTCAAGTTTTACTGCGCTGAGATATGATTTCATATTTTTTTTTTATTAAGCATACTTGAAAATTAAACTTCATGCAATTCAAAATTTGTTTTATTGTCATTCAAAAATGTTTTTTTTTCTTTGTTTAAACAAAAAGAAATACATGTTAATCATATTATAGAGTTCAATACATAAACTGCCATACATATTTTACGCGCCATTTTTTTTTTTTTAATTTTTGCAATATAAATTATAAGACAAAAATAAGTAGCATCATCTAGTAATAGTAGCAGAAAATGGCAGATACATTTTTGCACGTGCAAACATACCATATTCAGAATGTATAATATTCTGTTTAAGCCTGCCAATCTTTTTTGAAACTGCTTTCAATAATTTCATGTTCGGCCGCTCTTCAGAAAAATGCCCATCATTCTAAAGTTCTGGGTTATTTAATTGATATTAATTAATTTGTTCTGTTTGTCTAAACAAAACACATTGACCCTGAGTATTGTATGAAAATCATTTATATGTAAGGATAGGTCAATAAAAGGTCAGGCAAAGGAAAATCGTTGTTTAAAAACAAATATCCTGTTTTATAAATGTCAGGAATTTTATAGTGCACGGAACTATGTTCATAAAGTAGCCTGGAATGCGATACCTCCACTTAACTTAACATGGTTTTTCTTCATATTTCACGGCTTCTTCGTGAGTGTAACAGAAAAAAATCATGACCTTGTTGATAATTATCTGAATCTATTAAATTAAAATGGGCAGAAAAGTGAAAAGCGATCTGCATATTGTAAAGATTTATGTAATCGGGATCAAGATCCAGTCAAGATTGGTGCATTATCATATGTAGAGATATTTAAAAGAGTGTTGAACATGTCGGCGTCAATTGCAAACAACTCAAGTAGTGTATGCAAAGTCAAATACGAATTTCATGCCAAAGAAAGTTTGAGTAATTTGTCGTACGACAGATTTGTTAATTTGTTGTTATATGGTATTATTTTCCCCTCTCGTCATTATTAAAGTCTTTTTAAAAACGCAACGCACCTCGATACGCATAACAAGGAATATCTTTTCCCTAGGGGATCCTAAAAGCCACCTTCTTTTCGTTTTGCAACAATTATGACAGCGTATATAACATCTTTGAAATCTGTCTCCTCACCTTACGTACAATTCTACCTAAAACAAAGTGGGAATGCCGAAAAACATATCCAAGGCTTAGTTGAGCTTAAACTGAATGATTAAGGAATAAGGAATCATTCTTTGCGAATTATGAGGTGATAATTTTGGTCGGGGCATGATCAAATCTAATAAAGCCCGAAGGGCTTTAGGATAGATTTGATCACGCCCCGACCGAAATTATCACCTCATAATATTCAAAGAATGATTCCTTATTACTTATATTTACATAATTTTAAGCCATCGTACGATTAAATATTCAAATATAAATAAGCAAACCCCGCTGGTGCCTCAATTTGGCATCATTTGAAGTTATGGGTTACATAGTACAAAATCGATACGTAGTGTTATTACAGGCAAGACTCTGGAAAATGTAAATATTAGTCCATAAGTTTATGTTTGAAATATCTATAATATATAAAGCAATGATTTCGAACATAGATATTCTCTGGTATTAATCGAAAACTACCCTGAAATGATATATTATGTTTGAAAATACTATTAGTAATTCAATGCGTGTCGAATCAAAACCTTATTAATATCTTTTAATATATGTGCATGTGTATAATGATTACAGATTTCATTAATAACCACTTATCTTCCCATTCTAACTAATCATATACAGCAGCTTTATAAGGTTAATCTCAGTCTTATTCATTCAAACAAACCGATGGATGAAATGAAGATTTTTTAAAAATTACACATGCAGTGATTTTATGGATACATATTGATATATACTGAAATTTAAACATGTAACGTCATCTCGTGCTGCAACATACACATTTTGCTTTAACATTCATAATTCTGCGATATTTTTAAAATGTCTACATATTTTTCTTAAGTATCAAGATTCAATCAAACAGTAAAATTGTCAATTTAATGCTGCCTCCATCAATTTTATTTCGTTTAGAAGCTGAGCGAGAGTTTATATAAACTTTTGATCAATGCTTCTCGTTTCGGTGTCATTAAGAGGACTGGATGGCCGTGGCCATTTTTATTGATCCATTTCTGAAAAAGAGCTCTTTAAAAAGATGAAGGATTTAAAATGTACACATTTAAAGCTAAAATTTATGAAATTTTTCTTAATGAAATAATAGTGTATAGCTAAGCTAATCATATCCAATAACTTAAGGTAGATCTGATTGGTAACTTGTTGACCAACCAGCCTCATTAAATAAAGATATAGACGGGCTCACCTTTGATCGGTCACGTTACAGATAAACAGAAAATTGACATTGGAAAGAGCAAAGAGTATAATTTCGTAATATTTATAAAAGTAAACAAGTTGGTACTCATACTCGAAATATATTTTAGACGGTCACACAACTGTACGATATCCTCAAATGTCATTTATATTAATGAACATTCAATTTTTATTCACTTATCATAATTTGTTCTGAACATAACTTGTGAAATGCTGTGTTTTACAAAAGGAAACTAAGTTAAATACAGGATGTCACAAGTTAAATGCATATTATAGGCCGTTTATATGATCTAAACGCTTTATATGTTTCTTAATATCTGGAAGATTTAATAATTAATTTTTTCTTGTGTTTGCTATTTCATACGGAAGCGTATTAGTGCCACATTGTAAATTTTTTTTCTTTAAAATTCCAACTTTAAAGTTGATTTTTCCAACTTTAAAGTTGGAATTTCCAACTTTAATCTTGGAATTTCCAACTTTAAAGTTGATTTTTCCAACTTTAATTCCAACTTTAATCTTGGAATTTCCAACTTTAAAGTTGATTTTTCCAACTTTAAAGTTGGAATTTCCAACTTTAAAGTTGGATTTTCCAACTTTAATCTTGGAATTTCCAACTTTAATGTTGATTTTTCCAACTTTAAAGTTGGAATTTCCAACTTTAATCTTGGAATTTCCAACTTTAATCTTGGAATTTCCAAC
Organism: Magallana ariakensis; assembly: GCA_020458035.1. NCBI lineage: Eukaryota > Metazoa > Mollusca > Bivalvia > Ostreida > Ostreidae > Magallana > Magallana ariakensis. The sequence continues at coordinate 60,542,822 of CM035814.1, read as the reverse complement.
TTTAAAGTTGATTTTTCCAACTTTAAAGTTGGATTTTCCAACTTTAAAGTTGGAATTTCCAACTTTAATCTTGGAATTTCCAACTTTAAAGTTGATTTTTCCAACTTTAAAGTTGGATTTTCCAACTTAAATCTTGGAATTTCCAACTTTAATCTTCTGTTGTTATTACGATAAGTCTTTCAATTTCAGACGAATTTCTTTTAATAAGTGATCTTTATTAACGCCATGTAGATACAAATTCCAAGGCTTTGTTTTGATCTTAATTGTCTCTTAGTGTTCTTCTTTCTAATCCTGCATTTAATTAACGACACCCTCTTGTTTTACATATTAAGATAACATTTATTTGATTCAAAATTATTTCGATATTTAATATCTGATACTGCATACATTTAAACGTTTTAATCTTATATATATATATGAAAACTTCTAGTTCAGACATTCACAACTATAAGTTTATGCACAGTTTGCCTGTAATATAATATATACTGTTATATATATATTCATGTATTGATTCAAAATTATTTCGATATTTGATATCTGATACTGAATGTATTTAAACGTTTTAATCTTATATATTTATATGAAAACTTCTAGTTCAGACATATACAACAATAAGTTTATGCCCAGTTTGCCTGTCATATAATGTATACTGTTATATTTACAAAAAAATAAAGTCAAACAAAAAAGTTGGAAATTCCAAGATTAAAGTTGGAAAAATCAACTTTAAAGTTGGAAATTCCAACATTAAAGTTGGAAAAATCAACTTTAAAGTTGGAAATTCCAACTTTAAAGTTGGAAATTCCAAGATTAAAGTTGGAAATTCCAACTTTAAAGTTGGAAAAATCAACTTTAAAGTTGGAATTTCCAACTTTAAAGTTGGAAATTCCAAGATTAAAGTTGGAAAAATCAACTTTAAAGTTGGAAATTCCAACTTTAAAGTTGGAAATTCCAAGATTAAAGTTGGAAATTCCAACTTTAAAGTTGGAAAAATCAACTTTAAAGTTGGAATTTCCAACTTTAAAGTTGGAAATTCCAAGATTAAAGTTGGAAAAATCAACTTTAAAGTTGGAAATTCCAACTTTAAAGTTGGAAATTCCAAGATTAAAGTTGGAAATTCCAACTTTAAAGTTGGAATTTTAAAGAAAAAAAAATTTACAATGTGGCACTAATACGCTTCCGTAATTTCATACTGTATATCAACACTATTTACTGAATATTCGCAAATACTTTGTTAATGCATATTTATGGATATAATTATTATAAAGTTAATAACTATAAGTAACATGTAATATCAAAATGACAATTGTGTATATTGTATGTATTATCATTAGGAGAGGAACACGTAAGTTGAAAGAACTTGTTTCCAATCCTCTTGTGTAACTACACAATAAAATATGTTCAAATCAAATCATATGTTTCTTAAGTTCAATTTGCCGTCATCTTATTTCACGCATTAATACGCATTAATAAAAACACAAGATGGGGTTACAATGTAGTTTATTATATTTTACCAATTTTACCAATTTTCGACAGTCCGCAAGAGAGCAGGAAAACTCTACAAAAACAAAAAATTTTCATTTACAAAATTAACAAGAATATATCGGCAGGTCCCAAAAAGTTTCAATGAAAATATATAACCATGATAAATGCTGTTAATCATCTTTTATTTGCAATAACTATTTTTCGATTTACCAGTGCTAAACTAGTTCACGATAACTAGATCTCACAATCAAGTCTACGGAGATTGTTTGAAAATATCTGAGACATGAAATTTTTGTTTTAATGTGAAAAATAAACGCATCAACGAAATTGTCACGAACATCGCGAATATGTTCTCACACGTGAATAAAAATAAAAGGAAAGTGAGCTTGAAAAAGTTTTAATATCTACGCGAAAATTGTGATTTACATTGATATGTTAGATACTGTAGATTGGCAAATAATTACGATGGCTTTAACGTTTCATTGCTTAAATTTAAATCATTGGAGCGTGAAATTAAAACTATCTCGATTGATCCTTTTTTATAAATCGTGAAATTTTAACACCGTCGAATAAAATCGACTTACAGTATATCATTAAATGCGTTCCTTTTAAACTACAAATATCTTTCTAACATAAATTATGTACCTTTTAGTAGAATCCTTTTCCACCAAATCCCCCGCTTCCACCAAATCCTCCTTTTCCGCCAAGCCCTCCCATACTTCCGATTCCACCAATCCCTCCCAATCCGCCCAGACCTCCGCTTCCGATTCCACCAAGACCACCAATTCCACCAAGACCTCCGCTTCCAATTCCACCTAGACCGCCAATTCCGCCAAGACTTCCACTTCCAATTCCACCTAGACCACCAATTCCGCCCAGACTTCCTATTCCACCTAGACCACCAATCCCGCCCAAACTTCCACTTCCAATTCCACCAAGACCACCACTTCCGCCAAGACTTCCACTTCCTATTCCACCTAGACCACCAGTTCCGCCCAGACTTCCTCTTCCGAATTTGCCAAAACCTCCTAGACCTCCGATTCCACCAAATCCGCCTCCGAGTCCGCCCAGAGGGTAACCTTAAGAGAAGAGTTGGGATAATTGAATTATAAGTCGTACCGTATAAGCATATGGATTATCATATACCGATAATTAACAAAGGTTACATGTATAACAGAATTAGAAATAAAAAATGAAATGCTTGGACAAATGCGAATATATATCTGTGTTTTTATTGATGTCGATGATATCATCGAGCGTTTCTTACAAACTGTCACAGTTAAACTCACCTCCAAAGCCGCCGCCATTAACAGTCAGGGCTAAATGAAAACATGTAGTCAGTCAGTAAAACAACAAAGTAACGAAAAAATCAAAACAAAAAAAATGTTTTGTAATTTCGCATCCTAAAAAGGAAATGTTAACGTTTTTGGCTAAACTGTTTTATGTATTAGAATTTTTTAAACATTTTTTGGTTTAGAATGTTTAACTAGGATGCTGCTATAATCTGCCGTTATTTGATTGTCATTTGCCGAGTTACAAGAGAGATATAGAGATTTTTTTGTGTTAATAAAAATAAAATAAAACAATTTCAATTATTTTTTCTTGTTTTTCAATATTGAATGTCAGTATCTTCAGCAATCTATGGGTAAATAAACACAAATTTAGTAAAGTTACATGTAATTAAACCTGAATTGTGAGTTCCGTGTCTCGCTTTACTCGACAACTTAATCAAAATAATTCGCTTATACACAGCTTACCACAGAAGGCCAAACCAACGATGATAAAAGCTTGGATCATCTTTAAGCAAAATGAAACAATGTCCTTCTCTTTTTCTCCCGTTTATATATAAGATTTCAATGGAAATATGGGCAAATAAACTCTTTGTTCATAATCACATCAAAAGTTGTTCTTCTTGTGTTTTTACTATGTAATATCTAACAATAAGGAACTTATTTACTTTTCACTCTATCTATGTTGAAGCAAATGTACATGTTCTTGCTGACTGTATTACATTATTTTTCTCATTAAAAGGCACGTTAGTGTGATGCTATTCTTCTTTTGATTGCACCTTTTACTATGAGATTCAAACAAAGCTAACGTTGTTTTATATCTAGGCTCCAGCAAGTTCATTAAAGTTCAAATAAAGTTGAAAATGCCGAGATTCTTGTAACATTAAATAACTAGTTAAGACATGATTTTTTCGAGCTTTTTGATTACACATGATGCCATACTAATACTTTTAAGAGAAAAAACTTTAATATTACTTTAATTGAAACATTGCTGACTATGAACCCATCTTAAAATGCTTTTAAATTACCAAACGATATCATTTGTCAAGTTACAAGCGATTACAAATTTTGTATTTTTTTTTTTTTACTTGCCATGTTTTGATTTGGGTTTTTTTTCAAAACAAAGCAAAACAAACTCGAAAAAATGTTTAATACATATCATGTCAAAACAAAAGTCATTAAGTCATTAAAATAAAATTTCGACCATTATATATATCATGTGTCAACAAAAATATTAATGGTACGAAACCTCTCAGCACAACAACCAGCGTATTTTTAAAAAAGGGCTCAAATCATGGCATCAAAATGTTGTATAGCAATTATCATAAACATTAAACAAATGCAGAATTGGAATGTTTGGGCCAAACGGTAACATTTATTATGTTAGCTCTGATGATGGTTTCATTACAATCAAGACTTTAATGATTCAATTGACCAATGAGTTCATGTTCTTTTACTTAAAAATGATTTTCCTGGGCAATAATATGATTTATCTAGGGTATTTTTTTTTCTATTGGAGAAGGTGCATTTTGTTTGATTGTTATTTCTATAATTTTAACAAAAATGGTTGATATTGTTTCAGTATTTACATGCAGATAGTACATGACTGTATCTGTTGCTCTAAATAATGTGTTTTAACATTGTTTAATTTTTGCATTAGTCGACAGCAAGAATTAATTTAATAGGGATAAAAATGTTTAAAATTTCAATTCAATGATCAAATTTGGATGTGTGATAATCTTTTTATTTAATCTTTTCGAATTGGAAATTCACTTTTTTCATTTTTAAAAGAAAACAATGTAACTATAGAATTTCGAATGATCTGAAAATAAACAGTGAACTGTAAACTAATGGCGCCTCGAGACAAACTTCGTCAGAGGAATTCAATTTATCATGATATAACTGGCGATTAAAGCTTTTTTGTTTCCTTGTTGAATAATGAATTACAGATTTAATTTTGCGCGTTCAGGTCAGGTTTGGAGACTTCTCGGTTGTTCTAGTTCACCTGTCACCTGTGTAATATATTACAACATCATAATAACCTCTAATCTTAGTCTATTCATAGACCAAAAGTGAAATTCCATTTAATTGCTATTCAAAATGATAATAAAAACATGTTTTTAACAGTTTTTGATCATGTATGATCTAAAATTCAATTATTATCTTAAAACAAAACGTTGAATATCTAATAATGTTACAGAGGGCATATTAATAAGTCAATTTAACGAAACATAAAGTCATGTGTTTTTATCTTCATTATTGCCATAATAATGTTGTTTTAATTTACAATTTAGGTTTAAATGAAAAGTGTTTTCCTAGTGTGTATCAAGTCCTATGGTTGAGTCCGTTTATCTTATTGAGCTCATATAGCATTGCACAGTGATTGTAGGTACTCAAAACAAACAATTAATTAAATCGGTTATATCAAAAATTGCCATAATTATGCTTTATTAAATTATTGATTATATTTATTTGTAAATGATATCACTAGCAATGAAATTCACAATCATACGTTAACATATGATTTCACATGAATTCGAATTATACAAGTTTTGTTGTGGGTGAAGGCTGCGGACACTTTTGCTCTTTAAAAATTATCAGAAATGTGTCATTTTTCTCCATATCTTCAGACAGAATAGACATTAACAAAAATGTTTGATTTGTCTCCGAACAGTTACATGCTTTATTTAAACAGGCACTGTTGACGATTTGAATCAAAGTACTGCGGTACTGAAAGACGGGCTCTTTTGATGTGTTATTATGCATATTATGTAGTAAAGACTGACAAATCTCTCTCTCTCTCTCTCTCTCTCTCTCTCTCTCTCTCTCTCTCTCTCTCTCTCTCTCTCTCTCTCTCTCTCTCTCTCTCTCTCTCGCGAATATTAACAAAAAATACGTCTGTCTAGTAGAAAAAAATCAGTGCAATAGGTGTTGAAACGAGCGTTATAAAATCAACACTAGTATCCCATTTCTTTGATGAGCAGCGAAATATACCATTGCTTTGTAAAACAGTTAATAACATTACATGCGCATTGTACATGTATATGTGCTCAAAATACATAGTCTTGTTTTTTTAAACACATAATTAATACAAAAACAAAAAATAAACTTCTCCCTTACTTTATTCGGAAACAAAAAACAAACAAACATTGATTTGATAAAATATGACTCTCAGTGAAACTATTTTGTAAAGCTGAACCTTCTACTTTGACATTCGGTTATGTTTACTTTAAAAGCAGTTTTGCAAACTAAAGAAATATTTACAAGTTGAATGCATATAGCCAGTACTTTGCTTTCAGCAAAGCCCCACTGAAAATATATCTCTACGAGCCGAAAGAAAAACAAATAAGGAAACAAGCCATTGAAAAATTCTCATCAAGAATTAAAGAAAAAATAATTAATTTTTAATTTAATTTAACCTCTATTTAGATTATCAATAAGGTCTCGTTTCAGTTCTCAAATATAACTATTTGTTATTGCCAATCATTAAACACCAACCAAACTAAATATCGGAGTTGCAGCTAGACCTTCGGGGGAGGGGGTGCAGATATATGATTGGTAATCAATAACGTTATGTTGCATGAGACTTAGTGGTAAATCCACCTCCCCCGTGTACTTGGACCAGTGACTTCTGTTGTTATTTGTACCCTGTCTCTAGATCCTATTGATAAGCTGTTATTTAAGGCGGGTACACTTTAAAGACCATAACGTGTTGATCAAAAGAACCATTGTTTACATCAGTGATGAATAATTTTTGTCCTTATCAAGAGCTTTGTAATGTATCCCTTTGAATCAATAGTCTCTATATGCAAGGCCACATGAACTGATGTATGACAGATTAAAACGTCCACACATATTACGTAAGGGGGTTTCAGTATAAAAATTGATTCCAACTAACAAGAAGGAGAACAGGAAATATCGGGGAGTTTCCAATTTGCAATTTTGATTGAGAGGATTTATGATGATGGTGGTTTTATGATGTTAAGTAAACGGATCGTGTACTGTGATCGTGCATCTAAAACTGATTCAAACTTCTAAAAATGAATTTTATAGAAGTTGGTTTACCGCACACTGAATTTGTTCCGACCAGAAAAGAGTTTTACCCGAGACGCCCGATCCCGATGTCAGGGCTGAGTAAAAGATACATGGGTCTGGAGACTCTCTCCAAGTCGGAGGTGGGATCCCTGATCGACCGACTCTCCCAGCCCAAGACCACACCCACCGGGCGTGAATCCATAGGAGACACGAATACCGAGGCAAAAGATGGTCCAAATAAACGAAAAGGGAGGTTCTTAGGTAAGGGAGGAAAACAAGAACCTTGTCTAGCTGCTGGCGTAATGAAAATTAACATTTGTTGAAGAGCATAATGAAGAGATTATTACTTGTTATTAGCAGATGATTTATATATATGCTGGTTTGGTTTTTTTTTACAACATAATTACATCGCTGGTTCAAACAAACGAAAGGTAGTTTTTATAGGTGGGGGTGGGGGGTGGGGCTCGCGCACCTTGTCTTCTATAACATATAATTATCTATTCAGGCACAATGTCGCTAACATGAGTATATGTATGAAGATTGAAAAATAGAATAAAGAGATTTATATTGTTGTGGATTAAATATATGTAGATGGTTCGCTTCACACTGCTGTTTTATGTAGATCTATAACGAAGAGATTTATATATACATACATGTGTGAGATTTATATATACATACATGTGTGAGATTTATATATACATACATGTGTGAGATTTATATATACATACATGTGTGAGATTTATATATACATAGTTACATGTGTGAGCGATACATGTGTATATGGTTAGTTTTCTGTCCACAGGAAGTAAGAAAATGAAGAAGTCTGATTTAGACAATATGATTGCCCGGTTGGCCGGTTCAAGTCAAAATAAAACACCGGATGCCAAGCGGATCCAGGGCACGGAGGAGCGGATTAAACGGGGCGTGACTGCTAGCTACGCTTGGCAGGGCAAATCTGTCCTTCAGAGAAACCTGACTATATCTGTAGCAAACCATCATGCACAGTATAAGACATTGCTAAACAAGCATTCCTTCACGGACTGGCATGAGGATCGCCTATAGACCACAGAGATTTACCTGAATACTTATATATGTTTCACCTGTTCTTCTGTAATTTTTGGTAACGTTAACGTTGGTATCACATATTAATGAATTGTGCTGGTATCTGGAATGATGACATCGAAACATTATCCTCAATGTAAATAAAATGTTGACAATATTTTATAGGAAAACCACTGAGTCAAAATAATCTCTATTGGAAAAGTTTGATATATTTATTCACTTATTCTCCATCGCTTTTTATTTTTATAAGTTAAAATTTTGAACGCCATGAATTTGTTTCTGTCGATCATTCAATTTGCATTTTCGTTTTTTTTCTGACATTGCAGTTTCTTTTTTATCAATTCTTTTCGAACATGCTTTTCAGTTTTAACTTTCGCATGTAAAGATATTAATATTTATGTGTTGAAGTGTCATTATGCAAAACGAAATGTAAATGTATAACATGTTTTAAGCATGTGTAAATTATCAGGAAATAAAATAAATGTCAGAGATAGATCCTATCATCATGATCAGACATATACATATTAGAGTTTTTCCTTAATCGCAAGTAACTCTCTACATAGAAAACGTTAATATAAATATCAATTAATTCAATTTGTTTTAATAAAATGGTAAAGTCAGAAAAAATCGGATGGAAATTTGTGTGGCATTAAGAAGCTGAACAAATAAAATCTAGAACAAAAAATGCCGTATAAGTTTTAGAAACGTCTGATTTTCCTGTTCGTGAAAAGTAATATTTCTTTATTTATGTAAATTCAATTGAACAAAATATTTTGTTATTAATGATAGTTTGTGATTATATTACTTATGTTATATGTAATCATGAGTTGCATATATTTTGGATAGTGCCCTTATATCAAATAAATTTATCATAAATTTGTTTCATTAATATTGTAATTATATAACGATATTATTGTTAATACATGTATTTTGTTTGTCAATAATCTTACATGTGAAATGAAACCCAATATTTGCAATATCTCGAGGATGCTGTCATCAATAGAAATGTAGTTTCAGATGTTGGTTATCTGGTTATCATTTGAATAAAAGATCCATATATATATATATATATATATATATATATATATATATATATATATATATATATATATATATGTGTGTGTGTGTGTGTGTGTGTGTGTGTGTATAGATAGATAGATAGATAGATAGATAGATAGATAGATAGATAGATAGATAGATAGATAGATAGATAGATAGATAGATAGATAGATAGATAGAGAGAGAATCATTCTCATTTTCATGTAATTGTTGACTACATGCAATGAAGTAATTTCTCTGTTACCTGGTATCAAAATACATAACAATTCACAGCAATCTGCAGAATGGGCCTAGTACATAGATGACAATAAGCTTCGAATTAGTAATTATTAATAGCCGAAATGAATACTCTGGGAACTTAGAGGAAGGAATAATGACTGGGTGGTATAATCTGATCAGAATTATCAAGGCATTGTGTGGAATCTCAATGTCGTAATCCGGGTCAAATCATTGTGGGTAGAATTAAACGGTATGACCGTGAGTTCTGGCTATATTCCATGAGTGGGGGACAGCCGATCTATGCAATGTGTACATAGTAGACAAATATGTCACTAATATTTCTCATTCATATACACATGCACGCATCGACATAAACTTAAAGAAACCAAGGCACCAATGTGCTACAATAATGCACAAACATTTGTACTTATCTATATATAATTATAAGTGTGTGCTTTTTAAACAAACAGTTCCGCTGTTTACGAGATGACTTAACTCCTGGCAATCCAATATACAGCCAAAATGAGATAATAGGGGCCTACATGCATTTTCAGCATAATTATGTTTACAAACTTTGTTTTTTGGCTCTTCGGATGGTTTTTTTTTCAATAAATGTCAAACAGCTGTCGAACGCATGCATGTACACCGAAATACATCTTTTCGCATTCCTAATATACAATGTATAAAAGTCGCATTTGTTTGTTTTAACTTAAATATGTAAGACAGAGTTTCTCAAACGCCTGGCTTTAGATTTTTTTTCTAAATATCTATAGGAACTTTAAATTGGATAATATCTACCACACATCTTTTCGCATTCCTAATATATAAAAGTCGCATATGTTTGTTTTAACTTAAATATGTAAGACAGAGTTTTCCAAACGCCTGGCTTTATATTTCCTTTCTAAATGTCATGGTATGTAATTATGCATGTAAGACATTGGTATAATATTCGTAAGGTGCAAACCATTCCTTTTATTGTTAAAAAATAGTAAAGATGCATAAAATATCGATTATTTTTAATGATTAGGCAATTCGTCTTTTCTTGAGTTCTATATTTTTATAGTCTTTTCAATAATTGATTGCATATACACTGTACATATAATTATGTATAACAAGCCATGAAACAGCGCATGCGTGTTTTGTTTTTTTTATTATTGTTTTTTGGGGGGTTTTGTGCTTTTTTGTTTTGTTTTGTTTTTGGGTTTTTTTGTAAGTAAATACGTTAAATTAAATGTAATTTAACAAGCAAAGGGGAATAATTTAAGTTTAAGTGAGTTTGTTGTTTACATAAGATTTTAAAATTTGATTATATTTTGATTTCCACTTGCATTAAAAAAAAATCAATATCATGTCACCTTCCAGTTTCAACGAGTCTATTTCACTTCTTGTTTTATTTTTTTTTTTGCAAACAGTATTATAGGGTCTCCTCGTATAACATGTATGAAAACGATTATTTATCAAGGGCCAATCTAGCATTTAACAACAGTACATACATGTGTGGCACATTCTGTGGAGTTTCAATAGTACAAGGCCATTCTTGGATCAACTGACAATTTTGTATTTCTTTTTTTACACTAATTCTCAACGAAATAGTTATTCTAATGCCAAAGATGAACAAATGATTCTTTACGTAAACGATTAAAAAAATATAAACAGTATCTATAGTTTCTGCATGAGTGCTGTAATATTTTCCAGTTGTATGGTTATTATTATGATACGAATTTTGAATTGGATAGTATCTACCAAAGCTCTCCCTATATATAGACAGATCATACAATGGGTGTTGAACTACTGATACCAATATATTGAATGAATTTTTCTCAGTTTTTCATAAACCGATGTTAAATTGGCACACAACCTGAATTTGTCCTTTAATACGCAGTAGGATAATCAACAAGTTTATGTTTGTCAACCGTTAAAACCTAAACAATATATTTTTTTTCTAATTTAACCATCCAAAAATATTTGAACTTTTCAGTAAAACCAACCAAATCTTGCACCATCGTACGCATGCCAAAAGTATGTCAACATTTTCTTTTTCCCCTATATATATTTCATTGAAAACAAGACATATTTTAAAGGTTTTTTGTTGTTGTTTTTTTTTTTTTTTTTGTCAGATTTTGAAGAAATTTTTATTGATTAAAGTAGATTCAATTTGAACTTTTTGACATACATTGAAATAGTTTTTTGACAACTCATTTATAAAATTTGATATTTCAAACACAACACGAAGATATTTTTTAAGTGTTTTACTATATATCTTTTGCACAATATGCGATCCGAAAAATCTTACTTTGGATTTTGAATATCAAATTAAATCTCAAGAACTGAAGGTTGGAAAAATATTAAAATATGATGCCAAAGAAGCGAAGTTCAACGAGATTCTGAATTTATCAATCCAAATCTTTTCAAAATCGGTCAAGGGGTTATTTTTAACGAGTCTTTGAAAAATGTTGGTTTTCATGAAATATATGTAGTGAAAAGAAAAAAATTGACATACTTTTGGCACCTATGTGAAAGTTGCATAGATTTTGCTTTAAAAAGGCACGTAGCATCATTTTTTAAAGTTGAATGGAGTAGAATTATCCAAATTCTTGACAAAAAAAAAAAAAAAAAAAAAAAAAACACCAAAAAAACAAACTAATCGGTTGGCAGTCTTAATTTATTAATTCCTAATTCGTTGGGTGGATGGCGTATTGCGCATTAACTAGAACTTTTATTTTAATATTCATTCTTTGAATTACCCTATTTTTCTCAGTATGCTCCAAACAATTCTCTAAAAAGAAGGGGGGTGGGGTGGGCTACGCAGCTCCTTAAAATTCAATTTCAATATATATATATATGTTAGTTAAAGAAAAATGTCTGTTGTGAAAAAGATGGGGTGGGGGTGGGTTGGACCCCCCCCCCCCCCCCGTGATGCTACGTGCTTGTTTAAAGCAGATGATGCAGCGTTAATAGATGTACAATTGTGTTTTGATATAAATTATGGTCTATATTTATTTCATGTGCCTTATTGGAAGTTGCCTCCCTCTTATTGAGAAAAATAATAGATAATTAAAGAATTTTGAATGTAAAATTCTACAATGAACAGCGATAGATGTCGGAAGTAACATTCAGATTTGGGGTGGGGGTGGACGGGCTACCCCACCCCCACCCCCCTAAAAAAATTCCCATCGACACTATAGTTTGCTTGATTACTTCAACCATCGTAAACCCAATACAATGTTCAATGCCATGTTAAGCAAATAATAATGTGGCAAATACAATATAGGTCTATATCCGTATGTCATAGAGCACTCTTTTAACTTTTAGGGTTATTAGTAGCACCTGCAGGTTTTATTTACATCCGGTGATGAGGTGACAGTGTTCTGGTCATGTGCAGAAGAAATAACTTTGGTTGAAAGACGTAGAGTGGTAAGTTTCGTGGAGGTTTTTTTTTTATCGCATTTGTACAGAATATCGTAATATATGCCTGACACTATAGCAGAGTGCATGATCAGCGGATGTGTGTACGTGTTCAGCTGGTGTGCACACGTACTTTAAACATGCTATCTTGTACCGTGTTAACCCGGCACATCATAATGTGCAGTGATTGAATGATATGAAAGTGTATAATTTATGTGCAATGGTCACCAGACATTAGCCTTATTTTCTAATTGAATTTTATGTGATGGATCATTAGAGGATTCACTTCTGATATGGGATGAAACAGTAGAAATTTTATTAAGTACTATAATATATACACTGATATATACATAATATACAAACACACATGATGGGTGACACTACATCTATTATTTTGATTGAATGTACTTTGATAGTTGGTACAAGCATAGAGAAACTCATTATCAAGGCTGTCATTAGGGTACCATGATTACATGGTCTTAAACACAATTAAGTTATATAGGACTCTTGAAAAATGAAAATTGATTTTCTGAACTCCTTGAGGGAGGGAGGGAGGAAGTTAGTCATCCAAACTAATTTTAGATATGATGTTCATTAAAGTCTCAAGATCATTATTTGCATCCATATGAACAAAAGAAATACCCAATTTTGATATAGTACACTAAAAATATTTATATATTGTCTACCAACCTCTCTCCCCTCCCCCCTTTTTCTTACAAACAGGGTCTTTTTTAGAATTTTAAGTACTAATAAAATGCTATATATATACATGATATAAATTATAATATATATTTGCTTGCATGTGAAGAAAGATTTTACGAGATTCAAGTAATTTTTCTTTGTTTAAATGTGTATATCAGTATATATTTTAATTTTATATGCATGACAGTTATTGTTAATTTTAAGAAGAGCCAGTAAGTTGCAAGAACTTGTATCTAATCCTTTTGAGTTTGTCTCATTAAAATATGTTCAAAACAATAAAAGTCATCATTAAAAGCTAAGTACGTAAAAAGTCATCACTATAGCTTAGGTAGCTGCATGGACTTATTGATCCCCCTGACCACCCATCTAGACTACTGCTTATTACCGGGCTGTGTATTGTGTGTGTTCATGTGAAAAATGATTTCCTGTCAATGTTTTATTTGTTTATTTCTCACATTTGTTAACCAAGTTTTGTGTATCCAAGTCTCAATTTTTGGTTACGGTACATCACGCATGTCTTTTGAACACTTGTAAACAGAGAAATCTAAGGGTGGCAAGGGGGCAGGGGGCCCAAACTCCCATGAATCCACCACTGGAGAATTATTGTTGTCTAAAACATAGTGCAGCATGTTGGGCTAGAAGGGTTCTAGGAATCTTATTACTTTTTGTTTACTCACTTGGTTTAAAGTCAGCTTGGGTAACTGTAACAAGAAATTTTAATTATATTTAAGCAATAATTTTTACAGTTTACCTCAAAATGGAAAATGGTTCTTATAACTGTTTTCCATTTCGAGGTTAACTGTAAAAATTATAAAAGACTTTTAAATAATTATCTATAGAACGGTTGAAATGTTGTTACAGAAAGAAACCATTATTTCTAGGAAGGAAATTGGTAATCACTAGAATTAGAAAAAAAAGAAATGTAGGAGATTGGGGGATGCAAATTAAAACCCATGGTAAATTATCCCTTGGATTGTTACTTTTGTCGAAAGCTACGGTATACTTATCTGTTTCAATTTAAGCCAAGCCTTAAACAACTTGACCTATTTCATCATTATATATAATTTCGCAGGTATGTTAAGGCTGCACGATTGATTTCACAGCAATGTGATGTATAGAAAGTCACTTGTCGTACTCCATAAGATATGATTTCATAATTAACCTTGATGTCACAATCTGCATTCCTTTGATCATTCTCGGGAAATGTATTGTAATGTAATAAGTGAATTTTATTGAACATTATAAAACCGCTTGGTTGCTTTACATAGACACTGAAGTGAATACTAATGATACTAAATTCAATATTATCAATACTGAGTTTAAAAAATTTAGCAGCTTTAAGGGGGCATGGTCACGATTTTGGTCAAAAATTTTTTTTTCGTTTTTAATGTTTGCAATGTTTCAGTAACTGATTTTTAACATGCAACCAAAATTTGAGTGTCATTCGTTGAGTTATAAGCGTGTTTCAGAGCTTACAATTCTTTGCACGAATCTTGCCAATATTTATTTCCCACATATATATACCATGTGATTTAACAAGAAACACACCAGCCATTACTTTAAAAAGATTAAATATGGTTTCCATGATGCTAAAATATTAAGTTTCCTTTATGTTTGCTTCACTATTCAATTTTAAATTCTAACACCACCAAAACATTATAATGTACCAACCAAACAATGAGAAGAAACACCGATAACCCACCACACTGGACAGACACCGATAACCCACCACACAGGACATACACCAATAACATACCACACACGACATACACCAATAACACACCACACAGGACATACACCAATAACCCATCACACAGGACAGACACCAATAACCCACCACACTGGACAGACACCAATATTTACCCACCACACAGGACACACACTAATAACAAACCACACAGGACATACACCAATAACCCACCACACAGGACAAACACCAATTACACTCCACACAGGACATACACCAATAACCCACCACACAGGACATACACCAATAACATACCACACAGGACAAACACCAATTACACACCACACAGGACATACACCAATAACCCACCACACATACAGACACCAATAACATACCACACAGGACAAACACCAATTACACACCACACAGGACATAAACCAATAACCCATCACACCAGACAAACACCAATTACACACCACACAGGACATACACCAATAACCCATCACACAGGACAGACACCAATAACCCACCACACTGGACAGACACCAATAACACACCACACAGGACAGAAACCAATAACCCACCACACAGGACACACACTAATAACATAACACACAGGACATACACCAATAACCCACCACACAGGACAGAAACCAATAACCCACAACACAGGACACACACTAATAACACATTACACAGGACAAGCATCAATAACACTCCACACAGGACAGTCACCAATAACCCACTACACAGGACACACACTAATAACACATTACACAGGACAAACACCAATAACACCACACAGGACAGTCACCAAAAACCCACTACACAGGACAAACACCAATAACCCACCACATAGGACAAACACCAATAACCCACCACATAGGACAAACACCAATAATCAATCACACAGGACAAACACCAATAACCCACCACATAGGACAAACACCAATAACCAATCACACAGGACAAACACCAATAACCCACCACACAGGACAAACACCAATAACCCATCACACAGGACAAACACCAATAACACACCACACAGGACGGACACCAATAACACACCACACAGGACACACACTAATAACATAACACACAGGACATACACCAATAACCCACCACACAGGACAAACACCAATAACACACCACACGGGACAAACACCAATAACACAGTACACAGGACAAACACCAATAACCCACCACATAAGACAAACACCAATAACCCACTGCACAAGACACACCAATAACACTTTACACAGGACAGAAAACAATAACCCAACACACAGAAAAACCACAAATAACCCACAACATAGGACAAACACCAATAACCCACCACACAGGACAAACACCAATAACCCACCAGACAGGACAGAAACCAATAACCTACCACACATACAGACACCAATATCACACCACACAGGACAGACACCAATAACCCACCACACAGGACAAACACCAATAACCCACCAGACAGGACATACACCAATAACCCACCACACAGGACAGACACCAATAACCCACCACACCGGACTCACACTAATAACACTCCACACAGGACAGAAACAAATAACCCACCACTAAGGACAGAAACCAATAACCCACCACACAGGACAGACACCAATAACATACCACACAGGACATACACCAATAACCCACCACACAAAGCAGAAACAAATAACATACCACACAGGACATACCCCAATAACCCACCACATAGGACAGAAATGAATAACCCACCACACAAGACATACACCAATAACCCACCACACAGGACATACACCAATAACCCACCACACAGGACATATGACAGAAATGAATAACCCACCACACAAGACATACACCAATAACCCACCACACAGGACAGAAACCAATAACCCACCACTCAGGACAGACACCAATAACCCACCACACATACAGACACCAATAACACACCACACAGGACAGACACCAATAACACACCACACAGGACAGACACCAATAACCCACTTCACATAGGACAGACACCAATAACATACCACACAGGACAGAAACTAATAACCCACCAAACAGGAGAGACACCAATAACACAACACAGGACAGACACCAATAACCCACCACACAGGACAGACACCAATAACACTCCACACAGGACATACACCAATAACCCACCACACAGGACATACACCAATAACATACCACACAGGACATACACCAATAACTAACCACACAGGACACACACTAATAAAACATTACACAAGACAAGCACCAATAACACTCCACACAGGACAGAAACCAATAACCCACCACACAGGACACACACTAATAATACATTACACAGGACAAGCACCAATTACACTCCACACAGGACAGTCACCAATAACCCACCACATAGGACAAACACCAATAACCCACCACCAAGGAAAGACACCAATAACCCACCACCAAGGAAAGACACCAATAACCCATCACACAGGACAAACACCAATAACACACCACACAGGACAAGCACCAATAACCCACCACACAGGAAAAACACCAATAACCCACCACATAGGACAAACACCAATAACACACCACTCAGACAGACAACAATAACACACCACCCAGGAAAGACACCAATAACCCACCACACAGGAAAACACCAATAACACACCACCCAGGGCAAGCACTAACAACACATCACACAGGACAAACACCAATAACCCACAACACAGGACAGACACCAATAAACCACCTTTTTATATTTTCAATGAAAATTGCTTATATCATTAGGAAGTCATTTTAAAATCTGCATTATCAAGATCCTACTAGAACTATCTACAGAAAAACACAACGCAATGACACTACTCTGTCCTTTTAATTCTTTAAACATCAGAAGAAAATCTTAGTCAGAGGAAGTAGATCATTGACTGTGCGTTTCCTGCTTTAGGTTGCCAAATACTTGAAAGTGTACGAATGGAATTGTATCTAGCTTTTGAAAATTACATAATCATAAAAACGTAGTGTATGTGTGGGGATAAATTACTCTACAGAGATTAAATGTTGGATGTGACAAATAGTTAAATATATCCTTTAGTTTTATTTATAAATAATCTTTTTTTGGTGTAAATATTTGTTTCCTGAGGAGCATAATGTGAGTATCAATTAATTATTTCACCGAAAAAGCTTTAAAGGATATATTCACATCAGTACTGTAAAAAAAATGTTGCAAAACCTGTGAAGCAGAATAAAAATGACCTTGACTTGAATTTTGCAAAAATAAATAAACATGTTTACAATGTTACCTGTGTTTATCACTTAAATTATATATATATATATATATATATATATATATATATATATATATATATATATATATATATATATATATATTCTATATATTCTATATATATATATATATATATATATATATATATATATATATATATATATTCTGTTTTTTTACTATTTATACTGTGTGATATCATCTTTCACTCTTTTTGGATTATATTAGGGATGTCAATGAGTACTCGAGTACTCGACTATCGCTCGGTCACACCGATCATTGACGAAAAATTTATTAGTCGATTACTCGTAATAAAGTGAATAAAATACTGAATATTCTACTTTTTTCTCAACACTGCTGGTTTTGAGCTACGAATGAAAACAACAGTTTTCTTTTCTCGGCATGTTTGATCCGTAGATTATATTACATGTATTTCTATCGGTGTCCGTGGTGTATTTTTTTAAGCGGCTAATAATTGATCTCTTTTGATTTACTTAGGCAGACGTACTTAGGGAGAACAATTTCAGTTATTTATAAAATTAGATGTTCAAATACTAAATAAATTTAATAATATCGACAATTATCTCAAGGCGCTTGTATTTATAATCATTAATCTTTGATTGTTGATTAGGCACACACAATTACTTAACCAGGAACAGGTAACATTTGATTTGCCTAAGATGATAGGGAGCTCAATTATGTAAGCGTCACAAGAAAAAAGGAAAAGCATGGACATTTGCTAATAGATATATAGATAAAAAAAATCAATTCATTTTAAATCAAATACATTTAGTATATATTATCATAAGTTTTTAAATACTTTTTAGTTTAAGATTAGATGTATGTGACAGTAGCATTATTTGATTTGAAACGGACACACAGTTTCAAATAAATGAACAAGTACTCGACTATCGCTCGACTAAATGCTCCGATTAATCAACTAAGCCAATCGAGTAAAATTGACATCCCTAGGAAATATATATATATTTTTTTTTCTGAAGTAAATGTCTATAGCATAAGTGTAAAGTTCTGGGATTATTTTTTATTATAATAATTTGGGGGGGGGGGTGAAATAAATTGATTTCTATGAAAACGCTTTTTTAAAATCATATAATTCTTAATAAAGTCTATTTAAGAGAACGCCGAAGAGTGACTAGGTTTTCAATGCCATTATATTCTCAGGCATTTGATATTGTATATTTTTCTTATGATGATTAAATTTTAGAAAGTGGAGTATATTGTTTCATTTGAAGAAAATACCAATTTTATCAAATTGCCTGTGAAAATATGTTTATTTGTCATAACATTCCCGTATTATGTCCCATAATTTTCTACTTCAAGAGAATAAAACTTTGAACACTACAAAGTGTATATACATGTATGTCAATTTTTTTTGGCAGACTTGTGGAACTGGGTAAAAGTCTAAAATACCTAAGTCAAGAACAACAAGTGCAGTAGAGAGCTACAGGTGAGGTGTAGATCCACAGGTGAGGAGATGCCAGTCCTCGGCCTCAGCTCTCTCCCCTCCTGGGGGTCAGTGGTCAGTGTGGGGCTCCTGATTGTCTTCTCCTATGTTGTCATCAAGCTAACCCTGGCTTATCTAGACTATCTGCGCTGGGCTCCTTTCTTCACCGGTCTGCCCATGGATTCCTACCCCAGCAAGCTTTTAGGGCACCTGCTGATGGTATTCATTCAGTTTTTTCTACTCTACATACATTGTATATCAATAATGAGTGATGTCAAAAGCTATGACCAGATGTATGTTAAAAAATAATTTTAAGAGTATTTTTTGTCATCACTTACTAATGGTTAAGAAGAGGTTTCAAAAAACATGAAATATATTTCATTTTGAGCTAAATGATAAACCAGTTTTCTGGCCTTCTAGTACCCAGGGCCGAATGAGGAGGGGCTACGGTTCCAGATGGAGCGCTGTGACAAGTACCCCAAGTTTCACTTACTTTGGATCAGCTTCAGACCAGTGCTGATTGTTCACCACCCAGAGACAGTCAAGGTGCTCCTAAAGTCCACAGGTATGTGGGCTTCAAATCTCAAAAAAGGAAACGTGATAGATCAAATTGAATTGTTATACAACATGTAGTACAATATTCAAATTAAAGGTAAGACCAACATTCAATTTTTTAAGACATAAAGATTGTTATGGCATAATGGTATTTAGTTTCCAATCTACAGTTTGATACATGTATGAGTTTTGTACATATGTAAAATCAATGATAGCATTTTGATCTCAAAGCTTAAATTTGAAAAAAAATTAGTAATGGAGTTAGAAGAATCTGACATATATTCAAGGGATTATGATGAAAGAAACTGTTACAAAGTAATGCAATTTTTTCACAGAACCAAAACCACGTCAGTTGGGGACAGTGTATATCCTGGGTCTGGACTGGCTGGGGGAGGGACTACTGATCGCAAACGGACAGAAGTGGCTGCGGAACCGTCGCCTACTTACTCCAGCATTCCACTTCGACATTCTGCAGTCTTATATTGCCTTAAAAAACAAAGCTGCATCTGTTCTGGTGGTATTGATCTTACAAATATGTGAAATTTTTACACATTGAATCAAAAGCATTAATTTTTTAAGCAAATACTTTTAGCTAATCTAGGTCAGTTACATCATATTTTTTTCTTTATTTATTATTAAGTAGATGAGAGATATATTGATATTGTTATGTTTATATAATTGTTTATTAATTAATCAAGATTTATGGATAGAATGCATGTAAATATATTAGAAGAATGCCTGCACGTTTGGGGATATTCATTATTGGACTTGATCTATGGTGATTACACTGGACCAAGGGATTTGCAATAGACCCATTTGATAATTAAGTTTAAATCTAGGAGACTGAGCCTCTTTTTGAATGAAAGTAAAACAAACATGTTCATAACTCAGATTTTCAGTGGCAGATTTGTTCGCTAGGGTTTAATTATTTACACCCTCTGCTTGTGTAATCATTGATTTTTGACATCTTGATCAGTTGGAAGTGGTGTTTTTAACAACTTACAGGACAAGATAGATCAGCAGGTGAAAGCTGGGAACAGCTTTGAGTTGTTCTCCTTCATCGGATTGGCATCGCTGGATATCATACTGCAGTGTGCTTTCTCATACGAAAGCAACTGTCAACATCTAGGGTAATATACTGATATCATTTATTAAACAGAGATCAAAGTTCAGGCTCATCTCCTGACATTTCCTGAAAGGATACCTATCATAGTTAATGTTTTACTATCAGTGGACTTTACAGAGATCACTGCATGAAGAAAACATCAATACTGTCATTTTCTAGTGCATTAATCTTCAATCTGTATTCATGTAGCATAAAAATAGAATATATATGGGCATTTTTTCCATGCATGGAGGTTATTAAGAACAAATGGTTGTCCATTACTGTGAACTTTGCTCATATCTACTGACATACTTAACAGGGAATAAACTGCATGTCCGCATTCTATATAGCTAGATAAAACGAACACCAGATACACAGGCTTTTCAGTGGTTTACTATTATTGTTGCTTTATTCATGAAACACACATAATTATGGTGAATACAATATACTGACTTGCTTTCTTTCAGAGAGACACACCCCTATGTGCATGCTGTCAATGTGCTGTCCGATATTTGGGTGGCCAGGTCATTGTAAGTGAACTTTGAAATAATTTGTTTGGGAAATGTATGTTTTCATTGGGAAATGTATGTTTTTATTGGGATAAACCTCAATCCCTTTTTTCTAATCCTCTTTTCCCACAAATAATAAAGTGAAAAATGGTTCTGCAGGTTTTTAAGCTGTTGGGAGTATCTGATTTAGAAGTGTAACGATACGGCGATAAATATCGTTTGTATTGATCGTGAGGGCCCACGATACGCATATTGTATCATCACATGTGTATCGTGATACACTGTATGAATTAATTTTCATTGACTTCTAGAATAGTTACATAGTACACATAACATAAAGACATTTCAATTAAAATTAGAAATATTTTGTTCATTTTGTTCTAATCAATTGAATTATATATCTCTACAGTTTGTTGATTTATTTTGTAACATGATGTATCGCACTAATATATCATGATACATATCTTATCGTGAGGTAGCTGGCGATACTCAAGCCTAATCTGATTGGAGTATCAACTAGACCTCCCATGGGTTGATTATTATATACAATTATACTGCATGCTGTATACATGGTTCAGCTATAACCTTAATAAATGTTACATGTTTTATGCCAATAAGGACCTTTTGATTGTAGATATAAAATAAGAAATAGGAAAGTATTGACAAAGATGTTTAGTTTGCCTTGTTGCGATCTGTTTTTGCTACTTACTGGTTCTAGAAATTAAGATAGCAATTATTAATGCATTGTATTCCTTGATATAGTGTCATTCTTTTACAAATCAAAACAAATAAATGCAGATTTCTTCTGAGAGTCGATCATTATATACATGTGATCTCTACAGATTACATGAATTACACAATGCACATAAAATACTTCATAGAAATGTACAGCAAAACTTCAAAAGAGAAACTTTTAGACCTAACAAAGAGCCATAAAGCCCTGCATTCAGTTCTATACATTCGTATTGTTACCATGCATAGATATGATACAAATTCTACTGAAAGTGTGACAGGTCTTTATTTGAGAAAAAAGAATCTACATTCATGTATCTAATTTCAATGATAAGCAATTAAGTTTCAGTAAAAAGTCTTTGATATACTTTGGAATCATTAGAATTCATGGTGGCTCAATTTTCATGGTATTCGTGGGTAAACCTTCCGCACAAATTTACATCTACAATGAAATCAAACTTAGAATTATCTTTCTTATTGAAACTGAAATATCGAAGCATCCACAAAATTACTTCCCCACAAATAAGCAATAAAACCACAATTGACGAAAATTGGCCCCTTGAATTTAGATGACTCCACAGTATGTTAATTTTACTGTTTCAGAAAGCCATGGTTTTATCCAGATTTCTTGTTTTACCTGTCTCCCAGTGGCCGGGAATTTAAGAAAAATTGTGATTATGTTCATCAAGTGGCTGAGGACATCATTGCTAAAAGAAAGAAAAGTTTGGTAAGTGGTCACAATTAACATGAATAAGTAGCATATCAACATGAATACATTATTATAATTATAACACTACCAGTAGTTTCATGTTGTAATCATCTTAGTGAAATTCATAAACAAGTTTAAAGCCCGGCATCCACATTAGATTGTACAGAAGTAGCTCACAATCCAACTCCAAATAGCTTCCTTTAGGGGTAACATTTTTTGATTTGAATGTGAGATTCCAAACATCGTGCAATGAGCCAGTGTTGAATTTATTTACACACTGTCATCAACTTCAATAAGTATGATAATAATTTTAAGCATATATGTCGAGGCATGGATAAAGATATACCTTACTGTGCATGTTTGAAAAAACTAATGCATGCATACAAATCCCATTGTTCATTTTAGATTGTCATGCATGTACATGAAATACTGTGAAAGTATATAATCTTACACCTTTACAGTATATAGGTGTTCTCCAATATTTTTTTTTCTAATTAGATACTGTAGACCTATGATTTAAAACAAGTTTATTGTATTCAAAAAGTGTCAGATGCTGTGTTTAATTAATCTAGATAAAGGTACAAGATTGTGATTTTTCTTTCATTTTTTACCATACTGGAGAAAGGGGTATACTGTTTTACCCTTTTGTGTCCGTCAGTTTGTCTGTCCGTAACAAAAATTTCTGTCGCATTTTTCTCAGCAACTATTCATTTCAGATGCTTGAAATTTTAAAACACTATTTGTTATTAAAGGCATGCCATATCATGGTATATATTTTTTTATTGATCGGACGTCAACTTCCTGTTAAATGTCGACTCTGTTTATTTTTAGCCAAAATTTTCAAACAAAATTTTGCAAAGATTTCACGGCAACTATTCATCGCATATTCTTGAAAATTTAACACTATTTGTTTAGGCGTGCCATATAGTGGGATATCTTTCAGCTGTACCAATAGACCCCTTCAACGTAACTGCGGTACTGCTCTTTTGCAGGACAAAATGACATTGTTTGGTGAAATATGACGTTACGTCAATTGTTTCATTTACGTCATTTAATTATCTACATACCAAAACTTCGGCAAAGTGTATCAATTTGCCCTGCAAGAGAGCAGTATCACAGTTATCGTGAAGGGGTCTATCGGACTTCATCTTCCTGTTAAATGATGTACAACTTTGTTTATTTTTAGCCTAAATTTTCAAACAAATTTTCATCAAAGATTTCTCAACAACTTTAAATTGCAGATGTTTGAAATTTTAAAACACTATTTGTTTAGGCATGCCATAAGTTGGGTTCTAATTTTGTACCAATCGGATGCCAACTTCCTGTTAAATGTCGACTTTGCTTATTTTGCATATTCACATCAGAGCAGGGGTATTGTACTATTGAGCATTGGCTCACAGATATCTTGTTTATAGCATGTTATTAGCTTCTTGTAGTCTTTGTCCAAAATTGACTTTTCAGATTTCATCTTTATTTCAATTTCTTTCTTAATGTTCTCAAAACTAGAGTATGCATTATCTCTAAAATCTTTTAATATAAATTCATTTTCTCTTTTTGATGTTTGGAAATTTTGCATAGTGAAGAATTCATTGAACACTTGTTTTTAACTGTTTTGTAAAAAGGTCAATAGCTCAGTTTACTGCATGTATGTATGCAGCTATAGATAGAATTCTGACGTAAACCTTGCCAATAAATTTGAATGCACGTTTTATTGTATTGCTTCATGACCTGTGTGACACATACATGTAGTCTAGGGTTGAAGTGTCATGTACAGAAAAAATAGTTCACTTGTTGTCAATCCTTGATTCTGAAGATGAGAAGGTCCTAAGGCTTAAACTGTAGTCAGATGTTACAGGTTTAATAAACTGGTTTTATTTTCCCATAATATACATCTATTAATTTTAATATTTTGCACTATAATACTGAAAGGCAAAGGTCAAAGAAAAACCAGAAGAAATATTGCTAGCTAGTATCATTTTAAAGATGTTGTGTCAGCAGACAAGGTAGATAATATTGCATATATAAAGGGTTGCCAATGGAGACATTCCATATTAGGATTGATGAATTAAGCTAAACACCACAGGCAATGTATACTAGCTAGTCTAACACAAACCAATATAACATTTTAATTTGTCAGTGTCTTAAAGACAAAATGTTGTACTTGTCTAATAAATATTGTCCCATATATTAGCTAAAAATTTTACATATTGTTTCATAATATTTGAGATTGTTCTGTCTAAAACAGGGTAATTTCTCTTTTGTATTTTCATAAAAGTATGAACTTTTCTGAAATTAAAAATGTTCCTGTTTCTTTATTGCTGAAATTTTTTTCCTGAGATGACATCAGAATGAAATACTTTAACATGTTTAATGTTTTGCTTGGTTTCTGAATCTGTATTGGCGAGCGAAGCGAGCTTTTTAAGAACAAAGAAGAGAGCTTTGAGAACCAATGTTCAGGAAAAAAATGAGCTAAACCTACAGAGTCATCAAGAAAATTATTTTTGCAGCATCCCAGCATGCCTTCTAGTTCCCGTAGTGCTATGCCAAAAATGGCTGACATTTAAGGTAGCACGAAACACCTGTGAAATCAATATTTTGAAATGATATATTTTCAAATAGGCAAATTAATGGCTTAATATTATGTTAAAGTTAATTTAAATCCATTATCTTAAGAAAATAATGTAAATCATACCCATCAATCACTCATAGCATAAAAAAATTGAGGTACAGAGGATTTTGAAAATTTGGAACCAGTAATACATTTGAATTGAATTCGCCTGATTTTTGTGCAATTCAACCTTCTGTCATTGAAAAATGTGTAACTCGTGTTTCTTTCATAGTAAAGACCTGAAATTTGGTCACAATTATCCCTAGTGTTTAGACTTTATACCCAATAACGTTCAAGGTCATATCAAAAGGTCATCTAGGATTTTTATTAATTTTTACCTCTGTCAAATATACCGGTACTTAAACCTCAATTAATCTAAAACCAATGGTCAAATTTTCATAATTTTCAATTGATATATTTTAATAAGCGGGTTATGACAATCATACTGTTAAATTTTAATTAAATTTGAATTATATAATTTCTTTTTAGAGACTGATAAGTGATGCAAATTATCATCTTAAAGAGAATTCACAAGCCCTAGTTTTACAATAGATTACATCAGAAGTTACCTTAAATTACCAGTAAAAATTTATTTATGTGTCTTTAAGTAACAAAAAGATCTCCTGTATAAAAGGCAGCACAGACATTTGTAATATCTTGAAAAGTAACTTATTGGCATAGCAAATCATAACGATAACTATTTTATTTTACTCTCCACTCAAAGGAGGTTCAATTGGTAGGTTTGGGTCGATATAGTAAAAAATTGCCAGGTCGGACTTTTTCAAATTTTTAATATTTATAGATTTTATTCAAAAGAACAAATTATTTAATATTCAGAAAAATTGAATGATAGGATAAAATTAGCTTATCTGTTTTGTACTACCTTAACTAGTCATTTACAGTTCCATGAAGTTTGAAGACACGTTTTGAATATTGCTTCATATTCTGTCGAGAAACATAAACAATTTGCAAAAGAAAGTTTAAGTATGATGTCACAATGATATACATGTATATTTCGGGCGCCTGTAAAGTGCGAAACGAAATCGAAACGAAACGAAACGAAACCAATCGAAACGAAACGAAACCAAACGAAACGAAACGAAACCAATCGAAACGAAACGAAACCAAACGAAACGAAACCAAAAATCGAAACGAAACGAAACCAACGAAACCAACGAAACGGAATTAAGGTAAGGTTTGCGGTTACAGGGAGATAACTCACAGATTTTCATTGTGACGTAACACCAACTACCCTTTATTTCAGCTACGACGTCAAAATTTATATGATGTCATAATTGGTGTAAGGTTTTTGTTATTTCCCGGGGTTTTGTGGTTTCATTGAAAAAGTAACAGAACACAAGCATTTTATCAATTTCCACAAAAACGAATTCCGCATCATATAGTTTCTAATAGAGTTTTAGAAACACCAGATTGTACATATACTAAGATACGTTTTTCCTGAAATCGGTGGACTTAGAAAGGTTTCAAATAAGATGTTTTCGTGTATAAAATAGTAGTCCAAAATTAAAACTTTTGTTGCATTTTATGCATTTTTTTAATACTTCATCAAAAATTTTACAAAATAAACCATGATATAAATAGTGACATTATTTTCGAATATATTAAGCATAAAGAACCCCCATAATAGTCACATATAAAATGTATATATTTTCACGAAATTACTTACATTTCATCAACATGAAAAGTTGAAATCATGAACTTTGACCTTTTGTAGTTATAAAACGGGTCCGGCAAAATCATTTGAATATCATGAGAAAAAAGGCTTTAGTATAGTGAACAAAATAGTATGTAACTTTGGTACAATTCCTAAAAAATGCAAGCCGCAAACCTTACCTTAAACAAAATGTTTTGTTGATTTGTTTGGTATATTTCAGGAAAAAGGAATCATTCTTTGAGTATTATGAGGCGATAATTTTGGTCGGGGCGTGATCAAATCGAATAAAGCCCGAAGAGTTTATGATAGATTTGATCACGCTCCGACCGAAATTATCACCTCATAATTTTCAAAGAATGATTCCTTATTACTTATATTTACATAATTTTAAGCCACCACACGATTGATTATTAAAAAATATAAATAGGCAAAGCCCGCTGGTACCTCAATTTGGCATCATTTGAAGTTATGGGTTATATTGTACAAAATCGATACGTAGTTTTTTCACAGGCAAGACACTGGAAAATGTAATATAATTATTTAGTGTAAAAACAAAGTGCATTTGAAATATTGTAAAGTGTGTATATAGGTCTATAATCCGATCACATGGGTTTTTCTTTAAAGAAGGCAATATTAAATTCAAGTTTACGTGGCGTTACTGATAATTTGTCTCACGGAATTTTAACACTGTGAAAGTTGGAAGATATTGACTTTCTATAATCTGTAATTGATTAGTTTATCGGATCTTAAAATTTTAGCCATTAGAACTTTCATACGATCATCATAACCAAAGATTTAGAGCATACTAGATGGTGACCAGTTGCTAACAATACAATAAGAATTGTTTCAAGATATGTAGAATGAATTTGGACGCAGTATTTTAACAAAATTTACTTTATTGAATAAAGCGCTATTATTCATGTATACTACCTCAACACAATCACCTCTTTCTCTCCCTCTTTTTCGCACACACACACGCACATTGTATTGCACATATTCGTTTCAATTTTATATTTCTTATAAATAGAAAAATATTAAATGTCTTCGTAAGTTTCATCATTCTCTCTCTCTCTCTCTCTCTCTCTCTCTCTCTCTCTCTCTCTCACACACACACACACACACACACACACAAACACACACACACACAAACACAAACACAAACACACATTCGGTTCACATAGTCAATAAAATAACGAGTAAAATTATTTGATTTGCATAGTTTAAACAGCGATGACAAAATGATTTGGTTTTCGAAAAAATTCAGTATCATCTCTCTATCTATATGTCTAAACACAGCGATGATGAAATGCTTTGGTGAAAAATGACAATAACAAACCGTCAACCATCTCAAAAATCGATAAAACGAAATACGAATTCAAAGCGGAGCAACACGGACCTCAAAAAGGATAGAGGTAGGATCAGGTGCCTAGGAGGAGTAAGCATCCTCTGCTGACCGCGTTTTGTCGTAAACGGGAAAATAAAAACCGCAAAAGTCCGTAGACAATTAGGTGATTATAATTATTTAATTATAGTCTAACAATTAGTATGAAAAACGTCAGTCAGCATGCGGCCCAGTGGAAGATTGTATTTGCTGACAAGGTCGTTGTATCGACCATAGAACTTACGAAAAGATGACTTCAAACGAGACTGTTGATAGTCCTTTTTTTATCAACTTGTTTGTCAGTAGCTTGCCTCGCCTTAGAAACTGTTCATATTTTGATCAAGAAAATATGGATTAGAAAAGATTACAATATTCATTCACATTATACCATTTAATGCATAGTGTACAATATAATTATACTAATACTTCAGGATAGATAAAACTTATGTTTATTCCGTTGTTACTTAATCATAACCGATTTCGATATATCATTCATTCTCTAGCGCAGCATGTTCACCAAAAAGTCTGACTATCCCTTTAACGAAAAAAATCAGAAGCATAAAAAATATTAGAATGTACATCAGTTATTTACATCATTCTATAATTTTTGCAAATACCGGGAATTCAGAACAACGGAAAGATAAAGGCCATTGTGTTTATGGTTTAAAATTTTTTTTAAATGAAAATATTTTATCACTTTTATGTAGTCATTAATGACTTTCAGTTTTGTTTGGTTTTGTTTATTCCCTTTCGTTGGTTTCGTTTCGTTTCGTTGGGTTCGTTTCGTTTCGATTTTTGGTTTCGTTTCGATTGGTTTCGTTTCGTTTCGATTGGTTTCGTTTCGTTTCGTTTGGTTTCGTTTCGTTTCGATTGGTTTCGTTTCGTTTCGTTTCGTTTCGATTTCGTTTCGCACTTTACAGGCGCCCGTATATTTCCCGTGATAAATTTAGGTGTGGATCAAGCATCAGTGTTACTTGTATCAAGTACTAGCTATTATGATGTAAACTGCAATCCATTTGCTGATTAGTTTTTATTAGCTCACCTGAGATGAAAGCTCAAGTGAGCTATTCTGATCACATTTTGTATGTCGGCTGTCTATCCGTCTGTCTGTCTGTCTGTCTGTCCTTTAACTTTTCACATTTTCAACATCTTCTCAAGAACCACTGGGCCAATTTCAACCAAACTTGGCACAAAGCATCCTTAAGCTAAGAGGATTCAAAGTTGTGAAAATTAAGGACCACACCATTTTACAAGGGGATATTATTAAAAATTTTCAGAATTTTTCAAAAATCTTTTTAAGAACAATAAAGCCAGGAAAGCTGAAACTTGTGTGGAAGCATTCAGGTAGTATAGATTCAAAGTTGTGAAAATCATGAACCCAGGGGGTAGGGTGGGGCCACAATGGGGGTCGAATTTTAACATAGGAATATATATAGAGTAAATCTTTAAAAATCTTCTTCTCAGAAACTGTTAGGCCAGGAAAGCTGAAACTTATGTGGAAGCATCCTAAGGTAGTGAAGATTCAAAGTTGTGAAAATCATGACTCTGGAGATAGGGTGGGGCCAAAATTGGGGGTTGAATTTTTACATAGGAATATATAGAGCAAATCTTTAAAAATCTTCTCAAGAACCATTTGGCCAGGAAAGCTGAAACTTATGTGAAAGCATTTTCAGGTAGAGAAAATTCAAAGTTTTGAAAATCATGACCCTGGGGGATAGGGTGGGGCCACAATGGGGGTCGAAATTTTACACAGGAGTAAATATAGAGTAAATCTTTAAAAATCTTCATCTCAGAAACCATTTGGCCAGGAAAGCTGAAACTAATATGTGGAAGCATCCTTAGGTAGTGCAGATTATAGGTTGTGAAATCATGACCCTCGGAGGTAGGGTGGGGCCACAATGGGAGGGTTGACTTTTTACATAGGAATATTTAGAGTAAATCTTTAAAAATCTTCTTCTCAGAAACCAGTTGGCCAGGAAAGCTGAAACCTATGTGGAAGCATCCTTAGGTAGTGTAGATTATATTAAGTTGTGAAATCACGATCCTCAGGGGTAGGGTGAGGCTACAATGGGTGGTCGAATTTTTACTTTGGAATATATAGAGTAAATCTTTTTAAAAAATCTTCTTCTCAAGAACCATTTGGTCAGGAAAGCTGAAACTTGTGTGGAAGCATTCTCAGGTAGTGAAAGTTCAAGTTTATTCAAATCATGATCCCCGGGTGTAGGAGAGAGGTCACACCAAGGGGGTGGGGGTGGGGGTGGGGGGGGGGGGGGGGTTGAAACAATTTTTACATAGGAATATATAGAAAAATATCCTTAAATCTTTTTCTAAAAAAGCATTTGCCTAGAAAAGCTGTAACTTATGAAAGCAACTTCAGATAGTGTAGATTTAAATTTCTTTAAATCAAAATCTTTAGGAGAAGGTTGGGGCCACATTGGGGATCCAGTTGTAAAATTCACAAAAACTGATATGTTATTATATATGCTTTTACTTATATGCAAGCATTTTGTATGATGACTCCATGAAGCTGATTTTATCATGCCTATTCGGTCTTCCCATAAACTAGAGTTATCGTTACTGAAAGAGTTATCTTCCCCTTATAGCAGGTAATAGTCATTACTTCGGTTATTTGAGAAGAGTAAGCAGTGCAGGAGTTTACATATACGACGTTAATTACAACTTTTATTACAACATAAACATTTGATAATATTTGAATTACCTAACAGAAAACATCAAAAGTTATCTAGAATTAAATGAAAAATAAAGTGAACACAGAGAATGCATTTGATTACAATCAATATCATGTATAATGTGATATACATATTTTTGATTCACTCACTAAATCAGCAAACATTGCGAGTGAAAGACATTTGGATTCTAATTTTGGGACAATTACTCCTTTTTAGCTCACCTGAGCTGAAAGCTCAAGTGAGCTTTTCTGATCACATTTTGTCTGTCATCTGTCTGTCCGTCTGTCTGTCTGTAAACATTTCACATTTTCAACATCTTCTCCAGAACCACTGGGCCAATTTCAACCAAACTTGACACAAAGCATCTTTAGGCAAAGGGGATTCAAAGTTGTAAAAATTAAGGACCACGCCCTTTTACAAAGGGAGATAATTAGAAATTATTGAAAATTTTCGTGAAATTTTCAAAAATCTTCTTCTCAAGAACAATTATGCCAGGAAAGCTGATACTTGTGTGGAAGCATCCTCAGGTAGTGTAGATGCAAAGTTGTGAAAATCATGAACCCCGGGGGTTGGGTGGGGCCACAATGGGGGGTTGAATTTTTACATAGGAATATATAGAGTAAATCTTTAAAAATCTTCTTCTCAGAAACTAATCAGCCAGGAAAGCTGATACCGGTACTCATGTGGAAGCATCCTCAGGTAGTGTAAATTCAAAGTTGTGAAAATCATGACCCCTGAGGGTAGGGTGGGGCCACAATTGGTGGGTTGATTGTTTAAAATGGAATGTTTATAGAAAAGTCTTTAAAAATCTTCTTCTCAGAAACTAATCAGCCAGAAAATCTGAAACTTGTGTGGAAGTATCCTCAGGTAGTGTAGATTCAAAGTTGTGAAAATCCTGACCCCAGAGGTAGGGTGGGGCCACAATGGGGGTTGAATTTTTACATAGGAATATATAGAGTAAATCTTTAAAAATCTCCTCTTAGAAACCAATCAGCCAGGAAAGCTGAAACTTATGTGGAAGCATCATCAGTTACTGTAGATTCAAAGTTGTAAAAAACATGACCCCCGGGGGTAGGGTGGGGCCACAATAGGGGGGTCAAATTTTAACATAGGAATATATAGAGTAAATCTTTGAAAATCTTCTCAGACACCAATCAGCCAGGAAAACTGAAACTTGTTAGGAAGTATCCCCAGGTAGTGTAAATTCAAAGTTGTGAAAATCATGACCCCCGGGGGTAAGATGGGTCCACAATGGGAGGGGGGTGAATTTTTACATAGGAATATACATGTTTAGAGTAAATCTTTGAAAATCTTCTTCTCAGCACCAATCAGCCAGGATTGCTGAAACTTTTGTGTAAGCATCCTCGGGGATTGTAAATTCAAAGTTGTGAAAATAGTGACCCCCAGGGGCAGGGTCGGGCCACAATCGGGGTTGAATTTTTACAGAGGAATATATAGATTAACTCTTTAAAAATCTTCTTCTCAGAAACCAATCAGACAGGAAATCTGAAACCTATGTAAAAGCTTCTTCGGTAGTGTAGATTCAAAGTTGTGAAAATCATGATCCCTGGGGGTAGGGTGGGGCCACAATGGGGGGTCAAACTTTTACATAGGAATATATAGATTAAAGTTTTTAAAAATCTTCTTCTAAGATACCAATTGGCCAGAAAAGCTGAAACTTGTGTGGAAGCATATGGTTTTACTTATATGCAAGCATTTTGACATATTGCTCAGATTCATTTAAAATTGTTTAGACTCTGGACCCTGGACGATTCTTGGACCTCACAAGGGGTTCAGAGTTTGATGTAGTTTTATATCCCATATATAATCAATTGTTTAGGATCTTTTTTAGAACTGCAATGCTCAACATGTGATATGACTATAAAATCATCCTGTTAGAAAAGGGACTTGATTATAAACATAAGAATATTCAGGGGGAATTTTTATTTATACAGGATCGACATGTATTATACCACATTGTCTAGATATTTTATATTATGACTCCATTAAGCTGATTTTATCATGCCTAGTGTTACTCAGGTGAGCGATGTGGCCCATGGGCCTCTTGTCTCAATTTCAGAGCTAGCGGATGGTTGGTGGTATAGTGATTTCTCTGATAAATTGAACCCACCCTGTTACGCAATGAAAGATGAAATGAAAGATGTTATAAATATTAAAGAGGGCTTGAGTTGAAAGCGGACTTTTTTTTTCTAGAAATCAAAATTTAGAAATATAAATTCCTAATGAACTGTGCCTTTCCTTTTTCTGAGGACAACGCAAAAACAATATAGGGGAAGTATGCAATTATATATATATATATATATATATATATATATATATATATATATATATATATATATATATATAATTCTGATTAAATTCAAAGATACATGTATGAGACCCCCCCCCCTCCTCTCTTCCCCCCCCCCCCCCCCCCCCGCCAACTTCATGGACTGGGATTTTATGAACTGATTAATTTAATGTTTTAATTGTATTTCGTTATGATTTTCGGTCGGTTTGCTCTCCTCCCTCCCCACACACAGTCTGTTTGCGCTAGCCTGTTGAGATGTATTCATTTGAAATGTTATGCTTTCATGAAAAAAAATATACACTCAGTGGGTATACTATTCGTATCTAACCTGCAAGCACCAATGGTCATCAATTCAGGCAGCTGTACCTGTCATGTTTAATGTTTAATCAATGACAACCATTTGAATTTCGAAACGAAATAGATTCGTTGTACAAGATATATATTATAGGGTTAAGAGGAATGACAGCGTTGAAATTAGAGCTCATGCTTTATAATATGGATTTCATAGAAATTAAAATTTGTTTTCGGCTTGAAATAAGAGATTTTTTTTTTCAAGCCTTTGATGAGACTGCTTAAAAACATTTTTTGTAGTACATGTATATTTGTTTGTTCGTTTTGCTTTTTAGTACCTTTATTACTTTTATCATTTATCTCGGCGTCCTTTATATAATTGAATTGTACTAATTATTCACGTACCATCTATAGCAAACACCAATAATGTTAGGGAATAAACATTTCATAAAACTTAAGAATGGAATGAACTATATAAATATAAACCTGAATGTTGTCGATCAAAATCGCAACTCAACTTTAAATGAAAATCATGATTGCATGTCACATGCAAAAATATTTTTATCCATAATCTCTTAAATTCCCATGATGCTGAAATTGAAATTAGTCATTAATTAATCTGAAATGATATCCATCAAGAGGAAGTATACTAACGTCCGCCAATGATCAGTGCAGATACGTTAATTGGTATAATGCATATCTTTGTACCTCAACCTACTGATAGAATGAAACTTTCTCTTTAGAGAGGTTGACAGACAAAACCATCTATGTCTTTATGACTGCTTTGCATGTCCACTTCTCTTGATAATACAATGTACCTCGTGTACATGTACCAGCTGCGCTCTCCTGAAACGCCAGCAACTGCATTAATTATTGGTAGGCATCAATGAGGGGCTCCCCCAACCCCAACTTCTTTTTGCAGCAGATATTTTTCATAAAATTACATACAAAAAGGGAGTAAGCATGACACTGCCCCCACCACTTTTTGGGGATCAAGTAGAAAAAAATTGTGAATCTGTGAAAAGAAGGAAATGAATAGCGAGTCCTAAATCCCATCCACTTTCAAAAACCATGGTGCGATTCAACAATTATCGAATTATTTTAGGTACGAGTTAATTTAACTTTGAACATAACACTATTTTCTTAACCAAGAATGCAGAATCAAAATTTCCAGAAAATGAATTTTTTAACCCTAGTATCTTTGTGATCCATCGTCTGATTTTCAAACAAATATCATATTTGTATTCAGCATTAAAAAATCTACAAAACTGCTATAAAATTTTATTTTGATCAAAAATATGAAAACTTAAAAAAAATCGGAACTACTTCCGGTTTCGATGAAAATTGATCAGTAAAAATTTTAATCCCCCAGTACACCATATATCATTGATACATCTATCATCAGTAAAAATTTTAAAATGCTATCTTTATCCTTCATTGAGATTTTTCCCGGACAAAATCACTTTAAAAAATTAAAAAGACATAAAATTTGAACGGAAATGACGTAATCGCTGAATCTTCAACAACTTCATTGAAATCGGATGAAAACTTTTTGAGATATAAAGCCAAAAAGGAGTCAGAAAAAAAATAAAAAATAAAATATTATAATAAAAAGAAACCGAAGAAAAACAAGAGGGTCTTCTGTTTCCAACAGAAGACCCTAATATAAGGGAAAAAGAAACCGAACGAAAACAATAAGGTCTTCTTTTGGAAACGGAAGACCTTAACAATGATAATTAAAGCATACCAAAATAGAAATGACATCATGTCGTGATAATGAACAGTCTTCAAATTCAAGAGAAGAGATACCATTTGACTACCGTCACGAGAAAAGGGCCCTTAAGGTCAAAATTTCACAAACTCACTTTTTTTTTTTCTCAATTAAGATTAGTCAACTCTTTCTGAATACAAATATACAAAGATATCCAAGATCTTGTGTGTTTTAAGCATTTTATGACAATTTTAGTAAGACATGTTAAAACGACTTTGACGTAGCTGGTCGAAAACGACACGACATCACGAACGTCAATTATTATTTTATTAATATTTATTATTAATTATTTTTTAATTATTTATTATAAATTATTAATAGTTATCAATTATTATTATCGGTATTTAAACAAGGCCATACTCTAATTATTAAAAAAACACAACACAGACGCAGAAAAAAAAAATAGAAACAGAAAATAAAAAAACTGCGTTTACAATGCCGCTACTATGACGTCATTTTCTGAGCATTGTGACGTCAAAAGATAAGGGCCCTTTTCTCATGACGGCAGTCATTTATACTGTCTTAATCATATTGTACTTGATGTATTTATTAAGTTGCATAAAAGACCCCCTCTGATTAGATTATTATCATATATGTATTGTTGACATCTTTTATCCTCATCAACTTATATCAATTCATGCACCAAATCACCGTTGGCCTTACTGTCACCTTTTAGACATTATGATAGCAAAACTTGTAAAATCAGCTGTTTAAAATGAAGTAAACTTATCTATTAACCAAACCAGAATGCATGTTTTGGTCACATGTCTAACAAAGTTAAATATATCATGGATTAATATATTCCTCATCTATAATAAACTGAATG
Organism: Magallana ariakensis; assembly: GCA_020458035.1. Classification (NCBI taxonomy): domain Eukaryota; kingdom Metazoa; phylum Mollusca; class Bivalvia; order Ostreida; family Ostreidae; genus Magallana; species Magallana ariakensis. Next base: position 60,506,007 of record CM035814.1, on the reverse strand, counting down.
TATTTGTCAAAATAACTACCTGCTGTGTTCAAAACAGATGAAATCCAGGAATTTTTCATCATTTTGTTGACAGGAGAATCTCCAATTATGGCCCAAGAACATCTATTAGATGTTTGCCTCTTTGGAAAGAGAAATCTAAAGAAAATTGAAAGACTAGTGTATATTAATGTAATCAACTTTTCTTTGGAAATGTTATTCCAACAAAATGTGTCATTTAAAAAGAATCCAAAAACTGGTTTTCAGTTCTTTCAGTACTTTGATTAATTTTACTTCTTAAAATTTGAAAGGCAGAAGAAGGTTCCAAACCAAAGTCTCGCCACTTGGATTTCCTGGACATTTTATTAACAGCTAAGGATGAAAATAGCCAGGGCCTAACATCTCTTGAAATAAGGAATGAAGTGGACACATTCTTGTTTGAAGGTAAAATAGACAATGACCATCAACAAAAACAATACTTTATATTCTTTGACTGATCAGTACTATAAAAAGATATACCCAGTTATAAATTGTACAGAGGTTTAAAAAAAAAAAAAAGGTTTGAAGAAAAATTTAATTGAATTTTATTGATCCATAGGAATACGAGGGTTGTCCCAAATCTACATAGACTGAGCACAATAATTTCTGTTCACTGTATTCGTCACACAACTGTATTTTGGTCACTCACCCTTTGTCAAACAATTAATACCCCAAAATTTTAATGCATGCTTAATATATTCTTTCAGAAAGAGAATCATTTGTTTCAGCTGGTTTTGTCAAGCGGTGCAATGTGCAACATCAATCAAAAATATCAAGTCTTTATGTCATTGTTAAATCCTTCATTATTAGCATTTATGATAACATTTATTTAACATTTTATTTAAAAAAATGTCTGGAAACTTTTTTTCTTTCATATGAATTCAGCTTGCACACTCACTGTGTATTTCTAGTTTAAAAAAATATATTTTCTAAAAACGTACATCATCTGCTGTCACAAAATATGCCCACGTCTGTCTTTCCTTACTAAATGTGTCATTCAGCGTCTTCTTCTTTCTGCCATTTCTATTGGTCGAAGTTTCTTTTTTCAATTGATCTCATTTTCGCTGTACGCATCTGTTTTATTTTCTGTGTTGCTTGACTTCTACCTCATAAAATGCATTTTTAATCTATTTTTTTATAATAATATTATTACTAAAAAATCGATTTCGGATTTGAATGTTCCAAGAAATTCACATTTTAACCTGTTACGAAACTCGCTAAAAAATCTTTTAAAACATTGTTTTATGAGTCTTATTGTCTTATTAGTAGGTAGCTAAAAGAACAATGCACTTTAAATAGTATTCTTCAATGTTTTTGTTTGGAATGTTCTTTTTTGCATGAGTTTTAATATTCTGTAATTATTAATTATTGCTGATTAGAACTTTTTTGGTTTTGACATTGCGTTTCATATTGAAGTTTTTATGTAGTCTTTTACTAATATTATCTCATACAATATTTAATATTAATGCATAATTAAACTGCAAATTACATCAACCCTTCATGGTACAAGTTTTATCTTTCTCTGTCCAATATTAACTGAATAACGCCACTGGTCAACGCTACATGTATTTTGGGACAATTAACACTTGTAACTGATCATTTTCTGCTGACTTTGAACTTCTTTAACATTATTTGATATAATGTTTTGCTCTGGTCTTAAAATGCAATTGATTGATGTGATGTACACACATAAGTAGGACTGGCTTTTGAGAGGGTATTACTTTCTTAAAAACAGAAAAGTTAGACATTCTTTTGTTTGCATTGCATAAAGTAAGCTCTTTTTAGGTCACGATACAACCACAAGTGGGATGTGCTGGACGTTATATTTACTGGCCAAACATCCCGAGCACCAGCAGCAGTGTCAGAGGGAGATTGATGAGCTAATGGAGGGCCGAGAAAACAGGAACCTTCAATGGTTCGTAGTTTCTGGATCCTCAGAATCTGTACAGATTTTACAAATACTGGATATTGATTTGTCAATGAACTATTTTTATCATGGTTTATTATGCCAAATATAGCAAAATATTAAAGTTAAAAATTCATTTTCACTGGCGTAATTTATATTCAGACGTAGATCAAGGCCTTCTGTGGAGATTATTAAAATGTTTCTAGCTCACAAGGCTACAGTATTACATGTACCGCCTAAATTGGCTTCCCTGAATGTTCTTATTTGTTGACTATATTATGTCAAATTGAATATAGGTACTGGGATAACAATATATAAATAGTGCCTGTTTGGGAGGGTACCAGTTGAAATTGACACCCCGAGAAAACCATTGTCAACCGACGCGAAGCGGAGGTTGACAATGGTTTTTGAGGGGTGTCAATTTCAACTGGTACCCTCCCAAACAGGCACTATTTATTTTATTATACTGAATGTCATAATTTTTATAGCAAATTTTACTGCTTTTATATAGAAAAGACGTGAATTCTACGGCGAACCGTACGCGCATAATTAACGCGCATGTAACAATTCGTTCTATCGGCCCGTTGCTAAGCGTGCGAGGGAGAGAGAACGGATTGTCAACTGCGTCTAAACCAATCAGATTGCAGTATTTAACATGAAAGTATAATAATATAGAATATCAAGGAATTATTCTAATTTCTGCAAAATTCCAAAGTAAGGAGAAAAAGTCATCAAATTAATTATGACGTCATAATGGATCTAGCGCCAAAAAGACACTCAGAAATTTTTTTTTATATCTTGACCCTTTAAATATCTAAACTGGGACCAGTCTAGAAGAATTCAGATACATATGTACAATAATTAAGAGACTAAATTTTAAATGATGAAATAGTAGTAAGTTTAAAAGAGACACATGTACTTTATAAGATCATAAATAGAATTTAATTTAATATGATGTAACATTCTCATCAAGTTTTTTAATATATCATAGGTCAGATCTTTCTAAGCTGAGTTGCCTCACACAGTGCATCAAAGAAAGCATGCGCTTGTACCCCCCAGTGACCTTCATACAGCGGGTCACTACCAAGGATATTGTGTTAGATGACCACCAGATTCCATCAGGGACAACGGTCGGAGTCCAGATCTACAATCTCCATCACAACAAGGCAGTATGGGAGGACCCATACGAGTTCAAACCAGAACGCTTTTCGCCAGATAATGAGAGGAAATACGACAATTTTGCTTTTGTGCCATTTTCTGCAGGACCAAGGTATAGAAAGATATATTAAAGATTTGACAATGATAAACCAAGTGGTATCAAGAAATTAACATATTTACATGTGTATAAAAGATTTGACAGTGACTGACATATACCGGTTTAAATGTAACTTCTGTATATCAGGAGTTATTTTAATCTCTGCTGTGCCTCACTTTTGAAAATGTGGGACATATTTGTTTTTTTACATGTTGGCCAGTCTGTCTGTCTGTTCATCAGCTGGTTAACTCTAGACTATTAGCTAGATCAATATCTGGAAAGCCATATTTTCTTATCAGAAAGAAATTTAACTTACATAAAAAATGCAGACAAAGATCAAAAACCTAGTATGCAATAAACTAATGTATAAATAGAAGATGTTTGTAATGTACTTTTTCAGCATTGCATGTAACCTTCATACCTACATGAACCACCAAAGAAAGGGTTTTTTTGTGTATCATAATGATTGTTGTAATCATCTTAACAAAACAAAAATAATAACTGTTAACACAGAAATATATAATTATATGGTACATGTATGTATGTACACTGTAAGTTGCATGTATTCAATTTTTTTTTAACTTTTCAGAAATTGTATTGGTCAACACTTTGCCATGAATGAAATGAAAATTATTCTTGTCCATGTTCTACAAAGGTTTGTACACATAACAGTCAGCTAGGTTAGGATAACACAGCAGAGTATTTCATTATGACTTGTGCTTAACAAATGCTATTACGAGGGTCAATCAAAAAATTCGAAGACAATGTGCCTGTTTATCATATATTTTTCATTAAAGTCATAACTAACATATTATTTTATGCAGCAATACTTATTTTATTGATATACAAAGTTTCATTCTATTTGTTGAAAAGGCATTTTGTTACCCGATTTTAAAATCAACATGTTTTGTCATTACGGTGCAGGGTAACGTTGAAAACATGACGTTAAGATTACGCAAGCACAGTTATTAGAAATATCCAATCTTTATATCACCCTGAGTCTTTTGTGCTTTTCACTATACAATTTAAATCGGCACTAAATCACTTGACATCTAACATGTTTACAATTATCCTAAAATCATAAGTTTAAGTTCCTCGAACTTTTCTTTTTATTACCGCATGTCTCTCGATAACTGTAAAAAAAATCTCTGAATGTCAGGTGACATTGTTTATTTTTTTTTTTTATCAAATATTTACAGATATTTTATTCTCTTTTGTAATGTTTGATATTCAAAATTTCCACAACCCCCACAAAATGTGTTTTAGTTAAACACAAATGTGCAAATCATTTTTGACTTATTTTTTTTCCACTATTAAGCATTTTCACAGTTTTTATCGGCTTTTTCCTGAGTTAGATCCATACTGTTTATACTTTTCGTTGCGCCGTGACGTCCAGCGACGTCAATGTTTTTAGTCAATTTTAAAGAGGACTATATGTCTTTAGTTTCTGATACCTGTTCAACAAATATGTATATCCCGTCATTATTTGAAACATAGAATATCATAACAATTTTTAATTTAAGGTTTTAATATTGGTCGGTTTTAAGACCAATTTGTGGAAATATGTGAACATTTTTGATTTCAAATTGTTTGACACAATAATTATTGCCAAATTATCATGATTATGTCTTATAAATTTAGAACTGATATGACGTTAAATAACATAGCTATCATGGCAAAAGTCTTCGTATTTTTTTTTATTAACCCTCGTATTAGTATGTTTAATTTCTTGCATTGAGCATAATCAACATTTTTTTGTTATAAATTTAAAACCTGATATAGAATTGAAGTATTAATAAGGTGTATTTGATTTATTTAACTACAGGTTTAATTTAAGTTTGGATCCAACTGGAGAAGTTAACATAAAGATTGGGGTGGTATTGAGAACAAAGAATGGAATAAAAGTGATTGCCGAGAGACGATAGGAAATGATTTCAGGGGATAAAAAATAGTGCATTGAGAATTGTACGAAAAGTGTGCTGAATATGTAGTTTAATTTAAATGGGCTTAGATTCTTCCAGCAGGGCATGGATTATTTAAATTGGTTTTCATTTACACCAAATATTGACCTGAAGTTGTTTTCACATAAGATAGATGATTCTTTATTTATTTGTCATATTCTGCGTCATCAATACAATTTTATGTACCAGTAGTTTTGATTTACTATTACATGGCAAAAAAATCATATTAAAAAAAATTAATTCAATTCCTTTAATATTCTGTTTGGTTTTTTTAATACAAAAAATTTGATCATTGAACAAACTTAAATGATTATATGAAGTTTTCAATCTTTTTATTACATTTGTTTCCAATTTTCCCATTTTTAAGGCCATTTTATGCATAATTATATTCATACATAATTGAGTGAAATCACATTTTTACTTGACAAAATAATGAATGTCAAGTCTAAATAAGGACTGAAATTGATTTCATATTTAAAAAAAATACTTTCAATGCATGAGATTTTGAATAATTGTTTTAGGCCTTGGTTATTTTATTTATTATGTGTTTATTTAACTATAATTTTTGTTTAATTTTTAGCTCACCTGAGCTAAAAGCTCAAGTGAGCTATTCTGATCACATTTTGTCTGTCGTCTGTCTGTCCGTACACACAGGTGATACCTTGTGCAAATTTTTTCATGTGGGGTCATGTGTAAGTACAAATCTACATTACGAGGTTCACCTTCAGAATTCATACAGGAGGTGCAAGATGGGGTTCTTGAAAAGTTACACACAGGTGCTACCTTGTGCAATTTTTTCTTGTGGGGTTATGTTCAAACACATGAGGTTAACCTTCACAATTCAAAGTAATAGACAAGAATGGAAAGAAAACTGTTAGAATCCCTGAATCAACCTCACCATTAATAGCTTACGTTGTATAATATCATTAAATTAATGTTCTTGCCAATCTCGGGGAGGGGGGGGGGATATAATTGCTGCCAGGTGTGCATACAAATGAATAAATGCACTATGATAATTTGTCTCTTAACCATGTTTCAATCATATCATTAACTAAATTACAAATATCTTAATTACCGTTTTGCATATTCCTCTTACTGATGAAACAGCATCAGCTGTTCGAACCCAGTTAAAACCATTTCTTTTCCTGTAGCATTATCCCCCCCTCCCCCAAAAAGACACCCTCTACCACATTTCAGTCATCTTACCGTGCAAAAAATTAATATATCATATACAGAAAAATGACTTCAATAAGATATTATTTTCAATCCAGAAAATTCTATCAGTACTATATCAGAAATTAACAATGAGAGCATGAGTTTCTTATATTGCAATACTGCGATTTTACCACAGGTAGTCTATTGATGACCGAATTATGTATTTCCCAATGCATCTGTGCAAGAAAAAGAAAATCCTATGAAAGTAAACATTAGATTTCCCCTTTTGTTTAGTGATGCACATGTTCATTAAGGACTGGTGTGGTACTAGTGTTGCCCTGCAACAAACATACATGATAAAAAAAAAACAACACCACTAATAATTACATGACACTTTTATTCTGAATGACAAGTTTTTCTAATTTGAAAGAAAAAAGAAGAATTCTTGGAGTTCATTCCAATAAATGGAAGCAGTGTACCATAATAAGTATCTCCGTTAAAAAATCACAATCAGTGTATGCAGCAAAAGACCACAAAACACAATATTGGGAAAAAATAAGGTGTATATGCTTTGTCAGCTATTTAGTCATGGTAAAACAATGCAACCTCCCCAACCTTTATATATTCAAAGAATTTGATCAATAATGTATGTCAGTGGCTGTCCCTATTTGATTAACAAAATTAAATACATGTAATTAAAAAACACAATAACAATTATCCTAAATTAAAAAGAAAAATATATTTTAACTTGAAATTTCAGTTTCACACTTTCAATTTTGAAAAAAAAAATATACACAAGTTTTCTACCATTTCAATGCTCCTTGCATTTAAATCAATACACATATTAGATTATAATACCTTGACAAGCGTTTCTTAAAATAGAAATTAAAGTGAACTACATTTTCAAAATGTATAATATCTATTGCAGATAAACAATTAAAACATTTTTCCTGATATTCATCCATCAGGTGTTATTAAGCATACCACAACTTTTTGCATTCAATTTTAACAAACCTGAAAAAGCTCAATTTTTGGAAATGTTAAAAAAGATCTATTAAATTATAAACCTCATACTCAATGTAAACGTCATACAGATATATGGAAAACAAATAATGAGCTATATAAAAAAAACCCATGGCCAAGTAACTGAGGGACATATTGTGTTATGCATTTGTAACAATTAGGTAGACAACACAAGCATAGTTTTTTTTGTGTTTTTATGATCACATCAAAGATTGATCAAATATAAATCGCTTTAAATTCTGCCTTTCCATGCAAGTTACACATTTGTGACAAAAATTAATGTATGATACTATATGTACACTTAAAAGGAATTGATATGCAGAAAACAATTTTTTTTTAAAATGTGGACATTTAGATTCCTGATGTCTATACATGGCAGGAAATAAATTTTGAGAATGTAAACCTTTGCATCAATTCATAAGCATGCAATCATAACAAATTTCATATTTTTACCAGAAAACCACACCATGAATGTCTTAATCAATTTATATCGAAATTTATCGACACAATATTTGTACCTCAATAATTTGAAATACACAATCATTAATCTTTAAAGTCTTTGAAAAACAAACAGATCAGGGATATTATTTAAGTCACTCAATAGTCAGAGCTGTTCCATTTAAACTAACCTGGATGGGTTTCCCCTTTTCAACCCAAAATTAAAAAGAAAAATACCAACTAAAAAAAATTTGTAAGATAACTCATCTTCAATTAAAAAAAAAAAAACCCATGATAAACAAGTACTACCGATAATTGTAACGGTCCCCGTTACAGTTGTTTCCCAAACGCTCCCCATACTCCCTTCAGTGCCCCATTCATCTTCCGTTGAATAGACCTCAGTTACAGCAATCGAAATATTGACCAATCAGAACTCTGCACATGAGCATGCATGTCATCATATTCATTTTTGATGATGCCATAATATAGGGACTCATAATATTTACCTACACACTGAATTTTGTTTTATTTATTGAAAACTATGAAAGTTATAGCCATATACATCAACAGCCAATCAGATTTCGGCTCACGTGAAAGCACGTTTCCTAGATTTCTCACATATATCTTCTTACAGTGCCTCACAAAATATACCCATTTCTTAAATTTCGAAGTATTTCATTGAAAAGTAAAAGAGTTACAACCATTTAACTATTAGCCAATCAGAATGCAGCACACGTGCATGCATGTCCTTTCATTCATTTCTGATACAATCATATTGTAGGGACACATTAAATATATCTATATTCTAAATCTCATCTACTAAGAAAGTTATAGCCATTTACAATTTCAGCCAAAATCGTAACGCTTAAAAACATCAGTGACCTATTTCGAAACCCCAAGAAGTTGAAAACACAACTGCAACATGCAAAGAAATCTACATACAAAAATCATATTGAGGTACAAAAGGTTATAGAATGGCTATGAAATTGCAAAATGATATTGTTTAAACATTCTCAATATTAACAAGGACATACAGTGTTTTTCATCAGATTATTTTTTAATCACAAAGAAGTACCAAAATGGATAGAGATGAACTAAAAATTACCTGTTTAATTTATATATATATATAATAGCAACATTGTACCCCGTTCTTCACCCACTTGAATGACTTCAATTTTCTATATCCTTTTCTACCTCAACCATCTTTTTTCTTCCTCATTTTGACCAACATCCCACTAACTTTCTTTTTGATATTGTCCCTTGGACGTAAGTGGATAAGCCCCCCCTTTTCCCTGCTCTTTTTCATTATTTTTTCTATCTCCAATTGTTTGGGACAACAGTCTTTTTCAAAATTAGCTTTGAATAGTTTTTTCAGTTCGTCCTCCTCTTCCTTGCTCCACCGCTTTCTTTCTGTCTTCTTTGGTTTTGAAGCTGTCATAAAATAAATGTAAAAAAAAGTTGTTTTACATTGATGAAAAGTGTATAAACCCTTGCACATACTGTTTATCATTTATATTTTTTTAAGATGGTCATTTAGTGATTCCTTTTTAACCACATTTATTATTACTTGTATACCATGATCCATATAATGATATCCATGCTGAGTATAATGAATCATATACATGTATATAGTTTATCTAAACTTACATCTATCTTCATCATCACTATTCATGGGATTCCCATTGTACTCTGGAATAACGCTGTCATCATCTTGCTGCTGTTCAAATGCTGGCTTTACTTGAGAACCCACATCTGGAATAAAGCTGTCATCATCTTGCTGCTGTTCAAATGCTGGCTTTACTTGAGAACCCACATCAGATGTTCTTTCACCAGTTGAAATGATATCTGAAAATGTTTTGAAAATTCAAGATTTGTGCAAGTGTAAATCTTGTACGTAAATCTACGTAACATTCCATTACACAAGAATGATACAGTACATCCCAGTTTGATCCAATAGTGTCTTATATTCATTTGGATCATCATAAAAATATTGTTTGTAAAAAGGTAGTAACAGCTGAAATTAACTAAATTTTGTATTTCTCTTAATTTCAAAATCTTTGAAAATGCAAATTAATAATGCTAGCTAAAATGAGGTGCAGAAAAGTATGCAGCCAAATGAAATCTATTTCGTTTAGGATTAACACCAAGTCAAAGTGTGTGAAGGTAGGATTGGACTAATCAAAACACCCTAAAAAATTTGTGTATTGTCTAATGAAGTCTAAAAATGACTTTCCAATTTGTAGCTATAATTACATCTGACGCGTTCTGTCTGGTGCATGCTATGACATCATATTATGAATTGTTGGTAAACATCATGATAATTAGCTAGGGTGCAAGTGCTTACTCAATCAAAAACAGCATGATTTTTGCCGAAATAAATATTTATCACATTATTACACTATATATTCAATGCTGCTGGACAGCTCAAACAGTAAGTTACGGCTTTCCATTTTTTTTTTATCATAGATCATAAAATTTTCAAATCATAAAATCATAAGATTTTGATGATTAAAATACAAAAACAAATGAATACAACTGATTAAGTCCAAACATGAAAATGCAAGATGTATATATCGATTTACAACTCTGTAGGATATTTCAATACTGTTAAAAATCAAAATAACTTACCATCCAACTGAATATCAGAAAGTTTTCTTCCCACATAATGGGGCACTATTCCAAAATCTTGAATCAACAAAATCTTTGCTACTTCTGTTCTTTCTAGTACATCAGATGTTTGTCTGTAATGGTGTAAATGCACATCCATATTATGCCCAAGGTGTTGTATGATCCAACTCCTCTCAGCTTCACTGGTATCAAGAGCCTGCATGTTCATAAAAGTATGTACATGTAGTGTAAAATGGCATTACACCATTTTGTTCACACCAGAAAGAATCAGTCCACATAACATGGTAATACTGTTTACTAGTGTGCATTGCTAATCTACCCTTGCAATGGCATGAGAAAAAAGAAAATATATGATCGAGGGGTGTGGGATGACCCAAAGCGCACTTCCCAAACTGAGCACTTGATGCATCTCGACATACAACAAGAAAATATAATTATGGTTTACCAGTGAGAAAGTGAATGGTTTTCAATATATTTGACCATTTATAAAATAACAATTTGTCCAACCAACCACAGATCAAAAATTATGGAAAGGATATTGATTTTTACCTGAACCATGGTGGCCATATATTTCCTCATATTACTTGTACGAATAAGGCTTGGACTTGACAGCCCAGCCTCTTGAGCAACAGTTGATATGGCATCATACGCCCTGAATACACCTCCAGCTGCAATAAAAATTAATAGAGAAATAAAATACATCTAGCCATTCAAGATTAATTTCTTAGCTTATTGCCAAAAATTGTATAACTGGTAACCTATTTATAACATTTAAATATTTCAATTTAATGCTGTCCAGCCAGCATGAAATTGTCAAGTACAATATCTGGCAAACCTTTGGCTATGTTTGTTTCTGCTATTGTATGAAAAGGATAAGAACTGTTTTTGGTCGTCTTATGGCAACTTAAAATTTGTTAGCTAGATATTTACCAGTACCGACAGAAAACTGCAAAAATAAAAAGTTTCTGGAAAACTTTTGGCAGCTAATAGTTTGCTACTCCTATTAAATAACTGCAAAACATGGAGTTTTGAATTAAATTGCAGAAAATTTGCTGCAATTAATTTATTTTAATAAGGTAAAGGATTATTTCACGAATTATTGAATTCAGTGGAGGGGGATAGCATAATTTACTGTCCACAGGCAGTCAAGCTATGAATTATCTGAATCCCCCATTTTATGTATAACTGATTTATAAACATACACACTCTGCACTTACTTTTGCTACCAAAAAGGTATGGAGATTCAACTGGAATGGAACATGCCTTTCGGACTATCTTGCTTGCAATAAAACTTAAAGCCTGGCGCGTTTCCAGAGGTAAAATAACTGGAACACATCTTCCAACCTAAAATAGAAACTCATGGACTTAAATCATTGACTTATTGTTCTACACTGAGTGGCCAAAAGAATTGCAACAAACATGGTTGATGTCATCGCTGTAGGCATCTTTTTGGTATTTATATTCTATTTTAATCGGGATATACAAAATACGAAAATATTATCTTATGTGCATTTTCTAATGGAGATAATTATCATTTACAAACCTTTCCTCGTATCTCAACAACTTCCTGAGTCATTAAAAGGTGAGCTTCAAATGAAGTCAGCTCTTTCATCAATTGTGCCTGAACATCATCTTGACCAGTTTTTCTCTGATTGTAAGCCTTCAATCTGATTAAAGAAACATTGCATATCAACATCTAAAATGCAGCAAGAAGCTATGCCTTTAAATTCATACTTTTATGAATGGACTCTCCTCATATTTCTAAAACCAACCTCCCTGCACAATTTGCACAGAACAAAATACACTATAACATATTTTACTGTTTAGATTTTGTGTAAAGGTCAGTCAACAAAACATTATCATATCTGGACCCCAAAACTTAAGTTTCATAAATTGACTTTTATATCTAACGAGCAATACACATTTTCTCCGAATGTTATTAGGCCAAAAAAAACATGACCGTTTCCTGTTACATGGAATTTTAAAATAGGGTAGGTAGTGCAATTTTTTTTATAAATGTGGGGTGGGGTGGGGGTTGGAGATTGAATGTCTATTGAACATAACAAACAAGCAATAAATCTACATTTAGTCAAAGTCTAACCTAGACATAAAATTTAGGGAGTCTTTACACCTCTCCCTCAAAGCAAATTCGGGAGAAGTTTTGAAAATTAAGAGGGGATTGATACATCTATGATAACTATTTTAACTTCCTCTTATTTAAAACATTATAAAACCATAAACTTTAAATTGATATGAATGTAAACTTTGTAATTAAATTCTAATTCAAATCTACTTAAAGAAAAATCAATATGCAGCAAACCATATGGTTGAACATTCTTTAGTTTTATTACCAAAAAAAGTTAAGCAGACATTTTTTCTGTGAAAAATATTTTTTTCCTTAAATTGTTATGCTTAGTAACATTAAATATAGAACAAATAAATAATATATTTCCCTCATTAGGCCTATGTTATTGATAGAATAAAAAAAAATTATGATTGGATGGCATTTTTTGTTCGTTTACTGATATTAGTCTGACCCATATCTATATTTACGTCCGTGCACAGTAAGCTCATTGACAATGTCGTGATATCTGTAATTGTTTTCAAAATCAGTATAGCATTTAGGTGTCTTAAATGGCATGAAAATAATTTAATAATTAATTTCAAAAACACTGATGGTTATTAATGTATGTATGTTGCATCACTAATTTGATACGATCCCATGTTGGTTCCTGCTGTTATTTTCAGGATTGCTACGTGAAAACGGCTTTACTGGAGACAATTCATTACATTTTCCTCTCTAAATTATTAGAAAAGGATGATTTTACGATTATATTGACGACATGAAACAGCAACGAACACAGACTTCTTGCAGCCAACAAATGGGCCGCCATTACGAATTAGTAAAAAAAAAAGAGATGGTTATGGAAACTGGCAATTTTCTGGAAAAAAAAGTGTAGGGTCAGGAATCTGGCTTGAAAAAAATTGGGTGGGTTGGGTGACCAGAAACATACATGGTTTTTTTTTGCCTTAACAGCATAAATATCATTCATTATTTTCCATTTCTTATCTCCAACTCTGTCCATGTACAAGTATTTTCATTTTTTTTTTTTTAACCAGATTTTGTTTTGGAATCGTAGCTTAAATCTTGTCTTTACAATTTAACTATGTACTGTTTTGATATACATACCTTATTGCCTGAACCTCATGGCACCTTCTCCTATTGTACAGTGTGATCCTGGCCAAAGTCAACACAGCAACTTTTTTGTAGTTAGCATATGAAATGTCAGTAAGATCAAGGTTGCAGATCTCCGTTTTCATAAATTCTGTTATTTTCTTAATGTCTTCGGGTGTCGGCAATGACTTGGGCTTATTATACTGTCTTTCTTGTAAAACCATTCTTGCTAGCTTCGTTACTTTCACAGTCCACTGCATTTTCATTAATTGCAGAAAATTTTCTGCCTCTTTTTGCCTCTTGTCATCAGCATGTATGATAGCACCGGCTAGTTTTGCACTTGCTAATGATTTTATATCATACCCTAATTTAATAGCATTGCTTGGTGACGAAAGATCTTCTTCATCGATGCTGTCTTGGTTTGAACATTTTAGAGCAGCTTCTGCCACATTTACAAATTGAGAAGGTTGGAGGAAATAATTAAGATCCTCATCATGTCCTGTTGTTTCCTTCAGAGCAATTAGGAGTTTTGCAGACAGTCTCATAGCCTGGCTGGTATAATATTTCCTCATTACACGGTTTCCTCTGTTACGGTCCATCAACTGATTACCAAGGCTTATGATGAGTGGGTCCGTTTGGGCCACTTGAGATACATGGTCAGGCTGCATGATAGTGAAAACTTCTTTCACAACAAGTTTTGAAGCCTGGTCCGAAATTCGTCCCACTAACGTTTTACTCTGTATATTGAGACTGGTTTGGCTTGAATATGATTCATCAGCATCATACTTTGGGCATAACTTTTGATGTCTCTTTAGGTTTTTCAATTGATGCCAAGCAAAACACCTTGGACAAGGACCTACAGCATAAAGATCAAACTCCCTCTCTGTACTTCTTCTGGCAAGGATTATTTCACCTTTTCCTTCACTTATCACATTAGTGTTGTGTTTATGAATACCACGAAGGCGCAGCAGTTCAAATTTGGTCTTTCTTTCTTTTACAGTTTTTTGCTTTTCTTCTTTCGTCATTGTGGAGTTGACCTTTGGGATAGCCTGTACTTCTGCTTCATTCATGTGAAGAGAACTCATTAAATGATGCGAAAAATTGGTTTGCATCTTGCCACAGAAAATACAAGGGTAGTGTGAATCATACACTCTTTCAGTCTTCTTCTTTTTGCCTAATTTGGTTGTTTGGCTTTTCCGTACCAGTTTAACATATATCTTTGGAAACTTTTTATCATAAGCAACAGTCTCAGGATCTATATTTTCATCCTCTAAAGGGACATCTGAATCATCAGCACTTGAAAATTCATCATTTAACAATGGCACTGGAAGCAAAGATGGCTTAAGCGCACTGAAATCTGGATTCTCCACTGATATATCACTATTGCTATCACTAATTACTTCATCATTTTCAGCTAGATTCTGTTCTTTTAAGATTCTTTCTTTCTGGCATTGGGTTTTTTTCCCAGTTTTTCCTTCAGAGTATTTCGGGGATTTTATTTTTTTCTTTATTGGTGAAGATTCACTGGCTTCTTGGTCACTTTCATCCCATTCATCATCTTCAGGAATATATTCACTACCAGAAGAAAAATCCAAAAGGTCATTTGAAAATTCAGCATCAGATGTATCACACATGGTCGTTTTCATCGGACCTACATCTGATTTGGGAGAGTGGGCAACCATATTGCATGCAATAGATCCTGGAGTAACAACTGTTTCTGAACCAGATGGTGTCGCCCAACTCATGTCATCAAAAACACTTTCAATGACCACTACAACAGAAATGAAAGTATACATGTAAGAACAACACAAGTTTTTTAATACATACTTGTCATATCTGACAATTATATTCAGAGGTAACTAAAAAAAAATAAATTACCTGCAGATGTATCACATGTGGTCGTTGCCAATTGACCTACATCTGACCTGGGAGGGTGGGTAACTGCAATGCATGCAATAGTTTCTGGAGTAACAACTGTTTCTGAACCAGATGAAGTTGCCCTACTCATGTCATCAACAACATTTTTCATGTATACTACAACAGAAAAGAAAGTAAACATGTCACAACCTGTTTAGTATTATGAGACAAACTAGTTATATCTGACAATTAAATTCAAAAGTAAAAAAAAAAGAATCTGTAAATCACCTGCAGATGTATCACGCGTGGTCTTTGTCATCTGACCTACATCTGATTTGGGAGAGTGGGCAACCATATTGCATGCAATAGATCCTGGAGTAACAACTGTTTCTGAACCAGATGGTGTCGCCCAACTCATGTCATCAAAAACACTTTCAATGACCTCTATAATTGAAATGAAAATATGTACATGTATGTAAACACTTCATCAGGATTACAAGACATACTTGTCATATCTGACAATTCAGAATTAAAATAACAGTAAATCACCTGCAGATGTATCACACATGGTCGTTGTCATCTGACCTACATCTGATTTGGGAGAGTGGGCAACCATATTGCATGCAATAGATCCTGGAGTAACAACTGTTTCTGAACCAGATGGTGTCGCCCAACTCATGTCATCAAAAACACTTTCAATGACCACTACAACAGAAATGAAAGTAAACATGTCAAAACCTCATAAGTATTAACAAAACATACTTGTCATATCCGACAATTAAATTCAGATGTAACTAAAAAAAAAACAACTGTAAATCACCTGCAGATGTATCGCACGTGGTTGTTGTTATTTGATCCACATCTGACTTGGGAGAGTTGGTAACTGCATCGCATGCAATAGTTCTTGGAGTAACAACTGTTTCTGAACCAGATGATGTTGCCCTTCTCATGTCATCAAAAAGACTTTCAATGACCTCTATAATTGAAATGAAAATATGTACATGTATGTAAACACTTCATCAGGATTACAAGACATACTTGTCATATCTGACAATTCAGAATTAAAATAACAGTAAATCACCTGCAGATGTATCACGCGTGGTCTTTGTCATCGGACCTACATCTGATTTGGGAGAGTGGGCAACCATATTGCATGCAATAGATCCTGGAGTAACAACTGTTTCTGAACCAGATGGTGTCGCCCAACTCATGTCATCAAAAACACTTTCAATGACCACTACAACAGAAATGAAAGTAAACATGTCAAAACCTCATAAGTATTACAAAACATACTTGTCATATCCGACAATTAAATTCAGATGTAACTAAAAAAAAAACAACTGTAAATCACCTGCAGATGTATCGCACGTGGTTGTTGTTATTTGACCCACATCTGACTTGAGAGAGTTGGTAACTGCATCGCATGCAATAGTTCTTGGAGTAACAACTGTTTCTGAACCAGATGATGTTGCCCTTCTCATGTCATCAAGAGAACTTTCAATGACCTCTATTATGGAAATGAAAATATTTATGTAAACACTTCATCAGGATTACAAGACATACTTGTCATATCTGACAATGAAATTCAGAATTAAAATAACAGTAAATCACCTGCAGATGTATCACACATGGTCGTTTTCATCGGACCTACATCTGATTTGGGAGAGTGGGCAACCATAATGCATGCAATAGATCCTGGAGTAACAACTGTTTCTGAACCAGATGGTGTCGCCCAACTCATGTCATCAAAAACACTTTCAATGACCACTACAACAGAAATGAAAGTATACATGTAAGAACAACATCAGTTTTTTAATACATACTTGTCATATCTGACAATTATATTCAGAGGTAACCAAAAAAAAAAAAAAATTACCTGCAGATGTATCACATGTGGTCGTTGCCAATTGACCTACATCTGACCCGAGAGGGTGGGTAACCATATTGCATGTCACAGTTCCTGGAGTAACTACTGTTTCTGAACCAGATGATGTTGCCCTTCTCATGTCATCAAGAGAACTTTCAAAGACCTCTATAATGGAAATGAAAATATGTATGTAAACACTTCATCAGGATTACAAGACAAACTAGTTATATCTGACAATTAAATTCAGAAGTAAAAAAAAAAAGAATCTGTAAATTACCTGCAGATGTATCACACATGGTTGTTGTCATCTGACCTACATCTGATTTGGGAGAGTGGGCAACCATATTGCATGCAATAGATCCTGGAGTAACAACTGTTTCTGAACCAGATGGTGTCGCCAAACTCATGTCATCAAGAAAACTTTCAATAACCACTACAACGGAAATGAAAATATACATGTAAAAACCTCGTAAGTATTACAAGACATACTTGTCATATCTGACGATTAAATTTAGAGGTAGCTAAAAAAAAAACAAAACTGTAAATCACCTGCAGATGTATAGCAGGTGGTGGTTGTTATTTGACCCACATCTGACTTGGGAGGGTGGGCACCTGTTTCGTATGTGATTGTTCCTGGAGTAACAACTGCTGATGAGCTGAAGCAATCTGTTGATGTAGCCCAAGTTACATCATCAAGAAAACTTTCCAAAGTGTGTTTTCTCTTCTTGAGCACCTCTGAAAAATATATGTATAATATATAATATATTGAGAAAGATAATATATTGATAGAGTTATTACAACCATATCAATTTACTAATCTTTACAGTGAAATGAAAATCCATGCTTATCCAACTATTTCTGACATGCAATTTGCAGATTGTGCTGTTTTACACAGCATCAACAATATTTTAGCCATATTTTGGCTTTAAAAATAACAATTCAAGATCCTGAACATTCAAAAAGCAAGAGACATGGCTTGGCTCAAGGGTTTTTTTTTTTTATTCCAGAGTAGTCAAATTTCTCGAAACTGTCCTCCTTTTTATTAACAGAATTTAAGGACCTTGTCAGTCCAATTGATGATTTAATGTCAATCCAGAGTTAGATGAATTAAATTTTGATCCAAGTACATAAAAGGAACATATTGGAGAAAAATGAGACTCGGATCATGATTGAGCTTATCTCGCTTTTATTATCCATAACCCTCACATGGGTTAAGACAAGATTTTTTCCCAATTTAACAACTCTGGAATCTAGTACATGTACATGTACCTATAAGAACAAAGTAAAAGAATAAACAATAAATCCCAAACCATCTTTAAAATTATATATATATATATATATATATATATAAAAATCTGCACCTTTTACAATGCAAGTGCATTTAAGCAATTGTACATCAGCAATAATCCACTATAGGCATCAATCAATCATAAGTTTTATAACAGTCTGAGAATAACAAGAATTAGCTTTAATTTATCTCTTATTCATTTACTTGTTTTCTGAGCTTAACACATTGGGAAAAGTTCCATGACAGAGGAAAAAAATCTTTGTTTTGAGATAAATTAGCAGAAGTGATTAATATTACTGAAATGCGCATTACAAAGTACCCCCCCCCCCCTTCCAAAAATAGGATGGGGATAACTCTCAGGGCCCAATTCAATGTACCACAATAACTGCATTTGTATTCAATACATGTTACAGAAGACGTGTACCCTATGTCAATTTCCCACCACTTTAAAATTTTAACCATTCACAACAGCAAGTACAATTTTTCACATTTTTATAGTTCTATTGTAGAACCTTCCTGAAAATATTTCTTGGAACTCCCATATTTAAAAAAAGTGAATGTGGACTGCAGCACTTAGAAATGTGGGCCTATCAATCAATTATACTTGATATGAAGTCAAAGGTATCTCTATCACTATTTGAAGAGTGTGAATCAGAAATTTAGATTACTGTTGATCCTTGCAACAAATTCCTGTTGCTTCATGTTCGTTGAATTTACATTCACAATTAAACTGTGCTTTGTAAGCTTACAACTTAATACTAAACAAGTGTTTATCTAAAGCAGCAGTGTTTACAAAAGTGCATTCAACAAATGACAAGTCAAAAGTAAACGGTCTCAGAATATTTCCGATTCCCCTCTCCATATAGTGAATATTCTATACGCAATATGCTGAAATCACATTGATTTAAATGCACACACATTGTATAAACATCCATAAAGGATCGACACAAAACTTTAGTCCTTTAGTCAGAGCTATCATAGATAAAATAATGCAGAATTAGTTACCACTGCAACTTTCTTAGGTTGGCCTAAAAGAGAGATATAGCATTGTTGCCAATGAAAATTAATGACAACAATATTCATTTTGACCAAATTAAGAACCTCTAGACCATAGAACCAAAAATTTCAAACATTTGTAGAGGCATTTTTCTCCATATTGATGTAGGCTTAAAAAAAATTAATCTTTAGTTTCTCAGGCCAAAAAATTCAACATTTATGCAGCAGACATGGTTTTGCTTTTTTTTTTTTACTTAGCTGTAGCATGATTTTGTACCAAACCTGTCGAACTTTTGAAGAAAAATTAAAGTTTGAGGGCACCTAATGGAAGAAAATTTCCAACAGGCAATTTACAGAACCAATAATTTTTTAACTAAAAAACTTGAGTTTTGTGTCCAACCTTTGTCATCATTCAAATGAACTGAAATTCAAAACACATTTATTACGTATGCCTTTCTCCTTCCATTTTTTTATTTCTGAAAATGATTCCACTTTTGTTGCGGTCAAACTGTAAAATGAAACATGGAAGTCAATGTACCTCTGATTGAAAAAAAAAATTAACTATACACTATGCAAAACAGATACTTTTTGGTGTTCGATGCTCTGTATAAAAAAAAAAAAAAAAAGCCATGGGCCCCATATTTCTCTTTCATCACTGTTGTCCGTACAACCCCTATATAAGGCACAGACCTCTAAACAGTTCTAAGTACTTTGCTGTAGAGGTCTCACCTGTGTGGACGTACATCCTGCCGCGCCGTGTTACTCGGTTGCGATGAAATTATCAAATTTTACACACTTTTTTTTCAATCCATGAGAATACTAACACCAAATAAATTGGTCAATGCATTAATTACAAACAGAATATGCACATGAATAAGAAATAAATGCATAAAATCCAAAGACCACGGAAGGAATACTACACATCGGCCACAAGTTTCAGGTGTGCAATCGGATGTAACGAAATCGAAGGGTTTATATACCAGGTCCCTGTGTGCCAGTGCCTATTTACGAGCAATGTTCAGCTTTAAGGGTCATAGTAGGAATAAAGAACTTTTCTAGATACAACCTTACTTGCATAGTTATTAACATGTTTAACAAATAACTGATTCAAAATTACTCAATTTTTTTTCCTATAATTTCTATGCATTTAAATTTGAACCCTAATTGTGGCCCCTTTCTGACTCAAGGGTAATTGTGTAAAGAAACTTGAATCGTCAATATATTAGCTTGTGTCTAATATTAGTTTGACAAATTGCACCCTTGTTCTTCAGATGTTTCTAATATACTGGTACAACTTTATCAAATTTTGACCCTTCCCCCCATTTTGGTCCCATCAAAACCTCCTGGGGGGGAGGGGGGTTGGTCATGGTCTAAACAAACCTGAAACCTCTCATACTAACTTGCTTCCATATTATTTTAAAAATTATAGCCACATACTCTTCAGAGGATTTTTTCCTATATATTTCTATGTAAAATTGGACCACTGCCTCTAATTGTGGACCCTCTCTGACACCAGGGGGAGATGGTATGAATCAACTTTAAATCCCTTCATGCTATTTTGCTATTCTTTGGCTCTGGTGAGCTAATCAACGCAAAACTGGATAGATATGGCAGTAAACTTACATAGCTTGGTCAGCATTGCAAAACACTGTATATTTGCCTCCATTCTCCACCCCTTCAAGCCTTACAGGCCACATCATAGTTCTGGGGACACCTTTTACCTGGGCCCACACAATCCTTCCTATTTTTTCTTCTTCATGTCCTTTACTTTTAACTGGTCTTTTTCTTTTTGTCATTTCTGGAAGAAAAAATGTTCAATAAATTAAACTGTAACGTGAGTAATTTACCTAGAATATTTGAATCAATTTGACATAAAAACCTAAACAAGGGTAACTTGACATATTAAGTCCCAGACTTCTTATTTTTCTACTTAGGGAGATAACCCAACCAGTTATAAATATAACTAAGGTTACTTGTCTGTACATACATTATGGATTTAACACTGCAAGGTTACTTGTTTGTTTATGCATTATGGGGTTTAACATTGTGGGGTTACTTGTCCATATACACATTGTGGGGTTTAACACTGCAAGGTTTCTTGTCCATATACAGATAATGGATTTAACACTGTGAGGTTACTTGTCTGTTTATGCATTATGGGGTTTAATTAACATTGTGGGGTTACTTGTTTATATACACATTGTGGGGTTTAACACTGCAAGGTTTCTTGTCCATATACACATTATGGATTTAACACTGTGAGGTTAATTATCTGTTTATGCATTTATAATGGCCATTGTGGTTTAACATTGTGGGGTTTAACACTTCAAGGTTTCTTGTCCATAATATACACATTATGGGGTTTAACACTGTGAAGCTACTTGTCTGTCCACACATTACAGGTTTATTACTGCAAGGTTACGCATTATGGGGTTTAACACTGTGAGGTTACTTGACCGTATACATACATACATCATATAGCACAAGTTTGAAGTTAGTCCTCCGTTCATGATAAGGGACTCTCATGAAAGCACCAACTCACTGCCCAATTATTATAATTTGTGTAGAGATTCAAACCAAAATACTTGTAGGTAAATGTGTATTTCTCTAATACATATATATCATTTACACTTGACCACCAAAAACTTACAATTTTTTTTTGCATTTCCAAATAGATGTGATACAAACACTCATGAAACAAGCTTACCTTTTGTAGGTATTAATTCAAATGAGAACATATTTTTCAACACTGCATGAATTCAACTGACAGTAAAAGCAGCATGCATCAAAATCTTCAATATTAAAGAAGCACAAAAAATTGGCTCCATTGATAAAGATTTCCAAGACATCAAGATCAAAGTCGGAGCAATATAAGCACACATTTACAAATGCCTCATTCGAATCAAATCCAATAAAAGCAGTAGGAAATTCCATGTTCTTTTTTTTTCTGTATCATGTAGAACTATAGCTGACAAACATCCTCTACATGAGCAAAAAATTAGGACAAGCTTTGTGAGGTTACTTCTCTGTCTATACAATGTGAGCTTTGGGTTCAAGTTTTAGTGCACTATGTGCTATAGTCTTTTATCTTAAGATCCCACTGTAGAAGTTCACAAATTGATATAATATAATGTAAGGAACATTATTAAACTAGGAGTATAGTAACCATTACATAATCCAAATATGTGCATATACTTACCTATTCACATTCAAATGGAACTTTCAGTTTTATTAAAAGATGTGTGATTGTCTCTGCAACTTCCAGTGAAAAAGTTCCAAATCCAAATACAATTGAGTCACTGTGTATTTTTGTTAAAAGTTTACATTTTATATTCAATTCTAGAAAAACAATGAAAATGAACCTCAAGTTCTCCTGATCTTTAATGTATACTTCATACATCAAATCATCAATCATGTTGTTCACTGGAGATCATGAGTCCAAAGACGGAAAAGTGCTGACCATCTTCTAAACATCACAAACATCAAGACAATGCCCAATAAAAGTGAAATAAAAATCAAGAAAAGTAGTGAGAAGAGCAGCACAAAGAACCAAACCTCCATTTTCATTTTAAGTGGAAGTTGCAAAACAATTTAAATATGTACTTCCTGTTGCCCTTATATGATCATGATGATCTGTTGGGTTTTCCTAACCCCATAAATTTGTCCGATAAGACATCATGGAAGGTTAAACTTGTAAAACCCTATCAGCATGTCCCTATAGGAATTGTGGGGTGTTCTGTAACCCCACAAGTTTGCCCTTATACAATATACATAGTGAAAAAGAGACTTGTCGGGTAACCCCATTGCTTTTACATAAAATAAGGTTCCGTGCCATATACACAGGCACCTGAAGTGTGGAAAACATACCACCCTCTCCCCCCAATTTACCAAAATATTCTACCGAGACTATAATTTCCAAAAAATTTGTGATTTTCCCGTCTATAATGTCTGTATGTCGTTCTGTGATACCAGTTTGTACTTTTCTAAACGTTTGTACTTTTCTTAACGTTCTGATTGGCCATTTACGGGTATAATAAAAATACAAATGGTAAAAAGCAAAATCATGTAAACAAACAGGGGGTCCTTGCTTTGAGACTGATTCTCAGAGAATTAACAGCAGTACCTACGAAATTCCAGTAAATGTTTCATGTGTAGTAGGAAAGGAGGAATGAGCATATAAATACATTGAAAACATATGGCTGGACCGGGAATCGAACCCGGGACCCCTGTAACTCTAGTCAGGAGCTCTACCACTGAGCTATCCAGGCTGATATCCACGGTCCATATAGCCCCAACTACTACATTCCTCCCTCCTTAAATAGTCTTCGACCCCGAAGACACAACACAAGTTGACCTTGTCAGGACTTATTATATTTATATTGCCTGAACAAGGAAGGCCACGGCACCATCTGTAGTAGGAAAGGAGGAATGAGCATATAAATACATTGAAAACATATGGCTGGACCGGGAATCGAACCCGGGACCCCTGTAACTCTAGTCAGGAGCTCTACCACTGAGCTATCCAGGCCGATATCCACGGTCCATATAGCCCCAACTACTACACATGAAGGTAATAAAGCTTTACATGTGTCTTCAACTCTGAAGCCCCAAGTCATGGATTTTATTAGTCGTAATCTTGTGTTACTTCAGCATACCCCAGCTGTTTTCTAGTCAGCCTAACAGGAGGTTTTGACAAAGTGTACCTCTGACATCTTCCTAACTGTTCAGGAAAAGACTTTCTAGTGCAATCTTGAGTTTTCATTGCTTAATGTTAAATAACATTGACAATGACAAAATAAACCACCAAAATTTACCATATAGCTATAAACGCACGGTTTGGAGTTTTTCACACCTTGGATTCACTTAGAAATTCTAATTACTGCTTGTATACACAATGTGGCTTGATTATTTTGTGAATTTGACCTACAGTAGATGACTGATAGGATTAGTTACGCTCCATTGCACATGACACCTGTGAATTTAATATAATTTGATATAAAATTGACTTACTTCCTTGGTCAATCTGTACTATGCAATGTTTTCCCCATATACTTGACAGCTGACTTAATTTGTAACATTGTAACAAACAATGTAGTGAGATAATTATTGAAGAGATTAGGATTAATATTGGTGAATTTTGAAAAAGGGAAATATGTATTGGGGGAGGGGGTAATTATAAATGCAGTAATTTTATTTTTTTTACCGACCTGTTTCAAATGAAAATAGTGGTTTATAGCATATAAATCAAAATATGGGACAAATATTCTTTTCCCGTGAATTTTTGCGTCCCGCTGTGACAGGGCTCCCACTGTACCAAAAATCCTTTTCGCCACTTTAGTGCGGCACGAAGAATGACCCATGTTTTACAATTATTTCTATCATATCACATGTGCATGTATAATTATGTTTATGCAGGCCTATATGTTTTAGTTATTAATATTTTGAACTTTTTAAATATGCATGTATTGACCAATTTTGTGGTATGTACTGTATATGCACTCTCCTCATTGACATGTTTCCATTTGCATCACTAAATGATTTCCAAGAAGTATGGTATGAAAGCTTTTGAAAAGTTAAGATACTAAATTTCTACAGTTCTAAGTTTGAGATAAAATAAAAACCAAAACACTTTTCATATCAAGAAACAAAAACAAAAATGCCATTATGGATTCATACACATACTAGATAAGAAGATGGAGTGAAATCCACAAAGACAATAATTCTTCTGTTCTAGACTAATTTAGAATAAACAAGCTGCACGTTTACAATTCCTCATTTTGACAAGCCAGATGTAAAAATGAAATATTCAGCTGGGTTTTATGTCAATAAGTTGCATACAACCTCATACTACATGTACACAGCTTCAATAAAAAAAATTTTTATCAATGTGTTTTTTTTACAATATATAAAATCCTTTGAAGAACTGCCCATATTTATCCCATTTTGGTGTGACTTTGAGAATAAAAAAATATTTTTGGAAGGCAAATATGTTGCTGTCTGTAAGTGAAGTATGTTCCAAGAAATAAGAAAACTGTCATCACTTGCAGTACCCTGATGATTTCTATGGCAACCAGCTGCACTGCAGTAAGTATTTAATAACTTCTAAACATGGGAACATATATTATTTAAGATTTTTTGCTTAAAATTTTATGATGCATATTTTATTCTGTTCATAACTAAAGAAGTTTAGCAAGTTCAACAGTTTAAATTAATTTGGCCCATTCTTGGATTACGATCTCGCACCTTTAATGTGAAAATGGTTGACTTCCTTTAAGACACTTATTGTTTAACAATTGACCACTGCAGTGAGAGCACCCTTCCAAGTGTTATATAACAATTGATGGTCTGAAGCCATAAATAGCCTGGAGCTAATCTATGGTCAGAGCTGTGTGCACTGAAGCGATGCGAGATTTCCAGTTGCACGTGGTGATTGAATTAACACAGACTATAACCGAATAAACAAACGGGTGGGAATGAGAAACACATTAAACTTAAGAAGTCACCAAAAATTAATTTTCGCCTCATTTGGATTTCTTTACTCCGATTTTGAAAAAGATTCGCCACTGGCGAAATTAGCGAATATTTCAGATGTGTAGTTTTTTTTTTCACTTTTGTAAGGAAATTACACATTTGCTAATATAGAAAAAAGAAGTCCCTGAATATTTAACTCCAGAACTATTGTTCTTGGGTCAAAAAATTGGGGATGGGAGCGATTCCCCACGCCAAATATTTGTCAGAGGAGCTATAGTTCGCACGGTGATCCGTTACAACTGAATGCAATAAAATATAAATGATGCTAATCACAAAATTTGATTCCCCGCGTATTCGAACAGAAGACATGACTTCGAGATATTTTGGCAAACTACAACAAATGTCGGTGAACAAGCGTATGCTCCCCGTAATTCAAAGTCTTTAAATGTACAAGCTGTTCAAGAATTTTATGTACTAAGGATGTGTTACATCATAAAAATTAGTAAAACATAACTTACCTGGCTTAACTCAACATCCGTCCTTCTGCAATGACGGGTCTCTTCTGGGGTTACTGCGCATCCGTATAGGGTTAACTGCGCATGCGTATGACGTAGAAACCCCGCCACATTGTCCGAGAGATTTCTAATGATCTTGTCCGCGGACAACGTGGTGTCAAAGACGATTTACACTAAGACAAACTGCTTATGGGGTTAAATGTCATACTTGATTTTTTGAACCCCTGAAGGTATTCTGTACACGAAAAAACAAAAATCTTGTGAGGTTAACCCCGCAAGCAATTATAACCCCACAAACACCAAAAATACTCACAAATGACCCCACTTGGAATACTGTGGAAGAACAGACGTCCATCTGTCCGTCCGTCCGTCTGTAAACTTTTCAAATTTTCAACATCTTCCCAAGAACCACTGGGCCAATTTCAACCAAACTTGGCACAAAGCATCCTTAGCCTAAGGGGATTCAAAGTTGTGAAAATTAAGGACCAAGCCCTCTTACAAGTGGAGATAATTAGGAATTAATGAAAATTTTCAAGAAATTTTCAAAAATCTTCTTCTCAAGAACCATTTGGTCAGGAAACTGAAACTTGTGTGGAAGCATCCTCAGATAGTGTACATTCAAAGTTGTGAAAATCATGACCCCCAGGGGTAGGAAGGGGCCACAATGGGGGGTCGACTTTTTACATAGGAATATATAGAGAAAAATCTTTCAAAATCTTCTTCTAAGAAAAGTTAGGCCAGGAAACCTGAAACTTATGTGGAAGCATTCTCAGGTAGTGTACATTCAAAGTTGTGAAAATCATGACCCTTGGGGGTAGGGTGGGGCCACAATGGGGGGGTCGACTTTTTACATAGGAATATATAGAGTTAATCTTTCAAAATCTTCTTCTAAAAAACCTTTAGGCCAGGAAAGCTGAAACTTATGTGGAAGCATCCTCAGGTAGTGTAGATTCAAAGTTGTGAAAATCATGACCCTCGGGGGGAGGTGGGGCTACAATGGAGGGTCGAATTTTAACATAGGAATATATAGAGTAAATCTTTCAAAATCTTCTTCTCAAAAACCATTTGGCCAGGAAAGCTGAAACTTGTGTGGATGCATCCCGAAGTAGTGAAGATTCAGAGTTGTGAAAATAATGACTCATGAGGGTAGGGTGGGGCCACAATGGGGTGGGTCGAATTTCTACATAGGAATATATATAGAGTAAATCTTTCAAAATCTTCTTCTAAGAAACTTATTAGCCAGGAAAGCTGAAACTTGTGTGGAAGCATTCTCAGGTAGTGTATATTTAAAGTTGTAAAAATTATGACCCTCGGGGGGGGGGGAGGGGGGGGTAGGGTGGGGATACAATTGAGGGTCGATTTTCTACATAGGAATATATAGAGTAAATCTTTAAAAATCGTCTTCTCAGAAACTAATTAGCCAGGAAAGCTGAAAAAATGTTTGGAAGCATCCTTAGGTAATTTAGATTCAAAGTTGTAAAAATCATGATTCCTGGGCATAGTGTTGGGCCACAAAGGGGGTGGAATTTTCACATAGGAATATTAAGAGTAAATCTTTAAAAATCTTCTTCTCAGAAACTAATTAGCCAGGTGATTATTTAATATTGATTAGATTTTAGCTTCTAGATGATTCCTGGACAATTGGGTCTCACAAGGGGTTCAGAGTTTGATGTAGGTTATATATCCCATTTATAAACAATTGTTTAGGATCTTTTAGAGAGCTGCAAAGCTCAACATGTGATATTACTATTAAATCATCCTATTAGAAAAGGGACTAATGAAAATAAACATAAGAATATCCAGTGGAAAAAATTGAGTTTTATTTATACAAAATCTACATGTATTATACTACATTGTCCAGATAGTTTTTATTATGACTCCATTAAGCTGATTTTATCATACCTATTGTTCCTCAGGTGAGCAATGTGGCCCATTGGCCTCTTGTTAATGGGGATAATTTTAAGATTTAAACACCCATGATGCCATAGTACACTGGGTTTCAGGTTTGATTATGGTGTTCTTGTTGTGATTATAAGAACAGTTTACCCATTCCTCAGTCAATGTTACCTCCTTATATCGGGGCATCCTTCTGATTGACCGGTGTTCTGAATCGTTCCAATTACAGCAATGCTTATCCAGGTTCATTCCATTTTATTACATTATTTTGCTTTCCATGTGTGTTGTTTTAATTTGTTTTATGTTACACCATTTACTAAGTATTTTATTCAGGTATTGGCCAGAATGTTAAGAGTAGGGCAAGTAATGTATTGCTGATGTAAACAAATTATTAAATTTGTTGATTTATAAACTGTTGATTATAAATTGAACCTCATTATGGGCAGATATTAAGTATCCAAACCATGTATTTTTGTTGCAATATTTGTTAATGTAGCTTTATACATTATGTTATTGAAGAAATTGTACTCCTTGGATCCATTGCTTCAGCTTAAAAACATGTAGAAATTATTTACATTGATTAAATTAACATCAATATGATAGATTGTTTTAATATCATGCTGTTCTTTATTGAAAAAAATCCATTTCACATTTTCTTTTGTGCCAAATTCATGATATTGAAAGGCAAATGTAATTGGAATAAAGACTTTTACAATCAACTATAATATCACAGTGTACGTATTAGCTACATTTACATGTATGCAAGAGAGAGAGAGAGAGAGAGAGAGAGAGAGAGAGAGAGAAAAGAGAGAGAGAGAATATATGACATGTGGTGATAACCAACAGTGTTCAAATTCAATAATCCAAAGGAAAATCACAAAACAGGAGCAGAGCGAACACGGACCTCTTATATAATAAAAAATTCACTGTTTCAGCAGTAGCTTCATATCAATATCACCTACCTACAAAAATAAAAATATTACCCTATCTAATAAATTTCAAATAAGATTGTAAGAATATATGAAAAACGACCTTTTATCACAATCTTATGTTTTTAGTAATTACCCACGTATTTCATTTACATTTTCCAGCGTCTTTGATAACTACGAAACCCGAATAGGGCCACATAAAAAAATTATTAAAATATTTGTATTCGTAATTAAGAGAAAAGATCTCGTTATTACAAGTTAATTATCTCGTTATAACGAGAAAATATCTCGTTATTACGAGAAAAGATCTCGTTATTACGAGAAAAGATCTCATAATAACGAGAAAAGATCTCAGTTAATTATCTCGTTATTACGAGAAATGCTATCCTAATAACAAGAAAAGAGAAAATATTTTGTTAAAATAACATACATAGTCGTAGTAGTCATGCGCGGATCTTGAGGGGGGTCGGGGGTATCACAAACAAACATGCCTTCGGATCCCCCCGGCAATTTCAGGATTTGTGGAATAATTGTTTTTTCCTAGTATGTTTTTCTTTTTTATAGAGAAGAATGTATAACCCCCCCCCCCCCCCCCCCCCCCCCCCCGATTAGGAATTTCAGAATTTTGTGAATTAAGCCTCTTTTTTTTTGTTGGATGATTAGTGTAGCCTCCCCCCCCCACACTTTTAATTCGAACCCCCCTCCCCCCCCCCGGGAAAAAATTTCTGGATCCGCGCATGGTAGTTATTATTTGATTTCATTGTGAAACAATACATTTATAATTAGTGTTTCTTGTTCATCAGATCTAAACCTTAAATTCGATTAGTTCACCCTTTCAGTCTATTTTTTTTCTTTCCAGAAACGTTAATTCAATTTTGATTATTTTTAATCAACAACGATCATTATTTATTAATTTCTACATAAAATGATCGGATTTTACATATTATCTTATATAATAAGTGGAAAGAAATGATCATGTAATTTTACTTTTCAACGTATATTACAATCCCACTCTGAAGTAAATAACTGGTAGTCCTAGTAATAAAAACACAATTCCATTTGTTACATATAACTATATACAAGTAGTTTCAGTCATGGATATACACTACGGGATTTACCTCGGATTATGTTTTATATATTCATACACAACCTATACTGAAATAAATGTTTGTGTATAACATTTTGGAGTCTAAAATTTCTTTCACTAATTTAATGAATCTCTAAACATATGTTCATCCATTTTAAAAAACTGTAAGAGAATCAAAGAGTACATGTAGAACAATGAATCAATGAAACGCACCATTTTATACATATCTTTTCTCGTAATTTCGAGATCTTTTCTCGTAATAAAGAGATAATTAACTCGTAATAACGACATCTTTTTTCGTAATAACGAGATCTTTTCTCGTAATAACGCTATAATTTACACGTTATAACGAGATCTCGAGATAATTATCTTTTCTCGTTATAACGAGATCTCGAGATAAGTATCCTTTTCGTCTTTCGTAGATAACGCTATGAATGAAATTTATAATGTATAGTCTAATACATTTCAAATGACGTATTGTGGGGCACTAGCGGGGTTTGCATAATTATACGAAATAAAGTGATTCTGGGAACTACATGCAGGTACTCCATGAGTATGTTGTAAAATGTGTTACACTTTAATTTTTAAACTGATGCGACTGTGTAAAACATCTTCGCTAGCCAAGGGTTTTCGGTCCACTCTGCTCCCGTTTTACAACATACTCGTGGAGTACCTACATGTACTTCCCAGAATCACTTTATTTCGTATAATTATGCAAACCCCGCTAGTGCCCCACAATACGTCATTTGAAATGTATTAGACTATACATTATAAATTTCATTCAGAGCGTTATCTACGAAAACCCTTGGCTAGCGAAGATGGTGTAAAAGGGTTTTTGCTATCTGCCGTTTTAAACCCACTAGCTGTTGCCCAACTATGGAAGCAGAGACTCATGGTAAAACTTTAAAAAAAAAATAGCCAATATTTTGGCCCGGTCGCCCAAATTCAACTTGATAGTAAAAACGTCCTACGTCCCCTTTACAAAATGAGTTATTGTATTTGTAGAATAGTTGCCGTAATGTAGACACATAAAACAATTCTTTTGATAATTGAGGTGTTCGTAAAATCTTTTGTCATGTATATAGGCTTATAGCTGTATTCAGGTGCTGCTTCTGAAGAAAAAAAAACCTAGTCCTAGTTCTGAATAATCAATGTGATTAATGCAAAGATTTTATAATAATTTTTTTATTGACGGTATAAGGATCCGATATCAAAGTGTAGAAGATACGGGGGTTGTATGAATGTAAAGACGACAGATAACAAGAACAACGCCACATCTGCAGCACTAGCATGACCTTCCCGGGAGCAGCACTGTTCATGGCTTTCGCTGATACTGCGCTTGGAGATTGAAAATTAAAAGAACCGTTTTACTATGACATAGTGGGATCAAGTAATTTGATTTCATTGAAATAAATGTATCGATTTAAACTACATTAATGAATAATAATTCAAGAACCTCTGAATCAACGACTGTCTTGGGTGTTTTCAACTGTTCAAATTTTCTAATTAAAAAATATCATGCTTAATATTACAAAGTTGTTTTCCTGAAGATGTTTATAATTTCCGACTTTAAAAAATATTCTAAAGCATAGTGTATTTTGTTTTGCTGAATATACATGTAGGTCAGGATCTTTGAAGTCCCTGGTTGAGGGTGACCTGCTTGGGACATCTTCATTTTAAACCCTGATTCATGTTGATACGGAGTTCCGGGAACGTAAAAAGTCTGCGCACTGGGTCATTGTATGACTTCATGTGTTAAGGCAGCGTATTCTAATTGTTTTGTTAGTGTGTTGTATTGAATTGCTCTTACTGTTATGTTATGATAAAATTATTTCATTAATGGTCAGGATTGTGACCACTAATGCCAATTTTTATCTTAAGAGGATTACAGGTTTACAACGTACCTGTATGTGTGTTGCAAGCAAGACATAGTAAATTTTGGCCAGTATTATATTTTATTGTTTCTCAAACGCTTCTGAGTTGTACACGAGTTGAGAAAGTTATGATCAGTTGCTTTCCGACCGAGACATCAAGATTATACTGGCCTTATTTTGTTTTGAATCTTGCAAAGCTGTGTACACAGTAATCACATTATGACATTATGACATTATGTCCGGTAAAGAAAAAAGCATTTGTAATTCACAAATCAATGATTTATATAGCGCCGACTTATTAGTTGCAGAAATTCTTTGTCAAATATGTTGCACTGATATTTTTCTTTGTAGTGAAATTCAATACTAGATATTGATAAAAACTGGTGTATTTTGCGGTGTGAACTATCAAAACAGTAAATATATCGCTTTTTTGTTTCCCACACCTACATCGTTTGGCAACGACCTCTGAACTTTCAACTCAATAACTTTTATTAAAGATAAAAAATTCCATATTTTGACGACGCAGTCATCAAAATCTGATTTTTTTTATCTCGTTAGCAGCAATAGTCACGATGATCCTAGTTTTGCTTTATATTGATTTTGATCAGTGCTTTAAACTCGTTTCACTCTTCGCAGCACGATCTTTTAGTAAAGAAACGGAGAGGGAGAAATCCCAATTTATTACCGAGCTGCATATTAGGTCCATCCTTCTTCGTTAAGGCTAGATCAGTTGATATTTGCAGTACCTTACGACAAACATCATTTGTTTCACCAGACAGACACACGAAACCAAAGTGAGGGCATGCTAGAAGATAATTAAGTAGTAAAAGTTCTGTCTCAGTATGTTTTAGATTAAACAGCTTTATCGTGCATTTCAGGTGTGTGAGATGGTGAAATCCGGCCAGGTGTTCGGATACAGTATCACCAGGCCGATTTCTGAGGTGCACGTTTCTGTCTGTTTTTGTGATAAAGTTTTATTAATTAATCCAATGGCAAATTTTATAGAATTTTATACGAATGGTGGTGCGATTAAGAAATCAACCACATTGATAAGAATTCTTATTATTATGTATAAACTGGAACAAATTGGTATGTATAATTTATTATACTTTCATGTTAAATACTGAAATCTGATTGGTTTAGACGCAGCTGACAATCCGTTCTCTTACCCTCAGCTTTAGCAACACGCTTGGCAACGGGCGACAGAACGAATTGTTGCATGCTCGTAAATTATGCGCGTACGGTTCGCCGTTAAATTCACGTCATTTCTATATGAAAACAGTAAATTTTCTCTAAAATTAAGACATTCAGTATAATAAAATAAATAGTGCCTGTTTGGGAGAGTATCAGTTGAAATTGACACCCCTCGAAAACCATTGTCAACCTCAGCTTCGCGTCGGTTGACAATGGTTTTCTCGGGGGGGGGGGGTCAATTTCAACTGTTACCCTCCCAAACGGGCACTATTTATATAGTGGTTCTAAAGACCCTTTGTTGCAGAGGAAGAGAGAAAATACATATTTGAAAATATGATTTCCTTATTTCATATAAACTCTTATAAAGTGTCTGGTTATGTCATGTGTATTTATAATTGCACCACAAGTTAATAAGAATGTTTTGTTTACATGGGGGTACAATATGAATGCGATAATTATAAAAAATGATATCGTTATTGAATGTAAAATCAATAAGGGTATAATCTTATGGTTTTAAAATAGATGATACAATTGACCTCTTGGTTCCTAAGTCTCTCTCATTTGATATTGTTTGCGATATATAACTATAAGTATATATATAGATATAGATATATATATATATATATATATATAACTAGACAAGCCCTCGTACCTGACGCACTGACAGTTGGATCAGATGTAATCACAATTACGTCTAGTCGACATCAGAGGAAGTTTCAAATGTACAGCTTGTACCTCTGAACTCTTAAAGGTAGAAAGAGTTCACTTTCAGTATCACCAGAACAATATATTATCCCGTTCTGCCATTCTGTCATAATCCCTATTACACTATAACAAGAAGCCAAATGAATTTGTGAATTTGATTGGTAAGTTTCGAAACCTAACAACCCGTTTTCTTATGGACCAAAGGCATATGATTCCTGGTAGATGTCTAAAGTGATCTCATATTTTCTTTATTCATTGGCGTGGATCTGAGTGAACATAAGAAAACGCTATTGATTATTCATACCAGAATGCCGTACATTCAAGGGACAATTGAGGATTCGAGTTAAGGTGCATTCCTTCCAGGAACATCTCCTGCGTTATTTTCTTTTTCAATTTCGTTATTATTGTCTTCATGATGAACACGTAGATCGGATCCTATTAAGTCACTCCAACACCCGACGGAGTAATTTCTATGACAGTATGTCACGCCATGAAGTTCAAAGCCGGACAGTTTTAGATTAGATATTAGTTTAAACAATATTTTATTTCAAAATGAAATAGGATTGGACAGCAGGCATTGCCTATTTTTGTCCTCTCCCTTTTTTTTTAGTTTTAGATATTGGCATAGATGAAGTTAAAATTTATATAAAGTGTGAATCTCTGTCCTGAACTTTTTTTTTATTAAAAATATTTAGTAATAAGATGCATGGATTGATGTCGTTGAGGTTGTAAATCGTTATCTTCTATGGTTTAAAACTTTTTGAACTTCATCATAATCTATATTATGATAGATTGATTATTTCGTTGAATTTCGTTTCATAGCTAAAACCACACTCAATTTTAATTATTTAGATGAATTAAACAGATCTTTCTTCGCGAGCCGATTTTTACACAGTAATTGGGGCGAATACACTACGGGTTAAAATGTATCGGAAGAAAAATAAATACAGGGCAAACAAGATCACCTAGATTCGCAAAGCACACAGTGTGATCACTAATTTAATTGTTTATACTATGTGGGGTTAATTCATTAAAGTTAATTGAACCATTTTATAACCACTATATAAAAGCTATTAATACATTTATTTGTAGGAAAGAGGATGTTCGAATGATCTTTATTTAGAACAGTTTGATCTCGCTAGGAAACAAGTTTCAGATCCATAATTTGATTGGTTAATTAAGATATTGAATCGCGAATTTCGAATCTTGAATCTCGTATTTCGATTTTCGTATTTTGAAGCTCGAATCTCAAATGAGCCTTCTGGGCTTTCGTAAAAACGTGACCAATATTTATTATCCGGTTTAAAGCTTTGCTTTCCTGCTTTCACAATTTGACGTGTGTAAAATTAATTCGATATCGTATAAAAATAAAATAAAATGAAGGCATATACTTCTCATTTAATAAGTATTTGACAAAAAAAGAAATTTTTGGCCCCAAACAATATTAAACAGAAAAAATCCATATATGCGCCATGCCGCTCTAGTTGTAAATAAATTTCTGGGGACATATACATGTATAAAGCGATCCTTGTTTTTCTAAATTCCATGCTTGTTGATGTAGTGTTTGGAGAATTAAATTCTTATTATTCGGTACAAAGTTCATTTTGATAAATACGAGTTTTGAGAATCACTCATTTTATTTCTTTAATTTGATTTCGCTTGGTTTAGCAAATACAATCTAGATAAATCATTAAAGAAGTGAAATTTTGTTTTAAAAAAAATCAAGCTTCACAGCAATATTTTTTGTTACTTATGAAATATGTGTTTGTCGGACTATGGTTAATTGTTAAACAAAAAATCAATCAGTGGTGTATATGTGTAGGCATGCAGCTATTTAAGTTTGCTGTCAATTTCCTGGAAAATAAGAATGGATATCAAAAGTTGATGATGATGTTAAATTTAATTATCTCCCTATAACCTCTATAACGACTGTCAAGGGCTTTGTTTTGAAGATCGCATTTTTTTCGATGACGATTTCGAAACAAGTTATTAATTACTTTGGCATGAAAAATAGATAGGAAAAAGTGTTCTCTGCCCGTCAGGGAGCAGAAAATCGGAATATGCCTATCCCCAATAGTACTCGATCCTTGAAGATGTTTTGGGATTGCTGTACCACAAGAAACATTAATAGTATCACATACGCATGTATTTTTTTTTCAATCGACGATACTTTTTCTCGTTGGTTGAACTCATTTTGATTTTTAATCACTAAGGGAATGGGTATATGAAATTATAAAATGGATTTCCTTTTTGATTTTTTTTATAAACTTAATTCAATTGACAATTCTGTTTCCTATGGTCATATTCATTTTAATTTTTATCACCACTAAAAGTATATTTTCTCAATGACTTCCTCTTTCACACCCACCCATCCCTCCCCCCCCCCCCAAAAAAAAGACCCCCCCCCCCAAAAAAAAAAACACCGAGATCCTATGACAGATTGATACTTGATAACATTTTCTCTTTTTATTGTTATCTCTTGTTATCGTTCATTGTTGATTAAAAATTAGATGTCACGGTGAACGAACGAAGAGCTTAACTGAATGAACTACTATATTCAGTGACTGTTGATTTGAAAAATGGTGGTTATATTCTAATTATAAAAGTTGATTATATTCTAAATAAAAAAAACCCCTGTTTCCTTAACGAAACATAGTGACTGAGCAACAATCAACTTCATTTCATATTGGTTATTCATCAAAACAAAGTTGGCTAGGTACAATAATTTCTGTTTTACATTTACATGCTTAGGACCTACCCCATTTTGTGTTTCAATGATCTCGGGTCTTATGGAAATACTCCGTGATTGATAGTTACCAATTCAATTCCGATTTGATAATGCATGTTGACATGTGTAATACTAGTACATGTACATGTAATCTGAAAACTTCGCCATCACCGCAAAAATAATGGCGTCCTAAGGTTTTAGCTTCCTGTTTCCCCGTATAGGTGACATTCTTCAAGTAAAATTCATAAATAGATATTTTATTTGTTACAATCAGAGTGGTCGGTGCCATTTTTCACAGGTGAATATTGGCTATGAGGTAAGAGTTATCACGAAACTATTTGAAAGTCATCCGTTAGAGGGGCATGGTCACGATTTTGCTCAAATTCTATATTTCTGTTGTTATTATTAACAATGCTTTAAGAATGCATTTCTAATGATCAAATGAAATTTAGGAATCAGTCTTAAAGTTATAAGCAAGATACAGGGCTCACAATTATTTGTCATGTAAAGAAGGGTCGTGTCTTGTTTTTGTTTACATTAGTAATAGTTTCAATATACCAGTAAAAACCTTTTTTCGAGCTGATTTGTCTACATGTGTA
Organism: Magallana ariakensis; assembly: GCA_020458035.1. Classification (NCBI taxonomy): domain Eukaryota; kingdom Metazoa; phylum Mollusca; class Bivalvia; order Ostreida; family Ostreidae; genus Magallana; species Magallana ariakensis. Next base: position 60,468,445 of record CM035814.1, on the reverse strand, counting down.
TGTTCTTATTCATTTTGAGCATAAATAAACAGTTCCTAACGTTGAACACATCTATTTTAGGTCTAAAACTGGAATTTTCACTTCAACATTCAACAATTTTTTTTTACATAGCAAATAATTGGAAGCTTTGTTTTGTAACTCGCTTATAATTCAACGAATAAAACAAGTTTTGGGTTGCCTATTAAAATGCCTTACTGAAGCATTGTAAATATTAAAATCGGGAAAAAAAATTTTGACCAAAATCGTGACCATGCTCCTTTAAAAAACTTAAGTGATTTTATCATATTATTATTTACTTTAATATAAACGCGATGACTTTAATTTTTCTATAGTGAACTTTCCTTACTTATGTAGCAATATACCTTCATCACCTGCATATGGTGCTTTGGTCTCTCAGTTAATTCGATACGCAAGGGCATGCTCTTCGTATGAACAGTTTCTAAGACGAGGCAAGCTACTGACAAACAAGTTGATAAAACAGGACTATCAACAGTCTCGTTTAAAGTCATCTTTTCGTAAGTTCTATGGTCGATACAACGACCTTGTCAGCAAATACAATCTTCCACTGAGTCGCATGCTGACTGACGTTTTTCATACTAATTGTTAGACCATAATTAATTACCTAATTGTCTACGGACTTTTGCGGTTTTTATTTTCCCGATTACGACAAAGAGCACACGGCGGGTGTGACCGGTCAGCAGAGGATGCTCACTCCTCCATGGCACCTGATCCTACCTCTATCTTGGAGGTCCGTGTTGCTCTTCGTTGAATTTGTATTTCGTTTTATGGATTTTTGAGATGGTAGGCGGTTTTTTCATTCAGTGTATATTTCCCCATATGATTGCATTGGAAATCTGAGACGCTCAATTAAGAAATAAACAGCAATTTAAAAAGTTCACTGGGATATAAAGTTAATTGGTTACATCATCAAATCCTGTGACGCCCGAAGGGCTTCTCAATAGATTTGATCACGTACCAACCAACTTCATATCCCGGTGAACTTTTTAACATTGCTGTTTATTACTTATATTTACGTTTGAAAAAAAATCGTTCAGGGACCTTATTAACTGTTAAAACTACCGAGATTTTAGGTTTACAATAATCCAAGCGACAAGCGATAAGCATTTGCTATGATCATTGTGACGTCATGAAAAAGTTCATGCAGAATTGAACGTTTTCGCTATTCTATAGGTTCATATAAGGAAACGTATTTGCAAATGTTAATATCTAAGAAATGAACTCAATGTCTACCCAAGTTATACTCGTATAACCTAGGTTGGAGCAGTTTACGCTTTTTTATGAAGCGGATTATAAAAAAGCGTAAACTGCTCCAACCTAGGTTATACGAGTATAACTTGGGTAGACATTGAGTTCATTACTTATAATTTAACTTTCTGTGAATTACTGTACAAATTCAGTGCGTTTTACATTTAAAAATGATATTAATCTGTTCAAAATTCAAACGTAACGTCAAGCAGATCAATACGTTTTTGACGTTGGTGCATTGTAACGTGTCTTGTGACGTGCTAACCAGGTTATACAAATTTAACTAAATTTTTCTATCCAATCAAATGCCGCGTTACAACCAGAATTAAATTATTTTCCTTTGTATACACTTAGCCAATTGAACTAAATATTTAATCGTCATCACGTGTTTTGAATATATTTATTAATGTAAGATTAAATGAAACATTCTAACCTACATAACGAATTTAATATGTACTAATATGAAAAATTCTTAAAGTCAAATCTATTCATCAATAAAAAGTGTTTTTTACGACAAAGTTTCTGGCACAATATGTTTAGTCGCGGAAGCGAACTAAATAATATGTTAATATGACTGTTCCATGTATGTTTCATATCCCTGATTTAGAGCTTATATAATGGCTTTAAAGCGACGATACACAACTATTTCATACAATTAGACATCAATATGAATACATAAATACAAGCATTGAATGCTTATTTTTGGATGTTGTCGGTCCTATAACACACCATGTGGTGCAGACAAATTATCATAACGCGCTAGCGTATTCAATTTGTAACAGCAAGATCCGGAAAGGTGGCATAGTTCTGTCATTTAGATGGTAGGACTTCAGATTTTAGTCATCCTTTAGTCACGTTTCAGTTGACTGAATGGCACAGCCTCATCTCGTGAATTATCAGTCTCTCTCTAATTAATCGTCCAAAGTTTTAATTTTTTGAATTGTTGATGCCATCCGAGAAATGTTTTTTAATTCACTCTTATCTAAATATTACCTGAACTATAATAGGATTACATAGTGTGGAGGGCCACTGACAACATGAATGGAATATAAATCGTCAACTCTGCATTGCGTAAATTGTATGCTTATAATTCTTGAAGGTGCATTGCAAGTTATCTTAATAGCAAGTGTTCAGAGGGCCTTAAATACCACACGATGAAACTCTGTCATTCAGTCAACTGAAAGTAATTGAATGATACGTGCTGTGTGACTAAACGACAGAGTTTCATCATGTAATATTTAAGGTTCTTCTGAATGGCATGGCTCTCTATTTGGTCACCTTATCAGACCTTTCAGGTAACTGAATAACAGGGCTTCATCCCGGAGATTTTCCATGAATGTGCGCCACATGTATATCGTCAATGCTGTCGTTAATAGCGGAACCTGCCATATGACTTAACTAAGGTAAAATAAGAACCTTTGTATGGAAAATTGGAATAATAAACCATAAAGCAACAGTTTCAATGCGAAAAAAAAATTAAAGACATGCAAACTTTAAATTTATTGATCATCTTTTCACATTTTACTACTGAATTTGGTAGAGCATATGGTAAACCAAGATTGTATCAGCTTTCTATTGAAGGCGCCTTAGAGTCTCGACAGGAATAAAAAAAAATTAATAAATAACAATTTGGTTTGTTTAACTGGACAACTCATGATCCTTAGCAAATGTAAAAAGTTGCAACCATTTAAACAGTAACTAAATATGTAGATAGATTCAGTTAACATATATCTCTCTATCAATGAGCGACAAGCATGCATACATGCGGACAAAATAAAACAATTTGTCTTTAGCAGGAAAAGAAAAAAAAAGTCAGAATAGTCATTAAAACTATTGTCGCAACGACACTATTTATCGCTTTCTAATGTCACAAACTTTTTTGTTTTATTTCCAGTGAAATTTAAATTGAAAAATGATAATAGTTATGTCATATACATTTTCCGCAATTAAAAAATGATTTTAGCATGTAAACCATAACATTTTCTTGGTGGCATTTGATGCGTCTGAGAATAGAACCTATCATCTTTTGTAAAGTCCGTGATTACTTTCTATTGTGTGCTCGGGAGAAGCGCAATCAAGATAAAATGCAAGAGCAATCTACTAACGAACAGATCAGATCATTTCAATCTTACCTCATTCTAAAAACCGCAGGGTATTCTTTCTTTCGAAAGTTTCTTTCCTATGTCTGCATTTATTTTGCTGCCAATTTTATACAAAAATATCGAACAACAAATTTCTTTCAGTTATTTTGTGTGTTACTTTCCATTGTCATTAAATGCACGATTGCATGGACTCTTATTACAACTTATTAAAAACAAATGACTAAATATTAATAAATTAAGAGGATTGGATGGTCATGACCGTTTCTAGGCTATATTAATCTCCTTAAAAAGAAGAGCTCTATATAGCAAAATACATAATAAGCATAATAATTTTAAACCTACAATATGTAGATTTTCTCTTTATTAATTGATAGTTTATAGCTTCAAGGGGCATATGTTTGGTCACGATTTTGGTCAACTTTTATTTTTCTAATTTTATTGTTTAAAATGCGTACGAAATGCATTTTTAATGATCAACCAAAATTTGAGTGTCAGTCTTAGAGTTATAAGCAAGATATAGAGCTCACAATTCATGTAAACAAGGCTCGTGCCCTGTTTTTGTTTACATTGTTTTCATATATCAGTTAAAGTTCTTTTTGAAGCTGATTTTTTTATCTTCCAATTGGTTTTGAAGCATAAATAGACAGCTCCAAGCATTTATCACATTGAGTTTAATAGGTCTAAAACTGGAACTTTCACTTCAACATTCAAAATGCAATTAACCTAATGGACGCTTTGTTTACATATAAGCTAGAGAACTGTAAGCTTTGTATCTCGCTTTAAACACGACGACTGACACTCAATTTTTGTTTGACTATTAGAAAAGCCTTACTGAAGCATTGTCAACATTTAAAACGGTAAATAATTTTTGACCAAAATCGTTACCATACCCCTTTAACAAATGATATCTAAAAATTTCAGAGAGATCTGTTGGTTACTTTGTTAACCACATAGCATCTTTAAACATGCGAAATACAACATATATTTACAGACATGTTATATTGATAAGACACGGCGGGGGGAATTTATCAAACCATTTGCGGAGCGTACCCTTGGACTAGCCATAATCTTTCTGTAAAGAATCAATTGATTTGAAAAGAAAAATTAAACTAAATAAATAAATAAATAAAAATAAAGTAATTTTTTTAATGAAATTAGTTAAATTAGTTAAACTTTTGATTCGAAAAAAAAAACACCCGCTAAAGAAATATTTTTAATACCATTGTTTGAAAAGTGAATGTTGTTATATGTTGAAAAATACAATTGAAAACATCAATCTTTGGGAATTCAAAGGTGTTCATTTAAACCTGTATTTCCTTCTATTGATACACCTGTTGAGAATGTTAACAGATATTCTTTTCCCAGGATCCAGTGGCTGAAATTGTACGTAATGCAAATTACCATGTCACCGATGGCGTCACCAGGAGGCGGTGAGCAGTGGGCGCGTCATTATAAATGTTCATTACAGATCTGGGTTTTAAGACACACACTCTGAGCTCGGAACTTAATCAAGGACTACTCAGAGCAACCAGAACTTCATCGACTAAGGACTCTGCTTACTTGATACTCTCAGTATGGAACTTTTTCAATCTGTCTTTGTGCTAAAGTTATATGCGGCCGTGGTCGCCGTTTTGCTAGTAGCCGAAGTTCACGCACAGCCTCAGAAGTTTAGTACAGAAATTCAACAGGTACGTGGGATTTAAATTTTAATTTTGATTTTGATTTTTTTAAATAAAAAATTATACTTGATAATACTACGACCTGTCTCTATCTCTCTGTTTCTCTCTAATTTTGCACTTTATAGAAATTAATTTATTCTATGTTTATGCAAGTTGTGTTTTTTCTATAACAAATAAGATCACTAAATCTAGTGACAGAGGTCTAGTCCATTGGTGTAATTAGTCACCTCCTTCTGTCGACTTGTGACAAAATCCGGATTGATATTCCTGATTTTGGTTGTTTAATTAATTGTAGAACTCCAATTTCGATTTATACGCTTCATGAATGAAATACAATGATAGTGAATTCCTCTGAGAAGTGCCGGGTTTTTATTATCAATAACAACTGAAAAAGAGTATCTCAATGATGTTATCTCACGCAAAGTTTCCTCTCAGAAAACCAAGCAGGAGATCGACATTCGAGCTATGTCAAATTTGATTAATATCATCATTGGAAATGTCGAAAAGGCCACAATACGGTTAGCCTTGTTCATCAGATGCTCCTTATCATTCTGGCTAAAAGTATGTAAGATAAAATCTTTTAACCAACACAATAGTAGATCCCACATCAATCAGAGATTATTACTCATTTAAATAAGATAAAGTAGTTAAACAAATTGAAATCGGAGCTATAATATGATTTTAAACTAGCGGAGTTTAAAGCAATATGAGCTGTATTTTTTAGAATTTTGTTTTGCCGCAAAAACCTGCTAGTATGATAAGTCTGCATGTAACTTAAACGTTTATGATAAATAAGATTTGAAAAAATCATTAATTCTTGTCAGAGGAAAGATTTGTCTTCTAAGGAATATACAGCAGATCAATTTTTGTACAGGACAATAATTAAATTTTGCTCCAATTAAGGCTTCTTAACGGCCTTTTCCACAAAAATATGGCTAACAGAAATTTAAAAACCATGATATTTTTTGTCATTTAATTAGAAAATAACATTTTCGTAAAAAAAAAATTTCAACATGAAAATTGCAGCTCATATTGCTTGAAATATACAATGCTTATATTTCTTTTAACTGAAAATTAAATATACAATGAAATTTTTTAATCTTTTGATTTTATAAAAGAGGTGTTTGAGCGAATTGTTTTATTGTATCAATATTACAAATTTCTATCCTAAATATCTCCTCATCTAATTTCTATCCTAAAAATCTCCTCATCTAAGTAAAGAAAAATTAAACTTGTTCACTCGATGCGACAATTATCTGTTTTATACAAAACTGTTGTTTAAAAGGATCAAGTATTTTGTGTAAAGGCACAACATGAATGTACATTCATCCAAGATTTAAAATTGATAATGTTTCTGTAATTAAGTTCGAACAACTTACGAGTTCTTCTTCTTATAGCAATAGAATCAGATGCATTGAAAAAAAATTCGCCAAAACCTGATAAAAATGATTGATTTCGTTAGAAAAAAGGTTCATGAGGTCAACAGTTAATTTATGAAGAGAGAACTGTAAACCAACTTGTATTCCCGACGGCTTTATTAGCAATTTAATAGACTGAAATAAACTTTTCGCGACGAGCAATTTTTGCGGCTAAGCGTTATGCAGACCCGTGTTGTTATTCCAATCAAACAACAATGACTGGTTCGCAGTGAGAAATATACGCGACGACAAGGTTCTTGCGAACCTCGTGAAAATCATGACCAATCAATGGACAATACAAAATATCGTGGTTTTACAGAATAGCGCATGCGCGGTAATAATTTTGTCTACTACGTTGTAAAACTAAATACTCCCCTAGAACTAAGTGAAGGCTTAGTTCGCTAAGCGAACGACGTAACTGTTGTCAATTATTCTAAGAAATCATGAAGTCATAATTTAGTGAATATAGACAATTCCACAGGATTTTTCCCGTAGGAAATCGTCTTTTTATTTGGAGATATGAATTTCTTACAGAACATTTTAAGAAAAGATTAATGTCTCATTTTGTCAGGTGTGACACATTGAAAGCAAATAAACTTGAATTGGTGAATTAATGTATACTACATAGGCGATGTTCTATCAGGTGGTATATACATATATTTTCAAGAAACGAAACCTTAGAAAGGTGCAATCATGCAACATTGGCATTATGTATTAATAACTAATCGGCACAGTGTTAAATTCCAAAGGCTTTCTATTACACTCAATTCAAGCCATCGTATAAATCAATCTTTAGAACAACTTTCCTCGTCTTCACTTTTCACGACCTGAGAAGACATTACGCTGGTATCGTGACCGGTCTCTTGGACCCATTCTACACCTTTCTTGATGAGTCGTGGTTGTGCCTTTTTTATTTTGCTGTCACATCAATACCATTTTATGTGCAATGTATATTTCTACAAGCACAAGTAATGTAATGTTTTATCTACTTGTATCTAAAAATATTACTTAATCGATTAAAGAAATTAAAAAAATAAAACATTATTTTAGAAGTTTTTACGCCTTCGCTTTCGGTCATTCAAACAAAACAAAAACAAATTTTTATTTGTGCAAATCTGCTGAAATCGGAAAAATTGCAAGAGTTTGATGGTTGTCTTATCTTAGTTAAATAACAACTTAAAAGACAGGAATTCAAAAAAATATATTTATATATCAGTATATCAATATGATGCATAGATAAAAATTCAGATTTCAAAGAAATTCTGATTGTATCCGATTGGAATGAGTTTCAACAAACGCTTGTTCAGTCAAGGAAACAAGTCTATTTCACTTCCAATGATTTTAAATAAACTAAATCAAAGAGGATTAAGCCTTTCAAGGATTATATATATTCTACTTGTATAATAATCCTCATTCAAATAAGCATTGTTGCTCTTCTTCATACTTGCAAAATGGCAGCTAAGTTACAATGTGTTTTTCATTGTGTAAATTTAAAGTAGGGTCTTTTATTAATACTATCAAGATTTATAAAATCTTTATCTTATTTTTGTGTAGTTATTTATAAAGAATAATTACCACATTATTCTGCTATCGTATGGTTGCCAAGACACCACCCCAAGTTCAAAGATATCGGGTATATTAGATTAACGTGGTTTGTTAATGATACAAAGAAATTATTCTGCAGCTTGAATGATTCTCATGCAGTGATTTCCTTCACTAAGTATGCACAAGGAAAAGCCACTGAACAAAATCAGCATCACAAAGTATAGTACCCAATATTTGCTCTTTAGATTCCCGCCTGGAATTTCAAGTAACCAACTGTGTTGTGATCGAGTTGTTCAGCAGCGTGACCAAAATACAATCTCCAAAAAACACAACGTTAGGCTTATTTAATACGCGGAACCATTCTTAAGGGAGTTGGAAAAGCAATAGTTAAATTACATGTACATGTTATGAAAATCAGACTTGAAATCATATCTAATTGATTTTGACTTGATCTTAATTTATGACATTTCGAGACTTTTGAAATGATTGGTTACTGATGCATGATTGGTTGAAATAAAAAGAAGCAGATATTGCTTGTCAAATTACATTTAAAAAATAAATTGAACGTTTTAAATGCGACAAAATTTCAATAACCATTTTTGAACGAATTTATATTGCAAATATGATTGCGTAACCCAAGTAAACATCGTGAGTAAAATAACTATAAAACCACTGTCTTGAAGATACAGTACGAACAGTTTTTCTTTTTTCAGTGCAAGTGTTTCAACTGTTTGCCTAATTTTCATAGTAGCAGCGCGGAGTGAATATATATCAGCTTTTAATAAGAAGTGGCATCACTTTCTGCAGTCAAAACAACGCCTCCGGGGGTTATGTAACAAAGCTGTGACGAAAGACAGAATCCTTGTATCATCAATGGTTCTTGAATCAGAAAATAATCCGAACAACCTTTCCATAGTCATACAATTTAATATTTATCTTCCTTAGTCATACATGCTCTGGAATATGATAAAAAAAAGACCAGATACTTGGTTCCCACCATTGTTAGGATTGAGACCGAAAGTTTGGGCAAAGCTTCCTGAAATTAATCCGCCATTGCTCGACTCTGAAGTGAAGCCTCTCATAGACGTTATACTATATTATTTTACCGTAACCAAATCCCTCTTGTCAACACTTTCAAGCCAGAGAGGAACCTCTTTAATCAATATCAAATACGTGGGATAGCGGGCGCTCATATTATCTTTAATGAATAAGCATGTGGCGAATCTCGTCAGAGAGGACACAGTGATATCAATGAGCGATTAACTGATTTGTTTGATATCAGAAACTGATCTTTACAAATCCAAACGGGCTAATACTGAGGCAAGGCACGTGGACTGATTTTACATAATAAGCTTGTAGCGAAGGCCTACTCAAGTTACCCTTTCTACATATTAGTCCCTACTTGATGTCTAGTCTCATTCACTGTGTCGTGTTTTACCGTAATTTTTTGATTAATTTGGTTTTCAATAAGAAATTGTACTAATATTTTTCCTGTTGAGTTTCGTTAAACTTCCTTTAACGAGCTCTCACTCCTCCAACAAGTCAATAATGACGTACAGTAAATATATCATATGTCTCCGATTATCATCGCCTTCTGTAATATACAACGAATCATTTAATTCGCTGTAAAGGAATTCAGCTACAATGCAAGGAAACAAAGTCATTGCATAAATGCTTTAGTCGAATGAATCTCTCCGTCTTTTAGCCTAGCAATACACATAGTTATCAGGCAGTATGTAAATGCGTATCATGTTTTCCATCAATTGATTGAAAATGTCAATATGCACAAAATTATACCACATCTTGCATACAATTTGAATGTGAAATATATTTTCATTCAATGGAAGGCAGTGTCTCCGTAAGACTCAGATATTACAATGTTACATGAATTAATCAGCAACCTCCATCCCTAGTGGTGTCAATTATGCACTTCATCTAACGTGTATGTTGTAATTTGCACGAAACATCCATTTTCAAACTTTTTTATATTCTGCGAAGTTTCTGATAGGCAACCAAAAACACAGAATCAAACAAAACGCAATTTAACGCAAGTGAGAAAAGTGTATATTTTTGGTAGTTAGGACTTGGAAATAATAGCATTTATACTATATTTTTCATATTAAGTGAGTAAAAGGACCTTTACTTTTAATTGTTGTTTAGTATGTGAACATTGAAAGAACAGCCAATACTTCTATGTATGGAAATCTCAACAACTATTTGGAAGTCTGACGTCAGTCCGTGCATTATGTCTTCCATGTAGATAAATTATTCAACTTATAGTAAATATTAGTGTTAAAATAGGACATCTTTTAACTCAACAGTCACTTAAAGAAACCTTTTAACTACATGCCCTGAACACTGCTTGGTAATCCTTTTGTGTGTACTTTTAAAAGGTCAAAAAATGCTTGTATTTATGCATTGGCAAAGTAATTAAAACTGGTTAAGAACATGGATCGGCTTTGCTAGAGTTTGTGTGATCACAATTGAATTTCTTGCAAAATATAGGTGACAATTCTCAGTGGATGGACATATTCAGATATTAACATTTCATCTCGTATTTAAATTTTGCTTTAATAAAAATTCTCTTTTTGTTGCAAGTGTTTCAGAACACAGAAGGATATGTTAATCTGCTCTATTGATCTCCTGGGTTAAAAGCATTGAATGATTTAGTACATTAATCAACTTATTATAATAATTGGATACAATAGTGTCGTTACCCCATTTTTCATCACATTGTAATTTTCATTGCTAAGCTTTATTTTAGTTATAAGTAAAATGCATTACATACTGTGATTTATAAGCAGGGGATTTGTGACAATTTGCTTCTTGCCTTCTTCTGAAAGGACACAAGTTCATTGGTTTCTTAATTATAAGGAGGTTCTGTGGTCAACAAATTAACTATCAGATTCACCTCATTTAAAAAAAATGATTTGTTTAGCTATAAACTTTCATTAATAAAGAAAAATTCCATTTATTTTTACTTTAACATTCAAATGTTTTCTTATATTTGAATATAGAGCTCTTCGGTTTTAGGAGATTTATATTGTATAAAAACGACCATGCAGCCCTCTTAATAAAGATGATACGTGCGAGAGCGCATGTTATTATAATGTTCAAGTAAAAAGCTTTTTTCATATACATGACATTGTATGTAACATAGGTTTACAGGAATGTTATCAAAACACAGATATCTTGTCGCCTTGTATTCACTCACAGTCTTATATACATGTACTACTTCCATCGGAACATGGGCGTCACGACGTTTGTCGATATTTCCAAGCAGGCCACAGTATTCCGGTGAGAGTCGGCGTGGTACATTATACACCATGGGCACATTTACACCATGGCCAGGACCAGAAGGACTGCTGCATTAATGTGCACTTCGCCTCCTTCGTCAATTCATCGACGCAGATTTCATAGAAAGTTTTAATTAGTTTTCTTCAGAGAAAGTGACTTACAAAAAATACAACATTTGTTAAAAGATTGTTTTAACACTGCTGCACATCTTACAATGTGAAACCCTTAAATCAATAGAGGAAGAGAAAATGTTTTGTTTAAGTGATATAATGTTCTTACATGAAGAGTTACAGAAAATATGCTGACATTTTCTTTTCTTGGATTCTTTCTTGACACTTTGATTATTCCGAACTGGCGTTGTTATATGAACAAACGCTTTCCCCACCAGTATAAGCCATATCAATTCAATAATGTTTTAGTTAAATCTCCCTTGCAATAGCTGGTTCTAGGGACGCTTTTGCGTCACCCCTCCTTCATACGAATTCCTTTTATTTACGGACTTTTTAATACATTGCATCATAGCTTTTCCCTGAAATTAACCCATATTAACTTTGTCATTAAAAAACTATTTGTTTTTTTTATAATCAAACTATAAGGTTGGTTACAAACTCAATGTAAAATACTTTAAAGCGAAGTGACAAATATTTTGAACATGCATCCAAAAAATCAACTGCATGGTTCTAGATATTTGTTAAACATTTACAATTTAAGTAATAAGGTATCATTAGCTTCTCTGTTCTTTCAGACAGGTGACGAAAGCCCCACAGATTTAAACCTGTTCAAGATGGCGTTACGTGAGGCTTACAACCGTGAACTGGAGTTCTACGAGCAGCAGGAAGCACAGATCGTCAAACAGTTAGCTGCCCTTGAGAACGACCGGAACCAAATTAGGGAACGGAAGAGGAGTCACATCCGGTGCCTTGTCAACGTCATAGCGTGCTATCGCAAGAAGTGAAACTAGTCCTTAACATTGAGATTGTGATCGTGGTGTTCTTATTGATAAAAAACAAATAGTTCTGGGGCCAAATTTCAAATTCTTAATCGACACCATGTACGCTTACAACATTGTTTAAATCAATTGCAAACTTTTTCATATTGGTGGTGTCCTGACAAAAAGAAAATAAATCACTAAAAACCCTCTCCATTCTTATTTTAATACACATACGTTGTTTTTTTTTCCGAGTTCGGTATAAAAGTTGTCGGTTTTTTAAAAATAAAGTTGTTCACAGAATGTGTTGATTGTTGATTGTTATTTCTACTCAACCGGAATAGTGTAGACATTCATTGTTTTCATGTCAAAAAGGAGAAAAAGGAACAAATATATGTAACAGTAAGCAACATGTATGCATGTTTAAATGTGTGCGTTTATTTACTTGTGAATATTTGAAGAGCTACAAACATGGTTGTTTTGGCTTTGGATTCTTTTCTGTCGAAGAAGAATCAGATATCGTATCCAAGTTAATAATGTTGACAAGGTAACAAACAATACAAAATAAAAGTGTTTGAGATGACCGCAAAGCGAGTACCATTTTAGGCTGTATTTACCTCCTTTAGACGAAGAGCTCTGTATATTAAGATATAAAAAAAATGTTTAAATGGTAAAGCTAAAATATTTGGATTTTTTCTTTACTAAATGTTACATGTAGTTAATAGCCAAATATACCAAAATACCAAAGTTTATAATGCACATCTGATGGCTATTTCGTTGACCATCTTGCTACCTTAAATGTTCAAACCGTTTTGTTATCTAATTGCTATAAAACTATGATAAGTGGCAATAATCAAATTCCAATATTATTTGTAACTTCAAGTGTCGTAATGAACATTTCTGGAATCAAATAAATATTTTTAAAAAAGAAAGAAATATAGCAATTTTTATTATGAACGGAATGCATCAAAACAATATTCTTACAGAGATTATAGCATAGTAAATGATAGTATTGTTTTGTGAGTTGTAATAACTTATGCTTGCGAGGGATTATTTTTTTTTACTAGGAACTAGCAAAGTTTTGACTGATTTTAGAATATCTCAAATTTTTTGAAACATTTGATACAAAAGTTGTTTATAAGCTAAAAACCAATAATTAAAGAAAACTGCACGAACAGTTGGAATAACTTTCCTGCATATTGTTACAGCGAACTACGTAGAAGCGTTTAATAGGCGTTTACTCCAGAAAAGTTTCAACGTAATGTTTTGACTGACCCTTGTCCAATCAGATCGTAGAATGCGGAGTTTAGACATAACCGAGAGAGAGAGAGAGAGAGAGAAATGATCGAGCAAAATATCTATCAATAATTATAAAGTGACAAATCAAGGTCTAGTATATCCTATAAATTCATGTTTAAAGTTTTGAAATTCTTTCACAGGGGAACAACGATATCTATATATAGATAATGGGATGAAGGAATGTAAAATATCGAAGATGTACGAATATTTAAGAAACTGCTTTTCATTACAAGTATTACCGGTAGTATTCTAATCAAAGTATGCCGAATCTTCCCCGAATTAAACATAGGTCGTAATTTTTGCTGGAAGACACGTTTAATAATACGTGAATTCGATCTATAAAACTCTCTTCATGGTTACTCAGTGTGAAACATTCTTTATCTTTATCCGCCACCATTTTTTCCATTAAGCTTCCGCCTGGGTTGCATATCTGAATTCATGAATGATCATTCATTCCCATTTCAAAATATGTATTGCCTGTATTAAATTTTTGGTTTGTTTCGTCATCCCTATTTGTAGACACTGCGCGCATACTGTCGGCGGCCAAAGAAAATTTACGATCTTAACTTTAAACGCTTTAAAGTTACACCATATACATGTAATTTATAGATTTTAATTAATTTATTTGCCATTTTATAAATAATGATGATTTCTTCATCTCCATCACCTCCATTAACTTTCTCTCTTCTCTCTCTCATTCAAGTCAGGAGCGGCAATGTCTTAACTCCGCCCTACTACCATCTGATTGTACAAAGGTCAGTCAAAACATTACGTTGAAAATTTTTTGGAGTTTTAAACGCTTCTACGTAGTTTAGCTATAAGCGTTTATCCACTGTCAATAATTGCGAAGTCTTTGTTTATTTTAGCCAGCCTGTCGTTCCTTACTGAGGGTGATTGTACCTAAAAGAAGACGGCAAAAGAAAATGAGATGTCATCTAAAAACTGTTGTTAGTGAAAGAGAAGCTGTAATCAGGACAAATGTCATTATACTATTGTTAATTACTGTCTTTCTTTTTTAGAAGCGACCAAAGATAACAATATATGTATCATATCTCAGAGGAGAATTTTTTGCGCAAACGAGAGATCTTGTTCACTGTATGTAAGAATTTTTCAATTATTTGTGCAGAATGCATTAAAATTGAATTGGTTATTAATAAAAAAAAAATAAAACATTATGTGGAAGGGATCTTAAAAATAAAAGCCATTATAATATAACTATGGATTGTCTAAATCACATAATTGTCGTCTGACGTAACTACGTAATAGTACTAATATTAGAAAAAATGTTTAATTAGTTCAGTTAAATAAAAGAATTTAGCAAACGCTAACATGGTGTAAAATGATTAGAAATTGATCTAAAACAGGACGTTGTAAAAATCAATCTGTATTTTGCAGAAGATTATATATGTTTCAGTGTCTTTGCCTGTGATAACACTACGTATCGATTTTGTACTATGCAGTCCAATAAATTTAATTGGGGCACAAGCGGGGTTTGCTTATTTCTTTTCAAATATTTACAATTGCTGAAATTATAATTATAAATATTAGTAATAAGGAATCATTCTTTGAATATTATGAGGTGATAATTTCGGTCGGGGCGTGATCAAATCTTTCATAAAGCCCTTCGGGCTTTACTGGATTTGATCAAACCCCGACCAAAATTATCACCTCATAATACTAACACTCAAAGAACGTTTCTTTATTACTTAAATCTAACTAAAATAAACAAAGCAAGTTGTGAACATACAGTGAGGAATTGTTTACTGTATAACGTACGGTATAATGTACGGTTACCCAGGTACAGTTTTTAATCTGTAGTTTTTTGTTTACAGTTGTTATGTATAAATAAGTCAATTACAGTGTTTTGACGGAGTTTCAATTCTAATTTGAACCTTGATATGTGTTTACTGGAAAATATAAAAGGTTTTTTTTTTTAAATCAAAGCAAACCACTTGGACAATGTTTGTTAACATTTTCCTGAATGGACAAGTTGATCTGATAACAGTAAAATATACGTATAGAAGGAACTATTTTTTTTTTGGTTATAGAGGTTTCTAAGTTTTAAACTCCATTTGTTATAAAGATTAAAAGTAGGAAGCTTTCGTTAAAAAATCGAAAATTCGAAAATAAACTTGAATGAAAACTAAGCTGTAAATATTCTAAACAGTTAAATCATATTTTGTAAAAATCAGGTCATGTGCATACTAAACTTCGTGTACATATACTTATACCAGTTTTATCTTGTTAAAATATTATCTTAACTATTCATATTACACAACGATAGTTTATCAACAAGCATGTAGTATTCACAATAATCTAATAAATTGCGTTTTATCAGATACTACATATCAAATTCCGCAGGTAATACGAATCAATTTACAAGGCTCAAAGCCCGATTACATTTCCTTGGTTTTTTTTTTATTATTTTGCACGATGGTCGCCATTGAACAATGTCCAACTACTTTGGGAGGGAGGACTTCGAGGTCTGATATCAATAAATGTCCATCATTGGATAACTATCACTGTTTGAAGACAGAAGATGGTCAGTTACGTGAACTCTGTACTAGCCCAATCTGGATTGAAGCAGGTAGGTTAAACAGCCTATCCTTATACAAATCCAAAAAACAGCCTATATCAAAGCTGTTAAACATTGTTTTCTAACGGAAAATTTTAAAGTTTTGTTAACAAACACTTAACCTAAAAAATGCTTTATTTTAAGAAAAACAAAAAAGCAACAATATTATATATACTAATACATTTAATTTTGGATCAATCAGATAATAACAAAGGAATCACTATGGCAAAATGACATTCTTAATGATATCTTTAGGAAAATGTCCGATATACAGTGCAACAGGAAAATTAGATGCCAGAATATGCCACGCTACGCTATCACGTGAATGTCCAACAAACGTTTACAAATCAAATCTCAACTTCAACTGTAAGTCTCATCATAACTTACAAACTTAAGATAGAAGATAATCTCTGACACTTTCTATATGGTCTGATTTAGCTAACCGTGACTTCGATTTTTTTTCTCCTTCCTGTTTGATACCTCCCAAAACCTTACTACATAAATCATATAATTAAGAATATAATAAAAATAGCAGTCAAAATGATTGTTATGTTTGACCATTGAATAAAATAGTGAAAATTAAAGATATGTGTTCAAATTGTATCGTACAATAATTTTCGTGTTAGTCATTTAAATCTAGGTCATAATGTTAAAGTTTCATTATGTTTTAGATCTAGGATGTTTACCCAGTGTGAGGTAGGTTATTGACCTTTACTTTTTAACACATTCTGTGCAAGTGTTTAATATCGAACAAGACGAGATCCTACATCGTTTAAACATAGTATGCTTCAAAGCAAGTACTTGAAATAGAAACTACATGCATAATGTTTCACAACATAGATTGGAAACTCCAACGCCTAACATTATTGGCGAACAGACGACACAGAACAGTAACTTGACGTTGTCCGGCAGTGGTGAAGAAGGCTCAAATATTGCCGTGTTCATCGTTGTTATTCTCTTGCTTCTGATATCCATCTGTGGGATTCTTGGAGTCGCCTTGTGGAAAAAGAAAGAAATTCGAAAACGGATAAGAAATTTTGGTATTTTCTTCTCAACATTTTAAGCACCTACAAAATATATTGAAGTTGTTTATTTAAAATTTCCATATTGTGAAACAAATTAAAGATATTAGGTAAATGTTACATGTGTTAGCAAGGTATAATAATGTATGTCTGACGTTTAACTTGCTCATAGTAATATTGGCATTAGATGACCTGTAAACTGATAGTTGTATTCGATAGCTACATAATATATACAAGTTATAAACTGGGTTGGACAGTTTACGACATAATAACCGCAAATTTAGGTATGAATACATACATTTACATTTTCAACTGTCTTTGTCTGTGATAACATTAAGAATCAATCTTGAAGCCTATAACCTAATAATTTCATAAAAGATGAGCGACACAAAATGGGCGTGTCTTATAGCATAATCGGGAAACGGTATTGACTGCATCGCGTAGTAATACATAGCATGTGCTTCATGATATTTTTAAAATGTTGTTTTAAAGGGTACAAAATGGAAAATATATAAATATAAGTAATAAGGAATCATCCTTTGAATATTATGAGGTGATAATTTCGGTCGGAGCGTGGTCAAATCTATCATAAAGCCCTTCGGTCTTTTTTGGATTTGACCACTCCCGGACCAAAATTATCACCTCATAATACCCAAATAATGATTCCTTATTCTTTAAATATAATACCTCATTGTAGTAAATCGTTATATAGAAATCCAATAAATTACATGTATATTTACATATACCGATTATGATTTTCTCTATTTCTCACGGAAAATTATAGTCATTTCATAGCTCTATAGAATCAGCCAGACTGAAATCTAAACGGCCAGTCAATCGATTGATCGAAAACTTCAGCGACTGAAACTGACAGGAAACTGACAGGACTGAAAGCAACACGCCGCGTTTATCGATTGGTCGAAACCTACAACGACCTAAGAACAATCACTGACTGAACGAAATAATCATGATGATGTCGAACCCAAAATTTCCATAGAAGACGATTTGACTGTTTCCTTTAGCTAACGTACTGATGTATATTAACAGTAGTTTAGTGAATTTAACTTAATTTCTACGATTAATTTATTAATTTGTTAAAAAAATATGTAAATATAAACAATAAAATGCTTTCTTTGATGATTTTATTGCATTTTATTGTTTAAATTACATGTATTTACAGCGCGAAGAATACGCAGCACTGAGTCTGATGCTGAAGCAGTAGAGACATTCGAATGTCCAGGTAAAGTATTTAAAACATAAATTATTCTCGCTTTTATTATGTTGACCAACTGCTTTTGATTCTTTACCAATATGTTCATTTGTCAACAACTGTACAGCTCATAGACATATACAAGACAATAAATATGCTCTTGTTAATATACAGGGTGTCCCAGAATACCATTTGGAATTCGTATAAATAAAATAATATTTGGTCAAAACTTGTAAATTGTGACTCAAATAAAGAGTAAAATCTTTTAATTTTTTCCACAAAAAAAGTTTGAGAGAAAAACGTGCTTTTATTTAAATTATGACGTCACAAAGTTTCATCATATATCTTTGGTTGACTTGAATTTTAATCAAGATAAATTGGACAAGAGAGTAGGTATCTTCCGTTTTTAAACTGTATTATCATACACAGACTCCAGTTATAGTTGTTCAAGTTATAAAAACAGAATACCCTTGGGAAAAGCGAGTAAAAAAGTAACAGATTCTTTAAATTGTGAGAAGATTTGAAGACATGGGATCCGTAGAGTGGATGTTGTGAAGAATTTTACTCATCGACATAACGTCGTTATTGATAAAAAAGGACGTCATTTGGAACATTCTTTTTGTTGTGTTTTTATAAGCAACGCCTAATTTGTCAAAAACTTATGAATGTTTGTGAAATATGTTGAGTGAAAATTTACATCATATACATTTATGAAAATGCGTTAGATTTTTTGTTAAATTCCTTAATCAAAAGTTATTCAAAGAGTAAATGGTATCAGATATTATGGGACACCCTGTACATATAAACGAGTCACTTGAAAAAAGGCAAGTTTATACCTGGAGTTTTCTGAAAACAAAAACATTCTTTTTACATTTTGTGTTGACAATAGTTGAATTAATTTAAAGACAGAGGGTTTGATACAGTTAAACTTCTTAAGGAATTTTTCTCTTAAATTACAATAAGAGGGACATTTCAATATAAAATGATATTCATATTCTATCTCTGAAATACATAAAGCACATAAACGATTTTCTAATGGAATATTGCTGTATCTACCAGTTTGGACGGTACGACAATGAGATGATATTCTTAATTTACATATAAGTTTCTTATATTGTAAAGGAAATCCTTTTGGCAGATATGACTACAAAGTACAATGATCAGTTACATATTTATAGATTGTACCTTTAGATGAGGCATTTATATCAGCTAGTAGAGACTGTTTATAATTATCGAAAATACGTTGCTTGGCAACTGTTAAAATATTTTCATGATTTAAAAAAAAAATGATTTTCCCCATAAGTTAATTAGTCCAACACTTGATAACATGTTCTTAATCTCCACAGCACAGTTTTTACATTTCTTTTTACATAAAGTTTCATTACACATATTAACATAACATGAATTTAAAATACATTTTTTATGATAAAAGTTTCATCCTGTATCTTAAAATACGCATTTTTCTAGCACATTGCAGAGGCATTCTGCCCAATTCACAATTTACAATAAATAACTGCATTTTAACATTCAGTATTGTTTTACAATAATAAAGATGATTTTTTTACACGTCTGGGACATAATAAAAGCCCCAGATTTCACAAGCATAGTAAGCAATGCTTCCTACATATATGTTAGTGTCAAAAAAGAACATGAGCGTAGTAAAAATACGACTCATACTACAGCATTTCCTTTTTAGTGCAAAAAGCGCCTTCATACATTGTAATGACAATTCTTATTGCGTAACATGAAATTTGCCATTGTAATTCGACAAAAGTCTGAAATAACAGAAACTGTTCACTTCTTCAACTAGATTCACAAAAATATTAAACTTGTATAGATTGATACATCTACATAAATTAAAAGAGCACGGATGAAATTAATACCCTTATGATGTATTGGCAAGGAAATACCCAGAAATATTAAAGTATACATAAACATGTATTGAGTGGAATTAATTATTTTTCAAATTTTTTAAACAACACAAGCAAGCACCGTTTCACAGACAACTAATGAAAACAAAGTAGAGAGTCAACAGTCGATGGATGATCACGGTAAAATTTTAAGAATGTATATTCATATTAATGGTAATTTGTAGATGGCAAATTGTAGATGGCGTGTCATTTGTTTTAAATTATCAATTTGCGTTTTACTTTTAAAAATGATATTAATCTGTTCAAAATTCAAACCTAACGTCAAGCGGATTAGTACGTTCTTGACGTTGGTGCATTGTGACGTGTCCTGTGACGTGCAAACCAGGTTATACAAATTGAACTAAATTTTTCTATTAAATCAAATGCCGCGTTACAACCAGAATTAAATTATTGTAGTTTATTCCTAAAATGAATATTTTACATTCCTTAACATCTCTATAATTTATTTACCAAACTTTTTTTTAAACTCTGTTAATAGAAAATCCAAAAACGAAACCGAGGAGGGAAGAAGCACAAAGATTACAAAAACAGCAGAAGCGTACAACAGGTTCGATTGGAGATACCGTAATGTCTAGTGAAAAACCTAGTATCCGAATCTCAAGATAATAGTTTAACTTTGAGTCTTAGTTTTACATCACAAGTTTCACATCTGTTTACCTTTATCTATTTATGTATCACAGGCTGAAATTCTGCAATTCGGTCAACTAAAAGGTTCGGAAAGGTAACTGAATGGCAAACTAGCTTTCAGTCACATTTTAGTTATGGTCGTCTATTAGTCGCCTATCATTTAACTGAATGGCACAGCTTCATCATGTGTATATCTTTGTAATGGAATTTTACTTTGAAATAAGGGTAAAAAAAATCTGCTTTTGATGATAATCAACAACGTTTTCCAGGTTTTTCATATTAATGTTAACTATTCAGAAGAAGTTCAATTAAAAAATTGATCGTTTTTCTAGCAAGTATATTTTTGGAGGAGAAAACCTTTCGAACTTCTTTATTTGATGAACGCGCATACATACTAACCATACTTATGCCAACATAACTATGTAATAAATTCAGTCTGTATTGAAAACAAGATCAGTTCAGGTGAGGTAAAAGGCTGTCAATGATCAACTTTGTTAAATAGGCAATCTGAAATTGGTTTTGTGTATTTTTATGTTGCATTTTACTTTCAGCTAAGGTCATGATCTAGTAAATGAAAGATGCATCCATATTTATGAAATTCAGAATATTAATTCTTTCAATGATGCTTTATAACAATAGTTTTGTTTTAAAGGGTGTACCTCAGATTTAAATTTTGGTAAACAGAGTGAAAAATCATATTTTTAACTGTCAATTTCTATGTAATATGAAGGAAAAAAGTAACAAATCTTATAGTTCTGTCCATTTTTGAATAATGAAATATATGTAGAATGTCTACAGTCTCTCCAAAAAAAAAAAACATTTAAAAAGCTTTTAACCTCCCCTTTAAAATAATCTGAAATTGAATATAGGTATCGGGATTACTTTTCATGATTTAATATAGAATGTCAACAAACTGTTTTCTACATAATTTCTTTAAAGCCGTAACTACGGGGAAAAGGTTTTAACAAATCAATTATGACGTCAAAATGGTTCTAGTACCTAAATTACACTCTGGAATCGTGTACTAGATCTTAAACTTAATACATGACCACCCTCTCCCTCCCTCCATCCCCCCAAAAAAGATAATTACAAAATTTGGAAATTGTAAGCGTAAAATACATTATATGATCACTAACATAATTTTGATACCACACGTTTTTAAAATAAAAAAGTATTTGTTCCGCTCTAAACTTTTTTTTTTCGTGAATTGAAGACAAAATTAATTTCTGAAATTGAAAACTAACCAATTACTCATTTCAAACCGATAATCATCGCAACCGTCTGATAAATTGGTAAAATTCCATACAAAATAGTCTTTAAAAATTTTAAATAGTAAAAATGCTATTTATAAAACGCCCGTTTAAATGATTTTTCTGAAGTTAGTAACTTTTTATACAATGTCTGCGTTGTTACTTTGAAATAACTATTAATATTACTTCATCAGCAAGAAAGTATGAGTTCTTAGTGGCTATGAAAACAAAGATATGACTTCTCTATAGTACGCCTTCTCCCGAAACCGATGAATTTTGTTGTTTGTTGCCATTAAAAATATTCTCATAAATATATTTTCTATATTTTGTCGATAGGAAGTGCGAAAAAATCAAAAGAAAATATCCAGGCAAGTGGTACTGATAATCAAGAAAACCGATGCTTGTTGAATGCAGACGACTCTGCGAAAGGTAAAACATATACATTGATGTTAAAGTTATATTATATAATAACGACAACGTGTATTTTAAATTAACTTTTATCATAAATTGCCATAAACGTTAATAAAGTACTTTATTGTGATACCAGTAACCTATTAATCAACGGTTCTTTAAAAGTTTACTATGGAGAGAATGTGAAAAATTCCATTGCATATTTGTAAATATATTATGTTTTTTAAATGTTATGTACTGTTTTAGAAAACTAGCAATAACAACATTTCTCATTCAAAGAAGGGTAACTGCAGTTTTTGGCAGCTTTTTGTCCTTAACAAATACTAGTACTAAATATCTTGAAATATTTCTCTGAATTATTAGGTCACCTGAGTAAACTCAGGTGACCTATTGCTATCTGTTTTCGTCCGTCGTCGTGCGTCGTGCGTCGTGCGTTAACAATTTACATTTTTAACTTCTTCTTAAAAACTACAAGGCCAATTGCTCCCATTTTTGGTGTGAAGCATCTTTATGGTAAGAGGAATGTAAATTGTGAAATTGGTGGCTCTACCACCACCAAGGTGCCACAGGTGGGGCCAAATATGCAAAAAACAGCCAAATTTTCAAAAATCTTCTTCTCTACTCCCACACATGTGAGGAAAAAACTGATTGCATGGTTATGATGTCCATGAAGCCCTCTACCAAAATTGTGAAATTCATGGCCCCTGGGTCAGGGGTTCAGGCTCTAGGGTGGGGCCAATATGGCCATATAGTAAAAATGTATTAAATCTTAGAAAATCTTCTTCTCTACTCCCATAGATATTTGTTAAAAACTAAATACATAGTTATGATGTCCATGAAGCCCTCTACCAAAATTGTGAAATTCATGGCCCCTGGGTCAGGGGTTCAGGCTCTAGGGTGGGGCCAATATGGCCATATAGTAAAAATGTATTAAATCTTAGAAAATCTTCTTCTCTACTCCCATAGATATTTGTTAAAAACTAAATACATAGTTATGATGTCCATGAAGCCCTCTACCAAAATTGTGAAATTCATGGCCCCTGGGTCAGGGGTTCAGGCTCTAGGGTGGGGCCAATATGGCCATATAGTAAAAATGTATTAAATCTTAGAAAATCTTCTTCTCTACTCCCATAGATATTTGTTAAAAACTAAATGCATGGATATGATGTCCATGAAGCCCTCTACTAAAATTGTGAAATTCATGGCCCCTGGGTCAGGGGTTCAGGCTCTAGGGTGGGGCCAATATGGTCATATAGTAAAAATGTATTAAATCTTAAGAAAATCTTCTTCTATACTCCCATATATATTTGTTAAAACCTAAATGCATGGTTATGATGTCCATGAAGCCCTCTACATAAATTGTGAAATTTATGGTCTCTGGGTCAGGGGTTCAGGCTCTAGGGTGGGGCCAATATGGCCATATAGTAAAAATGTATTAAATCTTAGAAAATCTTCTTCTCTACTCCCATAGATATTTGTTAAAAACTAAATGCATGGATATGATGTCCATGAAGCCCTCTACCAAAATTGTGAAATTTATGGTCCCTGGGTCAGGGGTTCAGGCTCAAGGGTGGGGCCAAAATGGCCATATAGTAAAAATGTATTAAATTTTAGAAAATCTTCTTTTCTTCTCCCATATATATTTGTGAAAAACTAAAGGCCTGGATATGATGTACATGAAATCTTCTACCTAAATTGTGAAATTTATGACCCCTGGGACAGGTGTTTAGGCACTAGGGTGGGGCCAATATGGCACAGGAAGGGCCCAAATATCTTGAAAACGGTTAAAATCCCCACCCCAAAACCATATATATTCTTGTTCCTTGTGTTAAGGGCCATCAAATAGTATGTATGTCATGGACCTCAGGGGTGGTTCCTGACCCCCCTCAAACAGGAAGAGCCCAAATATCTTGAAAACGGTTAAGAACCCCACCCCTAAACCATATATATTCTTGTTCCATGTGTCAAGGGGCATCATATTGTATGTAGGTCATGGGCCCTGGGGATGGTCCTGACCCCCTCAAACAGGAAGTGCACAAATATCTTGAAAACGGTTGAGATCCCCACCCCTAAACCATATATATTCTTGTTCCTTGTGTCAAGGGGCTTCATATGGTATGTAGGTCATGTGCCCCAGGGATGGTCCTGACCCCCCTCAAACAGGTAGTGCCCAAATATCTTGAAAACGGTTGATATCCCCACCCCTAAACTATATATATTCTTGTTCCTTGTGTCAAGGGGCATCATATGGTATGTAGGTCATGGGCCCTTGGGGTGGTCCTGACCCCTCCTCAAACAGGTAGTGCCTGAATATCTTGAAAACGGTTAATATCCCCACCCCTAAACCATATATATATTCTTGTTCCTTGTTTATGTTAATAGTAAAGTAATAATTGGCTAACTAAAATCACTGATATATAAAGGTAAAATGATTTTGGTATATATGCCAGATGGTGATTCTCAACGAATGTTGAATATTCAAAAACTGGAACAGGAGAAGTGAGTAACTCATGATGGCTTTTATCGATAAAGCTGGGTTTTTTTCGTTTGTTTAAATGCCCATAGGGAGAGTTTCTGTCTGCCCTGGGGGGATGGGGGATGGGAGGTTGTTTTAGATAAAACATGAATAATAGCCACCTTATTATTATTATTAAATTATTTTCTATCAGAGTCTTGCACCTTTTCAATATCAGGTCATGCACTCTTTTATGATCTTTTAAGTTTTTCGCTAAAATTATAGGTTTAATAGTCCTTTTTGAAAGATTTCAGGCAGGGAGGTGGTCGTCATTACAAATTAAAAATTTTTCTATTCCAGAATAAAACTTAACTAAATATGCATATATGAGACTCCTTGACAAGTTTGTGTATGGGTTATGCTACTCAGGTGACCGTTAAGGCCATTTGGCCTCTTGTAATATCTTATTCTTTATTTCCGTTAAAATAGAAAATCCAGATAAAAAACCGAAAAAGGAAAAATCAAAAGTTCCAGAAAAGAAGATTGCGTTTACACCAGGTTCAATTGGGAAAAACAGTATGTAAAATTTGTGTCATGTTTGTCAATTTGTAAAATTAGATTTTAATTTAAACATAAAAATGAATGATATTTTTATCTGTTTGTGTCCGCCGTCGTTCGTCGTACATCGTTCGTTGTTCGTCGGTCGTAAACTTTTGAAATAATTAGCTTCTTCTCTGGAACCACTGAACCAGTTTCAACCAAATTTTGCATATTTCATCTATTTGTGAAATGGAGTAAAATTGTAAAATTCGTGGCCTTTGCCCCTCTGAGGCCTGAAGGGTGAGACTTAGACCATCAAAATTAATGCAATCTTTTATAAATCTTTTATAAATCTTCTTCTCTACTCCTGGACATCAAGCAGTCAAACTGCTGGCATGCTTGTAATAAGCATTGAGCTCTCTACCAAAATTGTAAAATTCATGGCCCCAAGGTCAGGGGTTCTGACACTAAGGGGGAGGGGGGCTCTAATGATTTTATAGTAAAAATGCATTAATTCTTTCCAATTAGAAAGCATCTTGATTCTACCTCTATCTTTTTGTAGGTCCGTGTTGCTCTGCTTTGAATTTGTATTTCGTTTTATGGATTTTTTAAATGGTTGACGGTTTGTTATTGTCATTTTTTCATTTTCAAAAATTGCGAATTTCGTAAGCCTGGCTCAGGGGTTCTTGTGTTAGGGCCGGGCTCTAATGATTATATGGAGAAAAATGCATTAATACTTTTAAAAAAAACTTTTCTGCTCCTGGATATTATGCACATGAATTAAGTGCATAGTAAAGATGAGGACGAATGCCTCTCCCAAAATTTGTGAATTTCATAGCAATGGATAGGGGGTTCTGGTGTTAGGGCTGGGCTTTAATGATTATATAGTGAAATGCAGTCGTCAAAAATCTTCTCCTCTGCTCCTGGATATTAAGCAGATGAACTAAGTACATAGAAATGATGAGGAAGAATGCTTCTTCCAAAGTGAATTTCATGGTTTCTTGGCCAGTGGTTCTAATGTTAGGGTGGGACTCTAATGATTATACATTAAAAATGCACTAATTCTTCGAAAATATTATCCTTTGCTCCTGAATTTTAAGCAGATGAATTATAAGTACATAGTTATGATGAGGAAGAACGCCTCTTTTAAAATTGTGTCAGGGGTTTTAGTGTTGGATCAGGCCTCTTATGATTTTATTGTTTACGATGGTGTAATTTTGACTGATTTTTTGTACTTAAGATTTGTTGAGACATTTTTTAATATTTTTTTAGAATTAAGAAAGTTTCTTGGATCAAACAATCCCGGAATATTAAAAATGATTTCGTTAGCCCTGTAATTATAATACATATGAATATACATTGTAAAAGCCACTCTGCAGTTACTCAGGTGACCGATAAGGCCCATGGGCCTCCTGTGGAAAAATATAATTAAATTTAAAAATGTATATAACTATGACTAATTGATCTCATATAATTAACTCTTGATTCCCAATTGCGCCATTATGTCAGTGCCCACGTAATTTTATATACAAATAAAAACACTCGCATTTCAGTTTGTGGTTTTTTTCACGATTTTCACCAATTTAGAAACCAGTGAGTTTTATGAAATAAAATTTACATGATTATTCTAATAATGTAGACGACGTCCATCTATCACAGCGACTAGTAATTTACAGTGAACAATTGATAAATACTGAAAATTTACCGTAAGATATGCTTTAAGATCATGATTTTGATAATTATCTGAATTATTATTATTTATTATTATTATTATGCTGACTGACGTTTTTCATACTAATTGTTAGACCATAATTAATTACCTAATTGTCTACGGACTTTTGCGGTTTTTATTTTCTCGATTACGACAAAGAGCACACGGCGGGTGTGACCGGTCAGCAGAGGATGCTCACTCCTCCATGGCACCTGATCCTACCTCTATCTTGGAGGTCCGTGTTGCTCTGCTTTGAATTTGTATTTCGTTTTATGGATTTTTGAGATGGTTGACGGTTTGTTATTGTCATTTTTTCATTATTATTAAAGTATTTATATAGCGCTAAATCTAATAAAAATTACTCTATAGCGCTTTACGTAAAATAAGTGTATGATGTACAATTACATTACATGGTTAAGATAGACAATTATATTAACAGGCATAAAACATGATTAAAAAGGATCAAACAGTTATACGAATATCATAACTTTAAAATCTGAAATCAGGAGTTCTCTACACAGATATCAATAAAAAGGGTTACAGTGTCAATTTTAACAAGTATTCCTTTTAAAGGAATGATCGGCAATAATGATATATTGATAGCTAGAAGCAATCAACATGATCAGTTTGATGTAAAATAATTTTAAAAAAGTACTGTATTTTTACAAAATATAGAATATTTTGAATCTGTACACCATAATTTCATTCTTATAAACAGTCAACAAATTTAATTTTGAAATAAATTTGGGAAAATTATTAAGCCGTTCGTAAACTCCTTGTCTAATTATATATTTTTAACGTAATTATTAAATGTTAATGTATCTTCTTCTTCTTCAGAATACTGAGTAGGGCTCTTCAAAGAGCATTGCCACGTATACAAAGAAAGAGTTGTATTAAAATAATTTAATGCGACTGAAAAACATTGAATGCCATCATAACTTGCTATTGAGGTCGTATTATAACGTAACCTTGTTTATAAATCAAGCCGTCTTCCTATCTACTATTATGCAACATCAATAGATCGAGGTCAGTTCATGGAGCATCTTCTTATGATT
Source organism: Magallana ariakensis (assembly GCA_020458035.1). NCBI lineage: Eukaryota > Metazoa > Mollusca > Bivalvia > Ostreida > Ostreidae > Magallana > Magallana ariakensis. The sequence goes on along the minus strand of CM035814.1, from coordinate 60,440,124 downwards.
GAGGTCAGTTCATCGAGGTCAACTGCATTACTGAATGAATCTTTCGATCGAAATTCTTACGCGTGAGACAAAATGTGCATTCTTGAATTAACAGGTCGAACTGTATTTTATGTAAGTTTGCATCTCTTAAAGTAAATGAATTGAAATAAAACCGAGTAAAATGTTATATAAATACTAAACCAAACTTCAAGTTTTTATAAGAACTACTAATGCAAGCGGAATGTGTGCGCACGTGGAAGCATTTGCCGGATGCCTCATATGGACACGAAGCCGATCACAAAAAGCTAATTTGAACAGATGAGTCTTAAGTGATTTTAAAAAAAACAGCACAGCGCCAAGTAAATGTAACATATTGAATTCGAAATTTCACTGACCGCCAATGAAGAGACATAAGCACAGGGGTTATATGATTATATTTCTTTGTCCTTCTTATAATCCTGGCATCCGTATTTTGAATTCTCTCAGTCTTGACATTTTAGAAGAGCTGTTTCTGTAGAATGATGTACGCGGTATGCAGATTGGTAAGAATCTTGCAAATTATTTGCTTCTAGATGATGATCAATACGTGCACTGACCACTTTGTCCAGATATATTTTGAAATGAAGGGAAGGTTCGAAACTGGGCGATGGTTCTTAATGACTTCTGTGTCAAGTCCTTGCTTCTTTAATTAGTAGTGGACAGACTATAGCGTGTTTAAAAGATGTAATCATTCTGCCAAAGATTTGTTGATTATTGTTTTCCCAACAGGCAGAAGGATGTCAATGACTAGCTTGAGAATATTGGTGGGGATAAGATCTAATTTACACGACTTAGAAGCTTATCTCATGATAAGTTTACGAACTTCATTTTCTGTTGTTGATGGGAAACAGTGCAAAGGAGATTCACAACATTCTATGTCTGTATTGAAAGCATCATTTCCTAATACATCTTTTAAAATAGCAATTAACTACGTAATATTCTATATGTTGCATATTACGGCAAAACAAATATGAAAAAAAACAGTGATAAATTATGGCGACATTGTGTATAAAATCAAGACAAAAAAGTAAAATACAGGAACGCAAAACCATTTCAACGTCTCCAATTTCTAATCGGACCTAAATCATCTCAACCCCGCTTCTCAACATAAGTGTGTAATACATGTAAACTAGCTTGTGTTTTTTAAACAATTATTTCCATTAAAATAAAAACAGTTACACAAATATACTTTTTGATATTTCTGTTATTTGATTTAGGTTAGATATGTACGATCCTATCAAGATTTTTATACTGATAGATCTAAATATAGAGAGTCCATGTTCTTCGCTTAATGTGTCGTTTGTAGGTATACTTTATGTAATTTCAACACCCGAAGTCTGCTGTAGACTGTATGTAACAGTTAACAGCCTTATTCTTTTCAATTAACTATTTGATATGACTCTATTAATTGTTCACATCGTATGTTGTCATGTCAACTTCAATTTTTTACTTTTTTATTTTAGTTATAATTTAAATCATTTATATGAAGATTATATTTGCAATGTACAAGTATTGTGTTCTGTTGTTCTCACGTTAAGAGTATAACTTCATTCTTTTAAATTTATTGTAATGTTAGATATACCATATCATTTTCTAGACAAATAACGGCCGTTTTTGTTTCATTCAAATCGTCAGAAATATATTGCATTTTAAAGATAAGTTCTTACAGAATATTTAAACACTTTTTATATAATGACATTATCTTATATTAATATTGCTATCGTTTGTCATTAGAAAGTGCAGAGAAAACAGAAGAAAATATTCAAGCGAGTGATAATACACATGAAGAAAACCAAAAACTGTTGAATGCAGACGACTCCACGACTGGTAAAAGCTACTCTTGCATGTTGAAAGTATTGTATAATTTAAATATCAATATATATATACTTATATATATTATAATGAGGCAAAAATACACAAATATTTTGAAATGATTTACTTACACTAAGGATCAAATTGATATTTTATTATACCTTTACCAACAGAAAAACCTTTTTTTTCAATGAAATAATTATAATTTACAAAATGAGCATGATTTAACTAATTATGATTCATTGAAAGAATTTTATTTTTGTAAAATAAACATGTTATATTTTGCTTGATTTTTAAAAGAGAAAATGAAAACAATTCAGCAAATCAGAATTGCGTTGTGACGGTCCTGAATAACCACATTTGTGTTCTAAACAAACACCAATTTGAATCTTTATACCAACTTTAAACTGATTTAAAATTATGTGTTGATTTCATTAAAAGAGAATTTTGAAAGAGTAAACATTATCATCAACAACTGCTACATGTATTTATTATTTAATGAACTATAAATTTTGTTTACTTCGAAGCACATGCACGATTGTAAGATTACAAGATTAATTAATGATTTTGGTTGAAAAGTGAAGTTATTATACATAAAAGAGTGATACACACTTCACATTTGAATTTCTTACTTTAAGAAAATAAAAACTGACGAGTATAAAAATAATACAATGTGGATATATGGTTTAATATAAGATATATCCTGATGCAATATGTTAAAAATCGATTCAACAATTCAATAGTTTGCAAAAAAGAAACATTTTTGCAAATAACCGTCTCTGATATGAACTGGTTAATCTCCAGTTAAAGTTATTTAAATTTTTGACATATTTATATCCAAGACATGGAAACAAATTTATAGTTTTACAGCAATTCCCCATATCAGAGTTTTCATTTGTTGCTTAGTTGAACGTTTGGTCAATGCATTTTTGTTTTCTATTTGTATAGAAGTGACAAACAAAAAACCAAACGGGAAAAAATTGAAAGGACTAATGAATCCAGTAACGAGTTTAAACAGGATTTTCACAAAGAAATCCAGTGGGAAGAGCAGTACGTCTTATTTATTCCACGTATGCTTGCATCATTAAAAACCTATTTTAAATTATAATTAAGTGCGCTTCTTAAAATGCAGTAGACACTTCACATGTAAAAGGACAGATTAAATTCAAATGACTTTCAATGTTTTTAGCATCAATATTTTTATTTTCATAAGATCAAATTCAAATTTTTATCTCTGTTTAATTTTTCACACTCTTAAATGGTTTTTAAATCATACAGAAATCAAATTTAGACTAGATGCTGTTATTAGACAGTAATACCCGCACCAAGTGTTTGCCCCTAAATAACACTGTTTTGTACCAGTTTTAGTAAAAATGAAGGCCACAAGCAAATAATACACATGAGCGGCCTTATATGTACAATTTGTGGTTGAACTGTTGGCATGTGAAATTTAAGTTTATCAATAATCTTTTCATTTTATGTCATTGAAAGTATGGTTTATATAATTATTAAAACAAAATTAAATTATGCCCCTCCCCTCGGCTGTTGCCGGCTTAATTTAGATTTGCTTCTACTTCGTGTGCACCGATTTAGAGAAGGGTTGGGAGTGAGGGGTCCAGACCCCTCCCCCCTTGAAAAAATCATTTATATTAATGCATGTAGTAAAATTACCACGAAATACACATCGGACCCCAATCCCCCACCCCCTGCAAACACAATTACATGTATTACTTGTCCCCCCCCCACAACATAACCACACACACACACTCCTCATGGATAAATAAACATCAGAATATTTTGATAACAACGAAAGCCTGTACATGTAGTTCAGTGCGTTATAATCAAAATTTTTTCATAGTGACGTTTTATAATTTTTAATTTTTAAAATACATGTATGTGGCAAAAAAAAAATAATAAGTTTTTTAATTTTTTGGAATCTTAAGGATTACGTTTACTCAGAATGAAAAAAAAATTCCACTGATGATAATGAAAAACCATCTATTGTGTGTTATAGACCTTTCATTGTAGTGTTAATTTTCACTTTCAAAAACGTGGGTCAATGACCTACTTTTTGAGTTAATGGCCACTGAATATTTTTGGAAAATTTTAGAAAAATCCCTAAAAATTTACACTGTGGTTGAAATTTTCTTATCTGTGAAAATAATTCAAATGGCTCAACTCTTTTCATAATGAAATACAGTTTGTGAATGGTAGTGGCAATAAATACATCAAAAGGATTAAGTTTTCATTTACAATTTTTATAAATATTTCAGTCCGAATTTCCTGTGTCAGTTTTCAAATCCCTACCCATTTTTGATTTAATTTAACAAAAAATTGAATGATGATAATACTAAAACATTTAGAGTATTAAATTACTCATATTGACCTTATTCTGCTGGCATAAAATTTATATGAGGTCAATGATCAAAATTTTGAGATATGGTATCTTTTATCGTTTTCAAGCATTTTTCAATATTTTTGTAGTGTGTGCCATACAATTATCTAAATGAAAAAGTGAGATAAAACCAACAGAAAATATGCAAACTTATGTTGACTAACAAATAAAATCTTAACTTTGATATTATAGCACTGCCAAAAATATTTTGGTGAAAAATAAAATTTGAAAAAATTAGTCCGAATTTCCTCTGTTCTGCTTAAAGTCAAATTTCGTTTGACCCTAATTCCATAATATAGTAAAAATATCATATGTTATGTCAATAAATGTTCATTTCAATAATAATGTATGTGTTAAGAACAAATTTTACTCATGACATTCAACTTAATTCGAATCCGAATTTGAGAACTCAAACCCTGAGTAAACAACATCCTTAAGTAAAAAATAGAAAAGCCCCAGCAGCATTTGAACTCTCTACAGACACGTAGTTAACGCTCTAAAACATTGCACTTCAATGTTAAGGTAACATTATTTTGGGTGAAAATATTATATTTATACTTTATTGTTTATTTCAATAGGGAGTACATCACAATATGCAGGTGTCCTGTACCACCTTAAAGCTGAAATGTGTGCTTTACATAGTTATTTACCTAATAAAATAGTGCAAGGGGTTTTAAAGAATAAAGTCATGAAAATTCATGCATGTTACAAGTAAATGATCTTTGTCCGAAGTTATGTACACAACACAGGTCTACAGGTCGCATTTGTGGGTACTAGTTTTACCCAGCTACAAGTAAATGATCTTCGTCCGAAGTTATGTACACAACACAGGTCTACAGGTCGCATTTGTGGGTACTAGTTTTACCCAGCCCTTCGGTTATATGTGTTTCACGTGGTGTACATACTGGTATGTGTTTTCCATATGCACGATAGGATTAATTAAACGTTTCTTTTGTGATGATAAGCTAAAGAGATTCATATTGTGCTCTAATTGGATTATCACTAAGATGTTGACCAATATAGGTAAGCATAATACATGTACAATGTAGTTGCACAATATTATGAGACACCGGTATACATAAGTATTACTTTCACTTTGTAAATAAGTGATCTCCCTGTGCCAGCATACTGTATCATCATCTTTTAATATTTATCGATAAATTAGCTCATCATTCTTACCTATCCTATCACATTTATACAGTTTCCATCATTTTAATTGCAAAAGATAGTTTTTCATTGGTCAGACTTACACTATTAAGTTGACCCCATATTGACCCTGTGACATATTGTATTATAAAATTTGTGTATTACATGTAAATAAGTGTAGAGACTAAGTGTCTCTATGAGTTATAATAGGGAGGAAGGGGTCTTTTTTTCTTAAGGTATTATGATGCATCAAGTAAAATGTAGGCTATGACCCTATGGGATTGTTGTCTTTAAACCACCAGCACCCATCAACCCCACCCCCTCTGAAATAGGAAATAATGATATACTTTGATAATTTTTAACTTTCGAGATCCCCTATCCCTAAACTATATTTATTCTTGCTCTTTGTGCGCATCAAATTGTATATAGGTTATGCCCCCTTGGAGACATCCTGACTTTCCAGAACTGGACATAATGAAATGTATTTTATCTTATTCATATGTAGTGGTTGATCCATATGGGCAATTCCTAGCTTAATGATGATCCTGCTTTGTTTAGGAGAATTTACTATTGTCCCGAATACATATAACATTTTGTTTATCTTATCGATAAGAATTAAAAGCAATTTCCAAAATCTTTATTTGCATCTAGAGAAAAATACCAATCAAGAAATGATTTAAAATTTGCTACTGTACACATGTAAGAATGTAAAAAGACTCTGAATCTGATTGGGTGTGTGGAGGATAAACATTTAATTTTAATCATTTATTGTTATTAATTTTAACTTGAATATTAGGCAGAAAATAAGACTTCTGATCATATATCAATAGATCAATTGTCAAATGTGATTTTTTTTAACAAAAACATTACATGTATTTACCAGTTTATAAAACTTTTCAGACCCCAAATTATTTTTTGATTTTAATAGATCATTCGACAATTAAGAAGAGTGTAAATGTAAAGTTTTTTTATTTTAAGAGAAAAAAAACCGTCATTTTATTTACAGTCTAAGGAGGGATACGTACATGTGTCGATCCAGAAAATTTTTCCAGGGGAAAGGGGGGGGGGGGCAACGGTTATTTGAGTCGGGGGGGGGGGGGGGGTCCGAGGCATATTTTTGGCAATTTTATAAATTAAATGTAATTTAAAGAAATTTGAATTTTGAAGGGGATCTGGACCCCTGACCCCCCTCTAGATGTGCCCATGGAATAAATGTTAATTTCTTGCTACTATTTGTCTACCAGGATTAAATTAATTTTTTCAAAATCTTATTGCACATCTATTGGACAGCCCCTATCATATCCCAAGATATGATGTGTATATTCATTAAATCATAGGAGTTCTAGGATATAGGTTATGTTTAGGAGTTATAAACATTAATTTTCTGCAACTATTTGACTACCAGGATTAAATTTAATTTTTCAAAACCTTATTGCATATCTATAGGACAGTCCCTATCATATCCTGAGATATGATGTGTCTATTCATTAAATCATAAGAGGAATTCTGGGATCTAGGTTTTGTTTAGGAGTGATAAACGTCAATTTTCTGCTACTATTTGACTCTCTGGATGAAATTTAAATTTTAAAAACCTTACTGTACATCTATAGGACAGCCCCTATCATATTCCAAGAGATGACATAGCTACTTCAAAAGTTGTAAGAGGAGTTATACTTTTTCGCAAAAAAAAAAAACCGTCATTTTTGTTGCCCACCGATCCCTGCGTAAAAAAAAATTCTGAAACCCGATCACACTTTAAAATGACACCTACAATCATATTCTAGAAGATCATTTGGCTACTGCAAAAATGTTGACCTTTCTGAAACCAGATTTTTTGTAAAACAAAAAAAACCACGTCATTTTTTAGCCACAAAATGACCCCTAGGACAAAATTGATATTTCCAAAACCTTATTGCCCATCTATAGTATACCCCAAAACTTATTCCAAGAGATGATTTTTCTAATGTGAAAATGTAGGAGGAGTTCGAGGAAGAAGGTTTTTTTGTGAAAAAACGTCATTTTTTACCAATTATTTGACCCTCAGAACTACCATAGAATTTTTGAAACCTTTTTACAAAACAACATGATACCCCAAATCAAACTGCAAAAGTTCAGTTTGCTGGTTTAAAAGATGTAAGAGCAGTTTGAGAAAGTAAAACGTGACAGACAGACGGACGGACAGACGGAACAGGGTAACAACAATATACCCGAACTTTCGTTAGAAAGTGCGGGTATAATTACATGATTCTTTTCCCCACATGTTAATATAAGTTGGTGTATTTTTCATTATTATTTTATGCAAATTCTACAATATATATCATTACAATCATAATGTTATCTGTTTTATACAACATTTTGTAATAAAGATACATTTATTTTCAAGGGGACACAGAAGCAAAAAACAAATTCGTTTTAGTAAGCAATGGTGAAAATATTGATAATCCAATTATGTTGGATTCAGACAAATTGATGAAAGGTAAAATATAAATTGTTAGAAAATATTACATCTAATTTCGGTATCACACTATGTATCAGCGGAGACAACAATATTAAGCCAAAGGGCCGATGACTGTTATTGGTCGAGGGCTTACATAGGGTGTAATATGGAAACAGGAATGCTATTTTTTATTTATTACAAATCATACGGAGCAACTCTGCCATTCAGTAAAACGAATAATATGTGATATGTGATTGAGTGGGATAGGTCTGTCATTTAATCACCTTTCCAGACATTTCAATAAACATTTAAATGACTGAAAGCAGTGCGCGGTTATGTTAAGGCTTCCAACAGTGATGACTGTGTAGAAAGTCACTTGTCTGTACTTCATACGATATGACGTCATAATTAACTTTGACGCCACGATCTGCATTCCTGTCAATAGTTCTTAGGGAATGTATTGTAACTTTAGAATGAATTATATCAAAACAGTAATAAAACTGCATGTTTCTTTTACATAGATACTACCGTTAATGCTAGGCGTACATAATTCATTCATATTAATAACCAGTATCAAATAATCGACAGTTTTAAAGCTTTGTTTGAGGTAGAAGACTATTTATAAACTAGTGGTTTGGAGACTCTCCCTGCTACGTGTAAACAACTGAGAGAATAAATTTTAATGCATGTAAAAACCAGCTTGGCGCAGTTAAAAGATCAGTACAATTTTAGAATATTTTACGTTCAATTGGTAGAGATTAGAGATTGGTAGAGATTATAAGTACCCATGTGAATCGTGCTTGGGAAAATTACAGATTTCCCCTCTTTTTAATTTTGTAAATCGCTTTTGATTAGTAAAAATGTGCCTTATTTTGATGATTTTGTGGAATGCTTCAACAATATCTTTGATGAACAAAATATATCAAACCCAAGCAAGAACTACAAAGCACATGACATAACAGAGGATTTTCCTAAAAAATATTTATGATTTAATGTCAATATTTACCTGCGCCGATGCAATTTATTTAGATCATTTGTAATGTTAGGATTTAGCCGTAACGTGATTACAAAGTACATATGACGTCACAAAAATGCATCAAACATAATATATAATATAACATCGTTGTTAATAAATGTAATAAAGATTTTAAGAAATACTCCCGATCAAAGTATTTTTGCGATGTTTTGCGAAAATTATAATAACAGTAAAAATAAGTTACATGTACAAATAATCAATAACAGGTTTACAGATATCATGAACGACAATACATGTAGACGTGCCACCAAATTGTTTTCTATATCTAACATTTAATACCTAAAATAGCGACCGTTTTATCACAACATTTTAACAAAGTTCTCGATGACAATGTTACATCATATAACATACACAATACATTAACATGATCTAGAAAAATTAATTTGCTTAGCTACAACCTATATCTGAAGCAGGGAATATTAGATGAGTTCTACAAAATGTGTGATACGGATTAGTACAAGCCCTGCAAGATTTGTATCTGATAGAAGTTTTGTTAAGTGAGCTTAATCGCAAATTCAAAAACCTCGAATTTGGTACTAATTATAATTTGCAATTAACAGAAATAAGATATTACTTACAGCATTTTTGTACAAAAAGGGATACATTTATATTCATTTACATTCCAAATCAACATTTCATATACAAATATCGACATATCATATACAAATGGCAATATCGACATAAATACTGAATCATACAAGCTACCTCAAACGCGAATCAATCTGCAACACGCTTATCTACTAGTTCATGTATCAGTATACACTTTACCTAGCATTTTTTGTTCATAATGACGAGATCGAAAAAAAACAAGAGGCCAATAGGCCTAACCGTTTACCTGAGTACCATAGCCCATATACACAATTGTTGAGGAGTCTCATAAATGCATTTATTTGAGTTTCATAATGGATTAGAAGATTATAATAATTTACCGACATCCACCTCCCTGCTTGAAATAATTTGGAAAGGACTCTTAACCCTATAGTTTAGCACAAGACTTGGAGCTCTTAACAGAGTGTATGACATACTATAAAAGAGGGTGCCCAAATTCCATTCAATTTATTTATCCCACGTATGTTAACTGACAAAATAGGTTTTATGTTTATATGTTTTCATAGATAAACTAAAACAAGGTGGCTTGTATACTACTTATTACTATACTATTACCAAGTATATTTGTTTATCTTAAAAAAATTAAAAACTGTTTTTGTTTCAAATGAAAAAAGTATTTGTTTAACTATTTTGATCATACAACTTTATAATTACATTCTATTTAATGATTTATTACTAAATATGAACAAGCCAAGGAAGATAACTCCATTATGAAGAAGCAAGGGAAGATAACTCCATTAACTGTTATAATCCTCTTCCCTGAACTCTTTTCAAATGCTCTCACAATGTCTTATCAATAACTTTGATGGACAGCTTCATTATTTTTCTATATTCAATGATTAATTAGTAAATATGAACAAGCTAAGGAAGATAACTTCATTAGGAAGAAGCAAGAGAAAATAACTCCATTCACTGTTTATCCCCCCCCCCTTTCAACTCTTTCCAAATGCTCTCCAAATGCTAGGTCCTGAACCCTGACTTAGGGGTCATGAATTTCACAATTTAGGTAGAGGAGTTCATAACCATGCATTTAGTTTTGCCCCATGTGTGGGAGTAAAGATTTTTAAGATTTAATACATTTTTACAATATGGTTATATTGGCCCCACCCTAGGGCCTAAACCCCTGTCCCAGGGGTAATGAATTTCAAAATTTAGGTAGAAGACTTCATGGACATCATATCCATGCATTTAGTTTTTCACAAATATATACGTGAGTAGAGAAGAAGATTTTCTAAGATTTAATACATTTTTACTATATGGCCATATTGGCCCCACCCTAGGGCCTAAACACCTGTCTCAGGGGTCATAAATTTCACAATTTAGGTTGAAGACTTTATGGACATCATATCCATGCATTTAGTTTTTCACAAATATATACGGGAGTAGAGAAGAAGATTTTCTAAGATTTAATACATTTTTACTATATGGCCATATTGGCCCCACCCTAGGGCCTAAACACCTGTCTCAGGGGTCATAAATTTCACAATTTAGGTAGAAGACTTCATGGACATCATATCCATGCATTTAGTTTTTCACAAATATATATGGGAGTAGAGAAGATTTTCTAAAATTTAATACATGTTTACTACATGGCCATATTGGCCCCCCCCCCCTTGAGCCTGAACCCTTGACCTAGGGACCATAACTTTCACAATTTTGGTAGAGGGCTTCATGGACATCATATCCATGCATTTAGATTTTAACAAATATCTATGGGAGTAGAGAAGAAGATTTTCTAAGATTTAATACATTTTTACTATATGGCCATATTGGCCCCACCCTAGAGACTTAACCCCTAACCCAGAGACCATAAATTTCACAATTTTGGAAAAGGGCTTCATGGACATCATAACCATGCAATCAGGTTTTTCCTCACATGTGTGGGAGTAGAGAAGAAGATTTTTGAAAATTTGGCTGTTTTTTTGCATATTTGGCCACACCTGTGGCACCCAGAGGGTGGTAGAGCCACCAATTTCACAATGAACATTCCTCTTACCATAGAGATGCTTCACACCAAAAATGGAAACAATTGGCCTTATAGTTTTTAAGAAGAAGTTAAAAATGTAAATTGTTAACGCACGACGCACGACGACGGACGAAAACAGATAGCAATAGGTCACCTGAGTTTACTACTCAGGTGACCTTAAAACATAGAAGGAATTGTGTTGTGTGCAAGCAATATCTAATAGATTTCTTGAAAAACAACCCCAAGTCTTCTTGTAAAACGCGTCGATATTATATTCTATTGACAGTTCTATTTAAATTAATACATCATCAGTACCGTTGGCAATTCAACATCAAATATCTATACTATTATATTAAAATAATAGACTCGACTTTTTGACCTTTAATACCGATAAATCGGAAGAGTACTGTCTTTTGATTTATATATTTTAAGCATAATTGATACTTGAAGATAATCAATTTGTTTTTATTATTTCTAAATCAAGCTTCGCTAATTAATAATCAACGAAAATTCCTCAAAAAATTCCGGAAATCATCTAGATTTTTTGGATTTTACAATCATGCACATGCGCATTACATTCACGCTAGATCACGGGAGGCTCTTTAGTTTATTTTTGCACAATATCACATTTGCATGGATAAACTCAGAAAAGATAATACAAATACATGTAAATTAGAAATTTGCTATATATTCTGTTCATCAAAGAAAATACGGGAGATGACTCTAACACAGTGCATTTACTATGAAAAATCCTGATAGTTTCGAATGTCAACATGGTGTTTAAATTTAAAGCGAGTAAAAAACGTTGGTGATCTTCAATAATAGAATTAAATTTTAAGTTGAAAGGTATTTACAGCCTCAAAATGGTTTGTTATGAGTAATTTGACTGTTATTTTCAATGCAACTTCATTAATTTTCTCCAAAATCGTTTCGGAGCGATTTGCAATTTTCTGCTACATTACGGGTATATGGGAGGCATTTTAACTGTGGTTAGGGCCTGTCCCGAGACACAATTAGATTATTCTAACTAGAGCCGAGCTCGTTGCAAGCAACGAGAAGGTCTTCCGTTACAGCTTCAAGTCGAGACAATCTGATTAAAATCATATCCTTGATCCCCTCCTTGTTTTTTTATTTTCGCTACAAGAGGATCTGAAGAAACCCCTCTTGAGGTCACCCCCTGTTGAACGTTTGTTTATAAATATACATGAGTTATTCTAGCAATCAGAGCAAGTGTTAGAAACGGTAATTTCGGGTTACAAACAAAAATGGAGTTGTACGAAGAAATGATGCCACATGTTCGTGAATCTTTCGGTATCAGCAAGTAAGAGATGGAGCATAAGTTGATATTAGACGCCCTTAGGGAATCTAAAGAATGTATTGGCATAACTTCCAAATCATGTAACTGAGGAATGGAACCGACGATTTCATTGGTCAAAGCAAAGTTCACCAGGAGGTGACCTTAAGTGGGGTTTCATCAAATCATCGTATAGCGACTATAGAAATTTTAATCAGATTGCAAGTCAAGAAAGGATTGTCATTCAGTCTTAATAAAACCACCCCTCTTCTTCTTACACTTGTCAGGGTCTGACAGTTATTGATAGGAGGTCATCTTCACACTACTTTAACTTCTGACCAATCAGGGCTTTAGAAAATCAATTTGAACTCTTCAAAAGGAGACAGAAAAAATTAATTCATGCCCATTTTCTATATATTACTGCAACCTCCAGACTGCATAGTATTGAAGAGTTACACTTCTCATAAAACAGATAAAGGCATGTCTGTGATAAGCTAGGGGTATATATTTAGATTGTATACAAATTTAAAGGTCATAGAAAGGTGACCTCTTATTGATACCTATCCGACCCCGTTGAGTGTAAGGAGAAAAGGGTGGGCTGTCATTAAACTGGATTGTCGATATGATAATAGTAAGTTCAGAAAACGAGGCTCACTTTCAAAGTATTATTTTCCTACCAGACAAACTCTCCTTTTAACTTATTTCACGGTTATATCAATTTATGATAACTTAAAACACATCTCTTATATGTACATGTATTTAATTATTCCAACCAGAAAATCGATAAATACGTTTACATGTATGTACAACTAATGACAGGATTCAAACTACTGGTATGCCTATATCATAGTGTAATAAACACAAAATCCACTGCGCTGATGCATGGAAAAAAGTGTTATGTTTCATAAACATTTTGATTCCCTATATTCATACTTAAACCTCTACCGCTAAAACATGGAATAGTTTATGTAAAGTGCAGTGTTAAAATTAGAGATTGAAAAGAACACCAATTGTAAATAAACAATAATGCCTTCTCCAGTCTGAGGGTGCGCTATTAGTATACGAGACTGAGGTGCTCAGTGGTAGGGATAACTATCCGTATAATGTTTGGCCATACAGGCCTCAGTATTGTTTTTGAAAGGATGAGCATATTTATCTGAAATCTTCACAAGCAAGTAAAAGAAATTCACAAATCTTCAAAATCATAATCCGCGGCAGTGGTAGGGGTTGTGAGGCATGTCTAACTTCATTTTTTTCAAATAGGATTTTGTTTTAAATATCCCAATATATTTTTTTTGCCTTGAGCGCTCATCTAGAAAGTGTGTGGGGGTAGGGGTGTCAGTACCCCAAAATCTAATTTTCTAAATGTAAATTTCAGAAAATGTTGGCAGGGGTGGGGGCAGAACTCCAACTGAATCAAAAATCCTTTTTGTCATTTTTGTGTGACAGGAAGAGAGACCTCTGGTTTACAATTATTTCTATCATGTCACATATACATGTTTTAGTTATAATATTTTGGAATTTTTTAAAGATACAATGTCATTTATTTGATAAAAATCATATATTTATGCATACATGTATTAACATGTGACATGTAAACCTAAAAGTAATCAATTTTGTTCAGTTTTTTACTTGAGTAACAGAAAGGCATAAACCAGCGTTTTGTTCAGAGCACTGTGTACATTGTATATTTAAACCAAACCGAAAGAGATGGTGTGACGTCAAAACAATTTGTTTTTGTTTTTTAAACAAAAGGGTTCTACATAGTGTCAACCTCCAGAAAATACGATTTCTCTAACTCTAACATTTACAACAATTAATAAAATCCGTTGAACAACACATATCTATACCATTTAATTGTAACTTTGAGAAGTGCATACATTTTTGGGAGGCAACTATGTCGCTAGTCTGTAAGTCAAATGAATTATGTCCTAAGGTCTTTTAAAGAAATAAGAAACTGTCAACACTTGCAGTACTCTGATGATTTCTATGGCGACCGACTGCATTGAATAACGTATTTCATAACTTCTAAACGTGAGAACAAATAATTATTATTTAACATCTTTGACTTAAAACTTTAAACTTATATTCAACAATTGACCACTACAGTGATACACTTCCAAGTGTATTTTAATTACATAACAATTGATGATCTGCATCCATAAATTACCTATGACTATCTGTGTCCAGGGTTGTGTGCACTTAAAGGCCGAGGTTTTTAACCGGTCAGTTTACCTTAGGTAAGTTCAGGTGGGGGTGGAGCCTATATTGAAAGAGGTGTGAAACCCCGAGGGAAACACGCTCGCTTGTGTATACATGTCTATATACACGGAGTATTAAAGTGCTCTCAAAAGAGTTTTTCCGTTTATTTAAAAAGAAAATTGTATTTATATGTACTTATAAAACAAATTGTTCTTCGTTGAAATGAATATAAACGCATGAAAAACTGCGTGCGACATGTGCAAAATCTTTCGTTTGATTGAACAAGTTTCTGTCGGGATTAACTGAGAATATAAATTATCCTGATGTTTTGTGAATTATACAATCACCTCACCGTACTCAAATGCAACTTTGCAACCAATGCTTGTAAATCTTTTCCGATCAGCTGCTAAATTAAAGTGCACAATAATTCTACCAGCTGCGCATGCACCAGAGCTGTCTGTACTTGTTTCTCTTCCGGGTTCAGCTCGTGAAATTTCTCTCAGAAATGTGATAACTAACGATATAAATCGTGAACGTAATATTTGATTTCATTTAATTATTTATTCTCAATTATTCACAAACATCTTTATTGATAAACGACGTCTTTCATGGATACATGATTGGCACCACATGATTTTGACAGACTATAGGTGATCAGCGCATTTAGTGTAGTACATAACCAAGTACGAGTAAATTTTTAATTCATATCTTTTAATATTTCTTTTGTTTAAAGTGCTAAAAGATAGCGATTTATCGTCACGGTATGCATCAAATCAAAAGAAAAACGTTTATTGCACCGTCGTCGCGAGTGCTAGGCATGGTATACACAGGACGAGTAAACAAATGCCAATCATTTTCTAACATCCAAACTGGGGCCTCGATTTAGTTGATTAACAAGGGTTACACTGACCACGTAAATTTGAAGGCGGTGATTATTTAAGGGACACGAGCTTTTCGGTCGCACGGGGTGATTGAATTAACACGCAGACTGGCCGAATAAACACACAGATTGCAAAGTGAAACACATTAGGAAGAACGTTAACAAATAAGGAGTCACCAGAAATTGATTTTCGACACATATAAATTTTCGATTTTTGTTCGCCAATTTTTAAAATTCAGCTCGAGCACTTGAGGGGGGGGGGGGGGCGGAGCAGCACAGATATGACTTTGTTTTTAAACTTCCTAGAACGCTTCGAAAATTAATGATTTTTTTTTACTATGTAAACCCTGCTAAAATTTGGTACAACTCTTAAGAAAACTTATTTTACTTTCTACACTATTTAATTTTTGCGTTGGTCGAATATTAATTCTTACACCAGTATATATACATATATCCATATGCATATATGTCTCGTTGGCCAGGCAAAGTTTAATTATTGTCTTAAAAGTGTTAAAGTCTGTAAAAAGTCTAAGCAATAATTAACGGAAATGATCATGAGTAACTACAGTCGATTCATCGTCGGACCCCACGGGTTTTTCATCCGTTACATTGCTTGAAATCAGTGTAACGGATTGAAAACCCGTGAGTTCCGACGATGCAGTATATTAATCTTAAGTTAAACACACATCAATTTTTCATATGCCGGTAAATATCTCGGAGTTTTATTATATTTAATCT
Source organism: Magallana ariakensis (assembly GCA_020458035.1). Lineage (NCBI taxonomy): Eukaryota > Metazoa > Mollusca > Bivalvia > Ostreida > Ostreidae > Magallana > Magallana ariakensis. The sequence goes on along the minus strand of CM035814.1, from coordinate 60,423,591 downwards.
TTTATTTATACAATCGGCCTTGCATATTTAGAATCGAATTGATAGATATATTACTTTTATTCAATTAATGAGAGGTTTTTATAAGATTTTTCCCCCTTACGTTTAAATCAACGCTAAATCAACTGAATAAGTGAGATAAATTCATCTTTCATCTAAAACCAATATAAATGAAAATAAAATAAACGAATAGTTTTGTGTTCGTACAAAATATCAATAAACATACACGTGTGATAAGGTACATGTAGATGTCCCCTCGCGCGCGATCTTCTCGGCCATGTGCGAGCGTGCGAGGGATGATCATCATTTAAAGGTTTTTTGTTGTTGATTTAAAACATTATTAGTACAGTTCTTAGAACATTTTATACTTACAAACCCACCATTGATTTATGTCTGCCGATGTTTTGGATTAGGAATAATATCGGATTTTATAATTTTCAGAATGACTTCTTAATTTACATTTTGAATAAAACATTAATAACTTTAAATTAAAACAGTTCCTGTATTTGCGGCTATATAAACTCAAAACAAGTACATGAAAGACGCGAATCTGGTGTATTAGATAACCGCTGACCGAATGGTAGTGCACCCGCGGCCGATCTCCCCGATCTCCTCGACCGCGGGCGAGGAATAGGTTACGTAAAGTTACAACACACACAGCTCAGAACCCAGGAAGATTTGAAATGTTTGCAGTATAATAATGACTAAAATCTACTAAATAGAAGTTATTATTTTTTTTTTTTACTTAAAACCCACAATTGATCTATGCCTGATATTACTTCCGATTGAGAATGACATTTCTTTTATTAATTAACAGAACGTTTTCTTAATTGACACTCTATCATTTAGTTCAATTTGAGAAGAATAAACGTCTATGTGTGATCAAAATTAAAACAATTCTTGTTTTCGGCTAAATGAACTCATAAATTGAGAGACGTGACTCCGGTGTATTAGATAACCGCTGACCGCTAGGTAGTCCAGCCGCGACCATGGCGACCGACTTTCTCGGCCGCAAGCGAGGGATAGCTTACGTAATGGTTCACACACACAGCTCTGATTCCAGATATATTTTAAATGCACGTAGCATGATAACTAAAATGTATCACATAGATTTATTTTTTTTCCGGTAGTTTGTGTGATTTACTAGAAAAGAAAAAGAATGTTTATATTTTCTGTTTCTCGTTTTTTAGGATTGTGCAGAATTTACGAAGATGACTTAAACTCCTCACATAAAAGCATGTATCCTAAAAAAATTATTTTTTTCTTATGAATTAAAGCCTCCTTTTTAAACAGGCATACTGTCTGTCGTAACTTAATGTCAGTTGTACGCACAATGACTTTCGTTAACTTGCCAAATAAACACAGGTACATGTTAACATGTAAAGCTTTTTACACTCATACTACACAACTCACCAACAAAATAACATTGTAACGACATTTATAGGATCCCAACAAACAACTTTTCCAGCGACAGCTATATTAAAATCCTAGCCGTTTTTTAGTTATTTAGCAAAAACTTTCAAGGGCCCTTGGCCCTTAATTTAAGGGGCCAGCCCTTTTTTATTGGTGTCAAATGAAAGTCCTTGACATTCTGCACAACTTTTATTCTACATGTCTTAACAAAATATTTTTTGTTTAAAAGATACAAAGGAAAATATGTCTAAATTTTCGCACTTTTTGGAACTCTGTTTTTTGACCCCCTACCTTTTTCTAAATAAAGAAAGTAATCCAAAAACAAAAACCGATGTGCAAAACTTCAATGTCTCTGTTATTCAAATTCGTTGGATTCCCATTCCCTGCTATCATAGTCTCGGAGCCTTTGTCTGGAAACGAAAGGCCCTAAATTTTTTAAAAAGGGGAATAACTCGTTAACGGAAGAGGATTTTTAAAATTTATGAAATGGTTTAGATAGTGTTTTGTAAAGTCTATAAGCCCTGAAAATTTGAGCAAAAACCGTTCAGAAATGAGCAAGATATGAAGCCTCAAAGTTCGCGTCTAGGAAGAAAAAAAAAAAAAAAGAAAAACTAGACACAATCTCGTTGCGAGCAACGAGGAGGTCTTCCGTCCAATTTTTAGAAGGTAAAATGACTTGCTTTTTATCATCGTTCACGAAACATATCTGGATATTGGGTAGGATCTTAAAGAGCTATGGCTAGATGACATTAGACCCCTCTTGATCCCTAATTTGAAGGATCACACAACGTATCACAAAATATTTCTAAATTAAAAGTTATTAATAAAAGACTTGAGCCCTCTCGGCCCCTAATTTGAAGGGCCAGCCCCTTTTTCTTGATGTCAAATTAACGCTCTTGTCATTATAAACACATTTGGTTCGATAGGTGTTTACAAATAATGTACTGTTCTCGAGATATCTGGAAAAGATCGATTTAGGGGCCAACACTATAACTCCTTTAAGGGGCCGGATATCAAAGAAATTATGGTTGCATATCGTTAAACGCATTATTTAGAGCATCTTTTGTTCAATATTACTTTTCAAAATTTTCCTGCATTTTAGATATTGATGATCACAATTTCTGACTTCTGGCCCCTAAAAATCCCTTATTACATAACAGAGGAGAAAACACTTATCATGTATAGATAACCAACGCTACGATGAACATAATTGCTTCTATAACATATCACAAAATATTTCACAGTTAAAAGTTATTGATAAAAGACTTAAGAGCCCTTTCGGCCCCTAATTTGAAGGGCCAGCCCCTTTTTCTTGATGTCAAATAAAAGCTCTTGTCATTTTAAACACATTTGATTCAATAAGTGTTTACAAATTATGTACTGTTCTTGAGATATCTGGAAAAGATCGATTTAGGGACCAACACTATAACTCCTTTTAGGGGCCGGATAACAAAGAAATTATGGTTGCATATCGTTAAACACATTATTTTGAGCATCTTTTGCTCAATATTGCTTTTCAAAATTTTTCTTCATTTTGAGATATTGATGATCACAATTTTGGACTTCTGGCCCCCTAAAAATCCCTTATTACATAACAGAGGAGCAAACACTTATCATGTATAGATAACCAACGCTACGATGAACGTAGTTGCTTCTATAACATATCACAAAATATTTCACAGTTAAAAGTTATTAATAAAAGACTTAAGAGCCCTTTCGGCCCCTAATTTGAAGGGCCAGCCCCGTTTTGTTGATGTCAAATAAAAGCTCTTGTCATTTTAAACACATTTGGTTCAATAAGTGTTTACAAATTATGTACTGTTCTCGAGATATCTGGAAAAGATCGATTTAGGGGCCAACACTATAACTCCTTTTAGGGGCCGGATAACAAAGAAATTATGGTTGCATATTATTAAACACATTATTTTGAGCATCTTTTGTTCTATATTGCTTTTCAAAATTTTCCTCCATTTTGAGATATTGAGGATCGAAATTTCTGACTTCTGGACCCTAAAAATCCCTAATTACGTAACAAAGGAGCAAATAATTGTCATGTTTAGGTCAATGACGTTATGATGAACATAATTGCTTTTATAATGTATTACAAAATATTTCACAGTTAAAAGTTATATCTTAAAGACTTTGGAGCCCTCTCGGCCCCTAATTTGAAGGGCCAGCCCCTTTTTCTTGATGTCATATGAAAGATCTTGACGTTATTAAGTTTTTTTGTTCTACATGTTTTACCAAAATACTATCGAGAAAAAAGATATTGAAAGAAAACCACCAAAATTCATGACGCTTTTTAAAGCGTAATTTTCGAGCTCGGGCGAGCTTCGGCGCTTTTGGTCACAGGTCAATGTATATACCACATGTCAGATCTACAATCTTTCGTCTACAATCCCTGAAAGTTTGAACTCAATATCTTAAATCGTTTAGAAGTTTACCCCTGGACAAGCCGACCCTCTGAAAATCGCTAAATTGTTAAAATCTCAAAACCGGAAGTGACGTCATCATAAAAAAAAATTTCCAATAAGGTTCAGATCATTATCTATCATATCTGAAAGTTTCGTGTAAAATGCTCGAGTAGTTTCTGAGAAATCGTGTACACAAAATTTGTAAGAAAAAAAAAGAAAAATAATAATAACTAGACACGATCTCGTTGCGAGCAACGAGGAGGTCTTCCGTCCAATTTTTAGAAGGTAAAATGACCTTGCTTTTTATCTTCGTTAACGAAACATATCTAGAAATTGGGGTAGGATCTAAAAGAGCTATGGCTAGATGACATTAGACCCCTCTTGATCCCTAATTTGAAGGATCACACAACGTATCACAAAATATTTCACAATTAAATGTTATTAATAAAACACTTGAGCCCTCTCGGCCCCTAATTTGAAGGGCCAGCCCTTTTTTCTTGATGTCAAATAAAAGCTCCTGTCATTTTAAACACATTTGGTTCAATAAGTGTTTAGAAATTATGTACTGTTCTCGAGATATCTGGAAAAGTACGATTTAGGGGCCAACACTATAACTCCTTTTAGGGGCCGGATAAAAGAGAAATAATGGTTGCATATCGATAAACACATTATTTTGAGTATCTTTTGCTAAATATTGCTTTTCAAAATTTTTCTTAATTTTGAGATATTGATGATCACAATTTTGGACTTCTGGCCCCTAAAAATCCCTTTTTACATAACAGAGGAGCAAACTCTTATCCTGTATAGATAACCAACCCTACGATAAACATAATTGCTTCTATAACATATCACAAAATATTTCACAGTTAAAAGTTATTAATAAATGACTTTAGAGCCCTTTCGGCCCCTAATTTGAAGGGCCAGCCCCTTTTTCTTGATGTCAAATAAAAGCTCTTGTCATTTTAAACACATTTGATTCAATAAGTGTTTAGAAATTATGTACTGTTCTCGAGATATCTGGAAAAGATCGATTTAGGGGCCAACACTATAACTCCTTTTAGGGGCCGGATAACAAAGAAATTATGGTTGCATATCGTTAAACACATTATTTTGAGCATCTTTTGTTCAATATTGCTTTTCAAAATTTTCTTCATTTTGAGATACTGAGGATCACAATTTTGGACTTCTGGCCCTAAAAATCCCTTATTACATAACAGAGGAGCAAACACTTATCATGTATAGATAACCAACGCTACGATGAACGTAATTGCTTCTATATCATATCACAACATATTTCACAGTTAAAAGTTATTAATAAAATACTTAAGAGCCCTTTCGGCCCCTAATTTGAAGGGCCAGCCCCTTTTTCTTGATGTCAAATAAAAGCTCTTGTCATTTTAAACACATTTGGTTCAATAAGTATTTACAAATTATGAACTGTTCTCGAGATATCAGGAAAAGATCGATTTAGGGGCCAACACTATAACTCCTTTTAGGGTCCGGATAACAAAAAAATTATGGTTGCATATCGTTAAACACATTTTTTTGGGCATCTTTTGTTCAATATTGCTTTTTAAAATTTTCCTCCGTTTTGAGATATTGAGGATCGAAAATTCTGACTTCTGGCCCCTTAAAATCCCTAATAACGTAACAAAGGAGTTACTTATTGTCATGTTTAGGTAAATGACGTTATGATGAACATAATTGCTTCTATAATGTATTATAAAATATTTCACAGTTAAAAGTTTAATCTAAAAGACTTTGGAGCCTCTCGGCCCCTAATTTGAAGGGCCAGCCCCTTTTTCTTGATGTCAAATAAAAGCTCTTGTTATTTTAAACACATTTGGTTCAATAAGTATTTACAAATTATGTACTGTTCTCGAGATATCTGGAAAAGATCGATTTAGGGGCCAACACTATAACTCCTTTTAGGGGCCGGATAACAAAGAAATTATGGTTGCATATCGTTAAACACATTATTTTGAGCATCTTTTGTTCAATATTGCTTTTCAAAATTTTCCTCCATTTTGAGATATTGAGGATCGAAAATTCTGACTTCTGGCCCCTAAAAATCCCTAATTACGTAACAAAGGAGTAAATAATTGTCATGTTTAGGTCAATGACGTTATGATGAACATAAGTGCTTCTATAATGTATTGGAAAATATTTCACAGTTAAAAGTTATATCTTAAAGACTTTGGAGCCCTCTCGGCCCCTAATTTAAAGGGCCAGCCCCTTTTTCTTGATGTCAAATAAAAGCTCTTGTCATTTTAAACACATTTGGTTCAATAAGTATTTACAAATTATGTACTGTTTTCGAGATATCTGGAAAAGATCGATTTAGGGGCCAACACTATAACTCCTTTTAGGGGCCGGATAACAAAGAAATTATGGTTGCATATCGTTAAACACATTATTTTGAGCATCTTTTGTTCAATATTGCTTTTCAAAATATTCCTCCATTTTGAGATATTGAGGATCAAAATTTCTGACTTCTGGCCCCTAAAAATCCCTAATTACGTAACAAAGGAGTAAATAATTGACATGTTTAGGTCAATGACGTTATGATGAACATAATTGCTTCTATAATGTATTACAAAATATTTCACAGTTAAAAGTTATATCTTAAAGACTTTGGAGCCCTCTCGGCCCCTAATTTGAAGAACCAGCCCCTTTTTCTTGATGTCATATGAAAGATCTTGACGTTATTAAGTTTTTTTGTTCTACATGTTTTACCAAAATACTATCGAGAAAAGAGATATTGAAAGAAAACCACCAAAATTCATGACGCTTTTTAAACCGTAATTTTCGAGCTCGGGCGAGCTTCGGCGCTTTTGGTCACAGGTCAATGTATATACCACATGTCAGATCTACAACCTTTCGTCTACAATCCCTGAAAGTTTTAACTCAATATCTTAAATCGTTTAGGAGTTTACCCCTGGACAAGCCGACCCTCTGAAAATCGCTAAATTGTTAAATTCTCAAAACCGGAAGTGACGTCATCATTAAAAAAAATTTCCAATAAGGTTCAGATCATTATCCATCATATCTGAAAGTTTCGTGTAAATCGCTCGAGTAGTTTCTGAGAAATCGCGTACACAAAATTTGTAAGAAAAAAAAAGAAAAATAATAATAATAATAGGGAAAAAGAAACCGAACGAAAACAATAAGGTCTTCCGCTGGAAACGGAAGACCTTAATAACTAGAGCAAAGCTCGTTGCAAAGCAACGAGTGGGTCTTCCGTTAATGTCGAGAGTAAAGCTAAATGTTCCTGTAAGAAGCAACGTTCTTAAACCAATAACAAAAGTAACTAAAACAAAAAGATAAAAAATCGAATAATTCTTGGTACGACTTAACAAAATCCGAATGATTTTTAGTACGAATTAACAAAAACCTTTACGATTTCAAGAACGACTTAACAAAAAATGTGTCAAAGTACGACTTAACAAAAATCGAATTATTTTTGGTACGAGTTAATTTCACTTTGAACTTTACGCTATTTTTTAAACCAAGAACGCGGAATTAAAATTTCCGGAAAAATCAATTTTTGAACCCTTATATCTCTGCAATGCATCGTCCGATTAAAAAACGGATTTCAGTTTCGTATTCAGCATTATAAACTCTACAAAGGTCATAAACTTTTGAAATTCAAACAAAAAATTCGAAATTTTGAAAATTTTAGAAGACTTCCGGTTTGGACCGGAAGTGACGGAATGTTAATTCCAGCCTTATTTCCAAATAAAAATGATAAATGTACAAACACAGAAAATTTCAAGACTCTATCTTAAAGCGTTTTCGAAAAATCCCCTGGACAAAATCACTTTTTAAAAATTTTTAATTTGACGTAACGTAAAAACGTAAGTGACGTTGTTATGGAAACTTTAATAGCGTAAAGGGAGGATAAAGGCACAGTACTTCTGAAAGTTTCGTTGAAATCGGTTGAAAACTTTTTGAGATATGAAGCTTCAAAAAAGTCAGAAAAATAAAGAAAAAGAATAATAATAATAATAATAATAATAAAAAGAAACAATAGAATAACAAGAGGGTCTTCCGTTGGAAACGGAAGACCCTAATAATAGGGAAAAAGAAACCGAACGAAAACAATAAGGTCTTCCGTTGGAAACGGAAGACCTTAATAAGAATAATCTTAATCTGCACAATAATATAAAGGTCTTCCGTTGGAAACGGAAGACCTTAACTAAGCAAAGTGTAGTGAAATTTGTAGCATTATCTTGGGTTATGTAAATGTCAACAATACGGTGTGTCGATGTATCTGTTTCGTAAATGTCCGATATCATAATTATGCAATGTCAACCCGTGCACGCACGGGTCAAAGTCTAGTATATGCAAATAAAAAAAAGGTTTATCAACATGACATAACAATGATATTTTTCCTCCTCAATTTTTTAAGAGAATAAAGACAAGCACGAAGAGTTTGTATCAACAAAATCAAAGGAACCCATGTATTCTGACATGGAAGTTTCATCTGAACACTTTGGTGGTAAGTAGCTGCCTGTACACGTTTCTGTTAATATGTATAATCATTTTTCTTTTGAAGCTAAGACATTTTATTTATCGCTGACAAAAGTCGAACTAAGCGTATCCTTTCAAAATCAATTTAAAATACTTAATACTTACAGTATTGTAAATTGAGATCTTTATCTAATAATCATAAGTTTTAAAAATCAAATTACGAATGTATTTGTTTTTTATTTAAAAAAAACATAAGCATGTGGGGTACAATAAATATATCCCCCAAACATCCTTCAATGAATACCATTTATATAAAACTATTTTATGAAAATATGTGAATAAATTTGAAATATCTTACATATATTTAATTCCATTAATCACTGTATCAGGGTAACGATTTAAGAGATTTCAAAATTCCATTTCATATTGCCCAATTAACGTCGTTCTATTATAAATCATAAACTCTACAATTAATAAAACTAGGAAAGCCTAAATCTATTCATATATATTCACATCGACTAATGAATTGAATCCTATCTAACTTATGGCTTCAATTTTACTGGAAACACAAAAATAAACCGATTTTATTTGCATCGAATTTAATAATGTCCAGAAAATGGGCTAACATGCTAATGTTCAATTGACAAAAAAATATTTTTACTGCCAATTAGGTTTGTTATTCAAAAGTAGGTTTATTGTACAGTATTTGTATTCGATGATAACATCATGCATTGAAATATTTGAGGTTATTGACATTTTTGGATTTATATTTAAACAATTCTAATGCAACAACACATAGAGCAGTTCAGTTTCAATTCCATAATTTTTTAGAGCAACGACAAAATGACACCAAGAAGGCAGAGTCAATATCAACACAAGGTATAAAGTTACCATGTTTTTAGATTTAAAGAGTTTCAGTTGCAAGCATTAATAGTTAGTATCCTTTTTCGCCTTTATCGGAAAATGTATGAGCAGAAACTTAAACAAAAACATTTGTGTCTTGTCGACAACGACAAAAGTTGAATGAATCGCATCCGTGGTGACAAAAATGTTTCACATGTGCGACTCGGGGATAACTATTTGCAAAGGGCTTTCTGTTTTTTTTTATTGACCATAATCTTTAACTACTATTGTATTTCAGATGTACTATTATGCAGTAAGCTATAAAAATATAAACGTGGAAAAAATTCTTGAATTTTATTGAAGTTGCTAGTTTTGCTTTAGAAAGGATGACAAATTTGACGAAATAAAGCATCAACAAAAGTTTACTTTCATAGTTTAATGATAAATAACATTTAGGCATGATTATACTTTTTTAAATTCGTATTTTTGAATATTATAAATCAGTGATTAAAATAATTCTTTAAGAGTGTCCCATGGCAGCTTTATTGAGTGATATTTCGTCTAATGCTCATGCCTATTTTATTTCTATTACACAATGACAATTTACAAGGAAAAGAAACACTCCGTTACTATGTTAAATTGTTCTTTAAAATGTAATGTTGAAGAACAAATGTGATGCAAAGATTTTTCACTTGTAGGAAACAAAACACCTAAAACTCACCATGAGATATTCATAAGGACAATGGCAGATTTGTTATTGGATAAAGACGTCTTGGTGTTGATTAGCTCAGTAGCAGATGAAAGAATTGAACTTGCGCAAGCAATTTCTTTAAAAACATGCGAAAAAACTAAGGGGACAAATATCCGTATGGTAAATTGTTTTCATGATTTAAGAGATCTGGAAAAGGAACAACGAGCTATTGTCTTGTTTATCCACGATACTTTTAAAGCAGAAAAAAAGCCCGGAAAAAGCGCGGTTCATGATGTTTTTCAGATTATAAAAGGTGCTATGAAAACCAACAACAATGAAATTCACACTTTATTTAGTTTTCCCAGAGAAGAATGTGACGATTTCATTAAGACAATAAATAAGAGTTCGCTAAAATTTGCAGTATATGATTTATCGACGATGCAGGAACGCAAAACAAAATGAAAAGGGATTTTCTTTTAATAATCTTAGTCTTTTTGTGAATATAATTGTTTTTATTTTCAGAGGTGTAAATGTATGATACAAAATGCAAATAAAACAGACACAATTTACTTTGTGTTGGTTGTACAGATTTAAGTGTAATAAAATCAAAAACAGGTTTCAGATGTATTGATTTATAAGCACTAATCATCACTAGTAAATAGTGTCAATGTTGACAACGCGCATAGAAATAAGCAGAGTCGAGTAATCACTTGGATAGTTATAACTTGTGACTTGATAAATCACTTATAATGACACTCAAAAACAGAAAAAGGGTAAAAAGTTGAAAATCAGAACAAAAAAGCAACTCAAATTTAGACGATGGTTCAGATAGTCTTGCCAGTGACTCTTAAGAAAAACCAAAAAAAAAAAACTCAACTGTTTTTCTTTTTACAGACGAGAACGATTTCATTTTTCAAACATGACGTTTTAGATTATATGGCTGTTAAATGAACCCTATTCGGATACGATAAAAAAAATTTCCTCACAGATAGACATAAAATTAAAATGAAAAGCAAAGTCAAAATTACTTTTTATTGTATTCTTGAAACGTGACAAACAAGAACAACTGAAAATGTTTTATATACTTGCAGAACATATTTTACGGAGGTTATAGAACAAGAGTTATATAATGTCGTAAATGTTTGTTGATTGACAACGCGGGTATGTTAAGGCTCCCCACAGTGATATGTAGAAAGTCACTTGTCTGTACTTTATACGATATGACGTCGCGATCTGCATTCCTGTCGATAGTTCGTAGGGAATGTATGGTAACTTTAAAAAATAATTATATCAAAACAGTAATAACACTGCATGTTTCTTTTACATAGATACTGCCGTTAATGCTAGACGTACAGAATTCATTCATTTTAATAACCAGTATCAAATAATCGACAGTTTTAAAGGTTCGTTTAGGGTAGAAGACTATTTATAAACTAGTGGTTTGGAGACTCTCCCTGCTACGTGTAAACAACTGAGAGAATAAATTTTAATGCATGTAAAAACCAGCATGGCGCAGTTGAAAGATCAGTACAATTTTAGAATATTTTACGTTCAATTGGTAGAGATTAAAAGTACCCATGTGAATCGTGCTTGGGAAAATTACAGATTAACACCCTTTTTTGTAAATCGCTTTTGATTAGTAAAAATGTGCCTTATTTTGATGATTTTGTGAAATGTTTCAACCATATCTTTGATGAACAAAATATCTATTTTAAACCCAAGCAAGAACTTCAAAGCAAATGACATAACCGAGGATTTTTCTAAAGTATATTTATGATTTAATGTCATTAATCACCTGCGCCGATGCAATTTATTTAGATCAGTTGCAATGTTAGGATTCGCCCGTCATGTGATTACGAAATACACATGACGTCACAAAAATGCATCAAATATAGTGTTTAACATCGTTGTTAATAAATGTAATAAAGATTTTAAGAAATACTCCAGGTCAAAGTATTTTAGCGATGTTTCAAATAATAACGTTTTCATGTCTTTTTTTTTTGCTGCGGGAGGCCTTAACATTGCTGCGAATGCAGTTGCTTTCTTCAATCATTAAAGCAATCTTTAAAATACAGTCTTAAAGTATGATGCTAATCGGAATTTTGAAAAATTGAAAATCTTGATTTCCAGATCAGATGAATAAAGTCACAATGAAAGAACTGATAAAAAGAATCTTTTCTACAAATTTATCACAGAACTCAGCTTTTAAAAAAAGGGTTTTTCAATAAAACCTTGCTTAAAACAAGGCAAGGTATCTATTATAATAGTCCACTTATACATAAGATTCTAAAGTAACTAATACTACTATTATGTAATTATTTGTTAATTTTAAAACTGAAATAAAATATTTAATTTTTCATTTAAGACTCATATGAGGCTCAATTAAAAACAATTTGAATCTTATTATGTTTCAGTAGTAAAATTATGCTTTGTTTTTTTATGATGCATGATGCAGTTTCAAATTATGTTTTATTGCATATTTAAATCCACTAAATTTTTCCCACTATTTCTAATGATGTTTGATTCAAATTCATACATGCATGACAAGATAGAAATCAACAATTTTTAGTGAAATGGCTTAGCCACGGCAAACAAATATTCGCACTGTAAACTGAATTAGAGTACGTTGTTTAGATTTTCTTATCACAACTTGAATTAAAGAAGTTAAACTAAAGTTTTAATTTTGATGTCTTGTACTTTATTCTGGTGGCGTTACTAGAGTATTTATTTATCCATCAAAACTAAAGTTAATTTTAGAACACCAACTCCATGGACTTGAACGAGCTGACCTTAGAACCTTCAGTAGTTATAGTTACCATAGTAACCTTAATTTATATGGAACATTAAAGGCGTCTTTTTTTCATTTATTTTGTTACTCTCAATTTGAAAAATAATCTTAGCAAAGGAAGAAAAACGAATCAGTAAATGTGAAGCAGTTGGTGTAATACATTTTGATATGAAAGGTTTTGTAGCTACTATCTTAAATCAATCTGGTTTTTCACTTTGTGACTCTTTTCTTGACAACGGGGTAGTTGTGTGTTTTAATTGTATTTATGAGACTTGATGATGGGGATTAACTAACTTTGAGATAAAGCATGGAACCTTTACTTACTTCCTTTCTTATTTTCTTTTTCATTATAAAATACTATGTTATGGGCATTTTGATATAAAAAAAAAACTAACGCTATTTAAAAAGAGGAATAACAGTGAACCTCATATCCGCATAATTCATACTGTAATGCACGAGAATGCACTGTTAAGGTATCTTAGTGTTATACCAAAAGATAATAACATAGATAAGATCCATTTCTTATTGAGTCAAACATGTGATAAAAATGATTTGATTAAATTAATTTTTAATATAAAAATGAAAGAACTTGTTCTTTCTGACTCGACATTGGACTCATTTAAGGATAAGGAATCATTCTTTGAGTATTATGAGGTGATAATTTTTGTCGGGACGTGGTCAAATCAAAAAAAGCCCGAAGGGTCTTTTGATAAATTTGACGCTCCGACCCAAATTATCACCTCATAATGTAAAAAGAACGATTCCTTATTACTTATATTTATATGATTTCCAATTTGTACACTTTAAAAACAAAATTTTAAAACCATTTTATTTGTTCATGTAGTACATGCTATGTATAACTATGCGGCGCAGCCAATACCGGTTTTCAGTTATGCTATAAGACACGCCCATTTTCTGTCACTCATCTTTTATGAAGTTATTGGGCTATAGGCTTAAAAATTGATTCGTAATGTTATCACAGACAAAGACAGTCGAAAATGTAAATATTATAATTTAACTCTCGCAGGTATACTTGGTGTCTAGAAAATAACAATAAATGATTTGGTAAAAGCTTAAATAATGTATTGTTCAAATATTTCGTTATAAATAACACAAGGAAACAAACTGCCATCTGTTTCCGGCCTCTTGTGATTAGATTCTGATCCGTTATTAAGATGTATGTTTTGAAAATCAGTCTTTAAGAATGTTACATATTCAATATAAATATTTGTTAAGTACGCAATTTTGACCATTCTATGCAAATAATGTAAATATTTAAACGCTAATCTGCTCAATTTTGACTCATTGCAATCAATCTTTTGAGGAAGATAATTTTATTTTTGTGAACAAAGCCAAACAAACATCTGATGTGTGAATTCCACTCTTAGCGCCAGCGGAAATGCGTCAATTTTAAACAACAAATTGAAGCTCGAGTCCAAAGTGTAACCAGTTTAGCACTGTTATCAATTCAATCGTTTTCCTAATCCAGAATAACAATGGCTTATTTGTCGTGTAGTTGGTATGTGTTCATTTTTATTTTTCCCTTTGCTGTCTGCCAAAGAATAAGTGGTGAGGGTATTTGTATGCCCCCAAATAGGTAAGGTATTACTTTTATATTCATTTATCAGTTGCTTCATATAAATGTCGCATTGTTTAAAATGAGTACTTTTGAAATGATACAAGAAGGAAACTAACAATATCATGTACACTTATTCCTAAATATGAAAAATAAACTTTAATTTATTTCAGCTCATTTATTAAATGCTGTATAGGATATTATCTTAGAGAAAATCAATGTTTAGGCAAGTATGAAACATTATTTTCAAATATTGAATACTCGTTGTTGTACAAATTTTATGTATGATCAAAAATTATTCACAATTACATACATGTATAAAGGTAAGTTATTTAAAGCGCTGTCTTCTTTTAAAAGTAAACTACAATCTAAATTACAGATATAGGAAGTATAAGCTTGCAAAAATTCAATAAAAACGCTATATATCATTTCATGAACCTGTGCGGTATTGTGCGAACTTGACATCAATTTTCCACAAAAATATATAACCATTTGTCTCTCATCCAAATAGAATCTCATAAGTTTTCAAAAGACGTTTGAAAGAAAGGTGTTTATCACATATCTGGATTACATACTAGTTTCCATGTGTTTGCTTTGTTTTTGTGTCCTTATTCCTTTCGTTTACCAAAATAATTTAAAAATTCAAAAAATCACCTTTCATTTTTCAATTCCATCATTAGGAATCTGTATTTCTGAATACCACTGGATACAGAAAAGAAACTAAAATATTTATCAACAGAGTTTGATTAAATGATCGTTTAACAAAAGTATTTGTTTATAGACTTCAATTTTAAAAATTATCATAATAGGTCTAGAACGAAACATGTCGACAAATTATAATAATTTCTTTTAAAATATCATTCACTAAGAAACAAACTAAGTGAGTGAAATACGATAACCTGTCTCAATTCGCCCCTTTACTGGCTTGCTAGTTAGAACATGTATAAAAAGCAATGTTTCAGTAGGCATTTGCTAAAATAGAATTAATGAATCAAATATGAACAATGCTGCACGTAGAAAAATTTATTTCACATATAGTATAACATTCCGTCTATGATAAAATTGTAGGTGCTGGAAGGGGACATGTATTGCTTCGGCAACACTTTCAGAATTATTTGTTTCATAATTAAGTTCATAGAACTGAATAATTGTAGAGTGTGAGCCAGGTTACACAGGTGAGAACTGCTCATGGACCTGTCCATCTGGATACTATGGACGTCTGTGTAATGAACGGTGTGCCTGTTCCCCGGATGAATACTGTGAACCGACAAGAGGGTGTCTGTGTAACTCAACCAATGTTAACTGTACTGATGCAGGTATTCAATATACAAGTGTTACATTATGTCTATACGTCCAAATATGAAAAAACCAGGAAGAATTCAATGTACGTGTATTTAGAATCAAATCAGATGACAATAAGCAGATACTTTTCATACTTTTGTTTTGACAGGGCAAACTACGATAGTCAATGGCGGAACAGTTGTAAAAACCCAGTCAAGTCATCGTGAGCTTTTTTCAACTATCTTATGAGATATAAGACTGTACTACAGACACCAAAATGTTTATGTACAATAGCATTTTTTTTGGTTTATAAATGTGTACTTAATATCTTTAAACATGTTAATATACCAGAACTACTTATAAAAATGAGCTGGTATAACACGCTTTGATATGTTCTGTGTTTGAGTGAATATCTACGCAATCATATATGTATAATGATTCATTATTTTATATTTGTAACGAAATGTATATTCTGAACAAATATGCATCATTACTATTTTAAACGCATGCAGTTGACTGTTTCGTATAATAAGATATTACAAAACTTTAACGCATGTATTGACTGTTTCGTATGATAAGATAGTACAAAACTAAATGAAAAGCAGGAGCTTTGAAATTTTGTAATGTGGATATTTCACAGCCGGTTTAGTTTAGAAATATTTATGTTAGTTTGTAATATGTAACGAAATCATGATCCCTGGGGGTAGGGTGAGGCCATAATTGGGGGTCCAATTTTTACATAGGAATATATAGAGAAAATTCTTTTAAAATCTTCTTCTCAAGAATTGATTGGCCAGAAAAGCTGTAACTTGTGTAGAAGCATCCTCAGGTAGTGAAGATTTAAGTTTGTTCAAATCATGATCCCCGGGGGTACATAATTGGCCATAATTGGCGGTCGAATTTTGACATTGGAACAATTAGAAAAATATCTTTAAAAATCTTCTCAAAAACCCATTGGTAAAAAAAAACCAGTTACTTGTGTGGAAGCATCCTCAGGTAGTGTAGATTCAAGTTTGTTCAAATCATGATCCCTGGTGGTAAGGTGGGGCAACAATTGGGGGTCGAATTTTTACGTAGGAATATATAGAAAAAAATCTTTTAAAATCTTCTCCTCCATAACCAATTGGCCAAAAACTGTGTAACTTGTGTAGAATCATTCTCAGGTAGTGTAGATTCTAGTTTGTTCAAACCATGATCCTCGGGGGTACAGTGGGGTCATAATTGGGGTCGAATTTTTACAAAGGAATATATAAATATCTTTAAAAATCTTCTTCTCTGTAACCAATTGGCCAGAAAAGCACTAACTTGGAAGGATGAAACTATAGGGGGGGGGGTCGAAATAAATTTGATCATTCTCAAAAATATTTAGTATATAGTATTTCTAATATTTAAATATATTGACATTTGTTGACTCTCAGTTCTTGGGCCACATAAAAGGTTCAAAGTTTGATGTAGGTTTATATTTAGCTGATTTTATTATGTCTAGTGTTGCTCTAGCTGCAGTAATGTAGCCCTCTCCCGATGTTTTTATTTTTTTTTGGGGGGGGGGGGAGGGCTACAACTCCATAGAATCTCCGTAATGGTGCAAGTGCGGGAGTGATTCACTCCCGCAACGATTTCGTCTTAAATCGTATATAAATGAAAATAACATTTGCATTTCTTACCTGAACTCAAACATTGTAGATATGTATGGCATAAAGTTATCCAAAAATATCAAGTATAGTCCATATATCGGTTATTTATCGTATATGTCAACAACGCAAGTTGAATTTGTCCGCCATGTTTATTGACCTTGTACGGTTTTATTTTGGGACAGCCAATGAGAATTCAGGAGTGGATCTTGAACTGAGTATAGGAATTCCCCTATTTTAAACATAATTAACGCGGTAAATATGAATTTACCATTGTATACAATTTCCTTAAATGATGTTTTAGTGATAGAACGAGATCACTTATTTACACATGCTGATGTGTTTTATCTGATTTTGATGTATATACGGTCAGTCTTTTCAACCTAAATTTAAAAAATGATTTTATTTAAAGGAAGTCAAATATAAAAACGATCTTTTCAGACCGAATCCAGGCGCATTAAAAAATTAATTTTCCACCATTACGGATATCCTATGGAATTGTAGCCCTCTCCAGTAAACATCAGACATAAAAAAAATAGGAGAGGGCTACGTTTTTGCAGATAGTGTTGCTCATGTGAGCGATGGAACCTCTTGATTACCGAATACGACAAAGAGCACACGGCGGGTGTGACCGGTCAGCAGAGGATGCTCACTCCTCCTAGGCACCTGATCCTACCTCTATCTTTTAGGAGGTCCGTGTTGCTCTGCTTTAAATTTGTATTTCGTTTTATGGATTTTTTAGATGGTTGACGGTTTGTTATTGTCATTTTTTCATTCAAAAGGTTTTAGCAGCTGACACAAAATAAAAAAATGTTTAAAATTACAAATATAAATTTTCAACGTTTTAACTTTATCTTTCCAAAGTAACAAAACCATTGCTTATATGAACAAGGATTTTATTTAAACTGAAGAATTGTTATAAGCTAAATGTTATATCGAATAAATTATACTGAACTGGACCGAAATCACTTAATACAAAATATTACAAATTATAACAAAAATGTAGAGACTATTTTGTCGTCTTGGTTAGAAAGTATTGGACTTCTTGACACTGTGTTATAGATTAACACTTTTTTCTTGTAGCTGATCAAAATACAGAATACATAATGGATATTGTCCTCCCTCTTTTGATATCAATGATCGCCTGTTTGTTCATTGGCTCATTTTGTATCAGGTAAAATTCTTATGCATATACATTTATAACCAAATTATCATATTATCTGTAAAATGTATTGTCTGATGCGCAGTGATGGTTTTTTTAAGGATGCGGTATGTAGAGATAAAGAAGAAAAGAAACGGTAATAATACAGATCAAAACCCTTTTTAACATGGTTTTGAATGATATTCAGAACATACAGCATGAATATTAAATCAAAGAAGTAATTAACTTTAGTTTAAATTCATTCTGTGTAATTTATATTTTTTAGAATTACATCCCACAAACAATTCCACAGACCTCCATACAAGGAGCCAGTGTCCGCAAAATGAAGAAACTGATCTGAGTGTTGTGGCATCATCCGAAGTCTACAATCACTTAAACCTTCGAGTAAATTATCATAACATATCTCACTATTACATGGACAGCACGGCTACTGGTGAAGACCCACCTGCTTGTCACGGAGTGTCCTCTATTAACCATTCACAACAGGATGAAATACGTATCAACTGGAATCTACTGCACAGCGATGATAATAAGGACCGAGATGGGCTTGATAAAAGTTCTAAAAAGGAAGGTTTTGGGGATAAAGTTAATGATCACATCGAAAATGAACAATTAGACATTTATTCAACTCCAAAGAAAGGTGCAACAGGGAAGATACCTCATGGCTGTTCGAATTCAAAACAAAGACACCAGAAAAACTGCTGCAAAACTGTTAAATTCAACACTTCAGAATTTTCTCAAGCTGTAGCCGCTCGTCAGACCGCTTCACAAACAAACCAAAAGGAAGACACACCAAATTCGACAAATTATGAAGACATGTATGCAAACAACGGTAGTTTAGCATATGATAACAACTGTTTCAGACCAGACAGCCCAATGGACAAAGAGGATTCTGATGATTACTTTGACGTCAGTTACGATGGACAGTTAACGATGTCTTCAAGCAAAAATAAGAAGCCTGGTCAAACAACGTCTTGTTCTTCTGAAACTGATCCCGATTTGTCAGATTATATAAACGCTGATAGTTTAGACTCGTATCGCTGATATATTATACCACATAACAAAGACCACATCAAACCAATTAACCTCAAATATATATAATCATGTCTTCAAAAATTTAACTAACTTTGTTCAACATGAGCTCAATCACTATTTTGAGCGGGAAACTGAATAGTATCAACCAAAACCTCTTTTCTAAGAAATGTGATTCTATTATTTCAGTGAAACAAATGATCCCAACAGTTAACAAGAACTTTGAAAATATTTTCAAAATCTTTGTCATTTGTTCTTTTTGTTAAATTTTGTTAATAATACTCAGAAAGACCTTTTATTTCTCTATATTGAATTTGTTGTTGTAGATTTCTGCAAAGAATTATTATTTTAAAACCTCTAAAGTGAAAGCTATAACATTGAATTTTTGGAATATATGTCATGTTAGATATAATACACCGTTAATGGATCAGTGGCAAAACTTTGTCTCATGTTATGCAAACGATCTAACGATTTCATTTATAGTAAGCAAATTAAACTCTAAATTATAGATTTGTTAGACCATAATTAATCACCTAATTGTTTACGGACTTTTCCGTATTTTCCCGATTACGACAAAGAGCACACGGTGGGTGTGACCAGTCAGCGGAGGATGCTCACTCCTCCTAGGCACCAGGTCCTACCATATCCGTTTGGAGTTCCGTGTTGCTCTGCTTTGAATTTGTATTTCGTTTTATGGATTTTTGAGATGGTTGACGGTTTGTTATTGTCATTTTTTCACTAATTGAAATTAAATTCTTTCAACTGTTTGGAGCTCATTCAGGCTGCATTGTTTATTTTGTTAAGTGTATCAAATAATACAAAATGAGATAAAAGGGGAAAAGAACATTGATATTTGCAAATATAATGTTTAACGTAGTAATTCTTCAAGTTCTATTGAAAAAAATTGATTATAGGGGACCTTAAAATAAAAAACATATTTGCAAACAATTCATACTAGCTTGCTTTTATGAAAAATGACAATAACAAACTGTCAACCATCTTAAAAATCCATAAAGCGAAATACGAATTTAAAGCAGAGCAACACGCACCCCTAAAAAGATAGAGGTAATATCAGGTGCCTAGGAGGAATAAGCATCCCCTGCCCACCGGTCGCACCCGTCGTGTGCTCATTGTCAAGATCATGAAAAACTGAAGAAACTGTAGTCAGTTCGGTGAATAAATAATGGTCTAAATATATGTGTTCAAATGTCCGTCGCTTTATTTCCGTTTGATGGTTCTAATAGAATCTATGATTTTTCAAGCTTAAGCGCTAGAGATTTTTGTGAACTGCAAACAAGTATAATTTTTAGATAACAGAAAGAAATTAGAAACTAAAATTCCAAAATACGTGTAGTATTATTTTTATTAGAGTGGCATTGTATTGAATTACAATAAAGTATAATAATCCTAGATTTCTTGTGTCTTGAATTTAAGCATTTAAGATCTTTTTAGATCGATCGATCTAGCCAAAGTAAAACTGTAAAGGAAAGAAATGAATAAGAATGAAGTGTTTCCTAGAGAGTTACATTTTTGTTTTTTTAGGATAATAAACCAGAGTTTTATATATGTGTATTCAACAACATATTAAAAATATTGTATCCGTATTGTAAAGTATTCGATGTGAAGGAAGTTAATAATCAGGAAATTTGAAAACAATCGTTATAATATAAATAACTGAGAGGAGTGCCCATCACGATGATGCAATGAGGGTTTCAAACAAAAACTTCTCAATCGGTGAAAGTGAAATGTAGACTTATTTTATTTACCTGTAACACATTTTATACATTCACGAATGATAGGCTTCAGAACAAATATCCTCGTTTGACATATGGTGACATTTCATTGCTATTACATAGAATCGACATATTGGTATATGTATGTATATATTTGCACAATTTCATATCGCCAGTTTTAAGCTAGTTGTATTTTTCAATGAAATGATTGCCGTCCAATATGTGCATATGTTTTCCTACCTAACAAATTTAAAAACGATATTACGCTTGACGCAAGTCTGATCTTACTCTAGGTAATTTTCATGTATTGTTCTGATTAATATGGTGTCCCTTTCATTGACGATACTTCGATTTCTTGCAAACCCTTGATATTACAATTATGTTAAGGAAGTGTGTCTATAACCTTATTATGCATGTCGTAAAAGTCATATATATATATATATATATATATATATATATATATATATATATATATATATATATATATATATATATATATATTATATATATATATAAACATACTTTTAGCAACACAACGGAAATAATTTCAATCTGCATCACGTCGTTTAGTGTCAGGCACTGTAGCAATAAATAGATTATCCTATTCAGTTGTTTTATCAAGCTAGGTTGAGGATGGAACGCCTGTTGTTAAATTTTCTTGGGTATTTTTTTATCTTACCGTTAGTATCCTGCCAAAACAGATTTGGGTATTGTATGCCACCTAACAGGTTAGTTATAGTATTGAAATAATTTTCAAATATGTGGAGTACAAATAAATATCAATTTAAAGGAAATTAACCTTACACTTTTATAATCCTAGTTTTTTTAGTGACATCATTCACTAATGACTAATTTCTATTACAAACCTTACGTATACTACATCAACACTTCACCTTTTTTTATATTGGTGCGTTGCAAATATCATTAATACAAAGATTGTTTGAATAGATATGTTAAATTGGTAATGATTTATAACTAAATTTACTTTTATTTTGGTTTTCAGCGCAATAATTACTTGTTGCACAGGGTTTTATAAAAGTGGAGAGAATTGTTTAGGTATGTATAATACATCAATAAAGCATCATGAGTTAATATTTGGAACCTAGAAGAAAGTGGGTTTCTTTTAGATGACGTCATTCAGGAGTTTAAGTAATATGTCTGAAGCAGATATCAATTAAATGGGCTCGTCAACATTTATTTTAATTTTCCATTTATCATTTACTTATATATAAAGTAAGAAAATATTCAATTAATTTCATACATTAGTACTTTTTAAGTTGAGATTTTTAAAATACACATCAGATTTTTTAACTTATTTTTAAATTTAGATTATGTATTTATAAAATAAGTATTAAGGTTCTCCGATCCTCAGCATCAAAATATTTTTTTTATCATAAAATTGTTTAGTTATGAAATGAAATAACATGAAATCTTTAGATGGTATCCATGCATTTTACAAAGTTATTGCAAATTTGCCTATGATGTATGTAATGGAATAAACGAGTTTGAAAAAAAGTGCCGGTTCACCGGTGGCTCAAACTCTTTACCGTCATGTATTTGATGAGTAGTTCTCCGTGAATCCACTACGCCAAGCATGTAGTTGTGTAGCTAACGGTAATACTAACACTAGAATACAAATTAAAATAGAAGTCAGATTTATGGTACGGATAAAAGAAATCCGGATAATTTAAAGTTTTAAAATCTAATATGTCTAAATTATGTGAAAAATAATTGATTTCCATTTGTATGTACCGGATTGTACTAATAGTACTGAATGAATGAGTTAGCTCACAATACAATAGATTAGTTAAGAAGTTTAAAGCATATAGCTTGATATAGTTAGCATAAATTTAATAGTGCCATTATATCTCAAAACTCTTCTTAGTAAGTTATCGACTATTTTAAACTTATGTTTTGTCAAATAAACGTTTCATAATTTCAATAAGACAGTCAATTACTGCCAATAAAGGACTGAGGATACATTTAGAACCGATTTCCATACACTAAGCGTTTATATGATAATAACGTAAAGTGCTTCCTGGTAGGATCTTTTTCTTATGAGATATTTCTGTATTTATTTTAAATGTTTATTTCTTGGTACAATCACAAAAGAATAAAGTCTTTCCAAACTCATACAAAAATATATATGTCTGGAAAGTGACGTAATATGCCAATGAATCAACGAGTATAAGTTATTCCTAGACACACATTAATCAGAATGACAGCATTTGATACGCATTTACCTATGATAAATTCTAAGGTAAACGTTTAGTAGGTTTATTGGCTTGAATTGCAGTTTTTTATTTTAAAAATCTACAGTCAATGGGAGACCGGACACTGATCACCTGACTTTGGTTAATCACATGAATATTATTAATGAATTATATAATGATAAAAGATAATGATAAAAGATAAATGTTGCAGACATCAAGTTGTAAAATTGTGTATATATTCGATAGATATATTAAAATACACCTATTTGTTAATTTGTGTCTCCGGAATAGAAACTAGAGAGTTAATTCTCATAGGCTGATATATTCTGAACAACTGTTAAAAATCCATTGTTTTAAAGAAAAAAAGTTAGGGAACTTTAAAGTATTTAATTTCTGCCATGTATATATACAATCTAATCAGTTATTCAAAGTATGAAAGAGATATTTTCATAATTATTCTGTTAACGTTAAATGATTAATTTTAAGAAATTATTATTTAGATCTTCTGTTTCGAACGGAAGACCTTATATTTTTCGTAGTTTCTTTTTTTTGCGCAAATTTTGTGCAAGGTTTTTCGAAAACTATTTGACCGATTTCGACAATTTTTTTTTTTACAAATGATTACAAATGATCTAAATTTATTTTGTTTTTTAAATTTTTGCCGTCGTCACTTCCGGTACAGATTTATTGCTGATTTTGTAAACTTTTACGACCCATTTTTTGAACAGTTGATCTTGAAGACTATCAGAGATATGAATATGAAACTTTCAGGATATGTAGTCCATAGTTTGAAGTTGTGCCTATTGTTTTCGTTTTACGCCAGTGGCGCCATTTCTTCGAGCTCGCCTTGGCACGAAAATTGGGTACGAATTTCAAATCAAACCTTTCACACGTTTTGATCTATATCTTTTTATCAATTGATATATTGTAAAGACATATATAACAAACGTGTTAGGGTATCAACAATTCTTTCCAAAAAAAATCGATTCCATTAATCAAAACACCAATGTCTGTCCCCATTAAGGATCTATAGGGCTGGCCCCTATAATATTCAATCATTTGTATCTCAAAAATGAACAACAATTCAAGATGGGGGTTAAAAATAAAATGTTAGTATTTGAGAAATCTTTAGTATGAAATGAACAAAAAGGGGCTGGCCCCTTTAATTATAGGCCAATAGACTCCTAAACTTTATTACAAATAACTTTTAAAAAACAATAAAGATTTTGTAATGTATTATAGAAGCAAAGTTGTTGATCGTAACAATATATGTTTGAAAAAGTCATCGCCACACCCATTTGGACGTAATTAAGGGCCAAAGTCCTTAAACTTTGACGCAATATATCTAGAAAAGGAGTCATATTTTGTTAAGCATTGTAGAAGAGAAAATGTCTGCATTGATGATTCTAATCGATTCCACTAATTAAAACACCAATGTCTGTCCCCATTTAGGATCTACAGGGGTGGCCCCTAAAATAGTCAATCATTTGTTTCTAAAGTTTTATTGATAATTCATCGTATCATTTGAAAAAATCGAATGGAAGACCTACTCGTTACTCGTAACGAGATCGTATCTAGTTTATTTATTTATTTATTTATTTATTTATTTATTTAGCTTCTGATGTTTTACAACAAAACCAAGTAAAAATTCCAAGGTATTGATATGAGAAATAAAATATATGTAGAATGTGATTCGGGCTATATTGGTCATAACTGCACCGTGAGCTGTCCGCACGGATACTTTGGTTATAAGTGCAGGGAAGTTTGTGACTGCTCTCCTGACAAATACTGTGACAAATCAAGAGGCTGTTTGTGTAACTCAACAAGTGTAAACTGTGCAGATTTAGGTACGTTTTTGTAAAACATTAAAAGTAGTTGGGTTGTTCCCCCTTTTGTGCAAGTAATACCACTTTGATATAACAAAAACACGGAACGATGTGTGTAATCTTTATATTTTTGTAATCTTAATCATGGTTTTGATTTCAGAATTGACAGAAGGGGAAACTACTGAAACAACAATAAAAGATTTTACAGATAATATGTCATTAATGCGTGAGCAATTACATAAGAACAATATTAAATATAAGTATCCTAATATCAAACAGTAACCAAACTTATCACGAAATATATTTTGGTAAAAAAAATATTAACCATATATAAACATAGTGATTTTAACATCCTCTTGTTTCTCTTTGTGAATTATTATCGATGCCGCATAGCTAATTATATAATACATTCAATATAAAATGATGCAGTTAACGTTTAGAGGCGCCTTTCAAAGCAAAACAATCTTTATGATAGAACACATACATGTAATACAACATTTAGTCCTCGAGTTAAAATATGAATTGTTTCTATTCATGAAAAGCAAATATTGTGAAAAAACAAGAGGTTGTTTGTATAGCTCAAAAACTTAAGTGTAAACTGTGCAGATTTATGTCCTTTTTTGTAAAACATTAAAAGTATTTGGGTTGTTCCCTCTTTTGTGCAAGTAATACCACTTTGATATAACAAAATCACGAAACGATGTGTGTAATCTTAATCATGGTTTTAATTTCAGAATTGACAGAAGGGGAAATTACTAAAACAACAATAAAATATTATACAGATACAGGTGAATCTTTTTAACTCGAACTTCAGGGGACCATGTTTGATCGAGAGTTCGAGAGATCGAAAGTTTAAAAAAAAATCCGGAAAATTTAATTCCGGTCATTTTGGTTCTAATATTATAGTAGCCGGAAGTTTATATCTATAACATGGAAGGATAGTCTAACATGGTTTTATTCTTATTTTCTGATACATTACTTCAATTTAAACAATACAGAACTTAGTTGTGTGTTTATTAAGTCGGGTTTTTTTTTTTTCACTGTAAATACTTTTAAGTATGTTTTCTTAATCACAGAATATTTTAAATAAAAAAAGGTTTAATTAACCGTAAATTTCACAAGCTAGTCAATTTAATAGATCAGTTACAAATTACCTATCTACCCTTTGAAGGAAGCAAGGGGTAGTGTCACTTATGTAATCAACCAATTAACACTACCACGCTAGCCCCATGCGTTCAATTGACCATCCAGGTAAGGTCCTCGTGGAGCTATAATTATACGCTTGATTGGTCGCGTATGTACACAGGCACTTCGAGTTATCAAGAGTGAAAAACAATGAAATAAGTATAACGGGACCCAGGTTCTACTTCGAGAGATCAAGAACTTCGAGAGATCGGAGTTCGAGAGATCAAGAGTAAATTTGCTTAGTTATATACAGAAAAAAATCGGGACCGTGATTTCACTTCGAGAGATTAAGAACTTTGAAAGATCGAAGTTCGAGCCATCGAGTGTCATCTGTATTATGTCATTAATGCGTGAGCAATTACTTAAGAACAATATTAAATATATTAAGTATCCTAATTTCAAACAGTAACCAAACTTATCACGAAATATTTTTTGGTAAAATAAATAATAACCATATATAAGAATAGCGATTTTAACATCAACGTTTGTTTCTCTTTGTGAGTTATAATCGATGCTGCATAGCCAAATACATTCAATATACAATAATGCAGTTTTATTTACTACAAGCCGAGACAAGAACGAAGTACCTGAAAGAGATAATTGTTTCTGGCTCGATATTTGTCTTAGCAGTTCTGCTCATTGGAATGGTTCTTCTCAGGTAACGATAGTCAGTGTTTTAATAGAATATAGAATTATTAACAATAGTTTTTTAAAAATACATAACTGTTTAAACTTTATGTTTTGTAGAAAATGGTACACAAAATATTTGAAGAAAAGAGAAGGTAAAATTATGATTAGAAATAATGATGTGACTTTCGTAAATGTTATGTTGAATGTGATACGTAAGAAATAAGAATGCTCTTTTTAAATCCAGAATAGTGTCAATAAAGCAATAATATAGTTAAGAGAATCTTGTGTTTTTCTTCAACTTAGGTGAATTACTATCTCCGCAGAATGTTGCTGATGTCGAATCCAGAACGCAACGCTCGACAACGGAAAATCTTGGTGGTTGTAGCACGGATTCGTCCGATAATTATAACCATTTGACCTTAAGAGTTAAAAATCAAAATTCGTCTGTCGCCCAGCAGGAAAGCTTGACTCCTAACGAAGGTCCGTCATATTGTTCAGGACCAACATTGGATGAGTCATCACAACAGAATAAGAAAAAATTCTATATCAACAAGTTTTCACCTGACACAGTTTGTAAGAGAAATAAAGATGAGTTACAGACTCATATTGTTGATAGTGGAAAACCTCACGACCAAAACATTGATCAAAGATCATATATATACTCAACCCCTAGCAAACATGCTAGGAAACAACCGCGTTCTAACAATTCAAAGCAAAAACAACAGAGAGCTTGTAGAAACACTTTGAAACCCAAACTCCAAGAACCGGTTCACGACACAATCCTGCAGGAGCAAAACTTGCGTACAAAGTACCCAGCATGCTCAAGTGGAATCCATGTTGAAGAACTGGATGCGAACGATTGCGATATTGAGTATTCCAACCATTGTTTGAGACGAGAAAATTCATTGGATGAGGACTCAAATGAATACTTTGACGTCAGATATGACGATAAAATGGCAATATCATTTAACAAGATTAACCAATCTGATCGATCCGAGCCTAGTACATCTGAAACCGTTCCAGATTTGACAGATTATATTAACTGTGGTTTAGCAAAAGGTTACAACATTCAGTAGCATGGGACTATGATTGAAATATATTAGTAATTACAAATGCAAATAGGTCCTGCTTTCTTTTTTTGTTCATATAATCAATGTAATTTTGATATTTTAAAGAAACGCTAATTTCAGTATTCTAACAAATTAAAGTTCAAGTATTGCAATTGATTTCCTGATTTTGTAAATTGTCTGAATTTAAAATGGACTGTGCAAAAGTTTTTGAGAAATACTTGTTTTAACAGAAAAAAACCATTATTTCGATATTAATTTTTAGCCTACAAAAACCATGTTATGATGATTTCACAGTAAGAAATTTCTGGAAACTGTGGGAGCTTTTTTTAATAACACCGAGACCTGAAATAAAGAATCTACAACTGTAGAAATATGCCAATCATAAACAAACCTCTTCATATTTAATACCAATACATGATTTTAATCTGTCCACTTGTTGAAACGCAACATTTAACTTTTCAGTTTTTAGTATTACATAACTAATTATAATGGCCTTTTCCCTTATAACATATTTATCTTAAAATTACCACATAATTATTTGAGCATTAGATTTCCGCTAAGAGCATAAGTGTTTTCTAGATTCGAATCGAAGTGGAATCAAATTGAACGTTCGAAGTGAGTTATCCTTCATATATTCTATCAACAGAATACATGTAATTATTTCATCATGCAAAAGTCGTATAGATTCCATAGATAGTTTTATTTTTAATGAAGCAGCTTGTGTACTCACGGTGTGCTCTGGAGTACATGTACATTGAAACCTCCGTTATCCGGACGCTTTCGTTCCAAAATCCAATTGTCCGGATAGGTGAAGCGTCCGGATATCTAAAATATGTCTATTATTGTCATGAAAGATAATGCATTTGTATACAATGACTCCCAGTGATGATACTCGGATTTTTTGCCTTTCATACTAAATAACAACGCATCATAGAGTTTTCCTTTTGTAGATATAAAAAAACCGCTTTATATTATTATTTTGTCAGGAAATATTAACCAGACTATAATGATAACTGAATTTATATTCTTTGTGCCCGTTTAAATGTACGTAATGTTTTCAACTGTCTATTTCTTGACATGCCAATTTCCACAATAATTGATTTATTGTTAATTTCTATTCTTAAAAGAAAGCAAATTTTATTGATAAAATGAACGTTTACTACTTGGAAAATTGCAAGATCCACCAATGCACTTCCGATGAGTTGAATAGTGTTTCTACCTTTCTCTATCTAATAATAAATACCCGTGGGATGCCCCGAACTCACCTGTACATCTTCAGTGTATCGCAGATTGCATCCAACTGTTGATTGAGTCCAAACCCGTCAGGTGGGACCGCCGGTCTTCGAGGGGGCGCGGTCACGCCCATCCCAGCTACAGCCGGGATAAGATCAAGGGAGCTCAGTCTCACCTGCAGGTGGGACCAGCAGTTAACAAGGGGGGGGGGGGGTTGGGCGGTAACACCCATCCCTGCAACAGCCGGGTTAATAAATAGCCGGGCGGCCAAGGCAATCTCTGAATACTGGCCTCTGCCCGGATGTGCGGTGGCTCTGCAGACCGAGCCTACCATTCCTGGAGGATGAGGAGATGGACACGGCGGGCTCCAGGGTAACCTCGTGGCATATCCGCCAGGACGTATCCTCCAGTCAGGGCTCCGGGAGGGGGACGAGGGTACTTTGGGTTGGGGGTGTAGCTCGCTCGAGCTCCTGGACGCCAGGGCTCCCAAGGGAAATGGGAGCCCTCGCGCGGGATTCGGGCTGGCGCCTCTTCTGCGTCTCGGGCGTCCCTCGGGAAGCTGGCCTCGTCTTCTTCCGGAGAATAGTCTGCCTATTTCAGGGGGCTCCCGGGCTGAGACACGTCCGCAGCTATGCCGGCGGCCTGTTGGCAGGAACGATCAAAGAGTACACCTCTGACGGTCGGAGCAGGATCTTGCCGATCAACAGTTCTGCGCAGCCTGTAATGGGACAAGGGGCGCCAATTAATCATATCTGCTCCAAAGACACCCCGGTAAGCCCAGCGCAACGCCTGGCTCAGCTTGGAAACAAGGTGTGCTTGCACCCTTCAGTGCAACAGCATGGCCGGATGGAGAATCCCGAAGAGGCGGTAAGTGCGCGGCGGTGTCTCCCCGAAAAGCCGACACAGGCTGTCCATGGCATCGTGTAGGTCATTGGAAATCCCGGCGCCAGGCTCCCGGAACACATGGAATGTCGGCACGCCGTGAACGAGGTCTTCCAGAGTCGCCTGATTTTCCAGGACCTGCTCTGCCAGCCACTCACATACCCGGAGACTTATCCTGGTTGCTTCCTCCACCAAAGGTACTGACCTCCAGAATAGAGAAATTTATATTTTTTTATTAACTTGGTAGTTCTAAATTGTGAAGCAATATATATTTTCTTGTAGGCTTAATATAAAAGTAAGGCGAATCCAAATATACATGAATTAAAAAACGTTAAAAAAGATAGGCTTTAGACCGAAAAATATGTGCTAATGAAAACTTGTAGATATAAGGAGTATGAAAGCCATTGACAAAAATATGTGATAAGATGCAGTACTGTAGTATATATGGTTAAGGTGGCTCACTACTCCTTAAAATATTTTCTCAAATAAGCAGAAAATTACTTGATTATGATAAATATCATAATGGATAAGAAGTATTCAAATCAAATAGGCAAAATTCTATGCAATTTTGGATGAAAAATTACATTTTCGAAAATTTATTTCAGTAAACATGAACAAAAGCTCTAGTCGGATTCGAACTCATGATCTGCGGCTCAGAAGCCCAATACTTTAACCACTGAGCAAAGACGATATTCAAACCCGGTCGAACGATATAAACTGTTTAAATCGCCATCTTGTGATTTGTGTCTTAAAAAGTATAAGTCTTGGTGTAGTGAGGTATCTTAATTGTTTCTTTATTGTGTTTCCCTTCTGTTTTGTTTTGAACTGCGATGGGTTTTTTTTCTTTATCCTCTTTCAAGTATCCCTGTAGAACAGGGACCTATCACATGAATATGGTTTATATTTTATATACATGTATATGTAAACAATGCCACTACCCATTTTTCCCTCGCTCTTACCTCTCTCTCTCTCTCTCTCTCAGAATTTACTTACACTTTATAAGGACAGTATAAACTATTCAAATAGTATAAACTTATGTACGAGATATGTCACGTATGTACATGTATATGTTGTGGAAGTGGAAAATTCAATAAAAAAGAAAAAAGTAAAAAAAGAAGTCATCATCAACGTGTTGCATACTGCAGACAGAAAGTCGAGAAGGTGGGTCCTGTACAGTATTTCAATGTACTTGACGGTTCGTTATAGATGCAAAATGCATCTGTCAGGTAAACAGCATTCAGGCTAATATAATGTCATTCCTGAATGACTGCAAAATTGCAACCCTCAAAAACTTGATTCAGCGATGCCATGTATCATTACTGTTTGATTAGAGTTGATTTTCATGCATGTGTTGTTTGTATATTAAGGAAACAATTTAAGAACTTCAATATCAGAATTTGAACTACGCAAAACGTTTTGTGACGTTTAATGTTGGTTGGAATAAACACATTGGTCTCTGCAATTGTTTTTTTTTATTCTAACAAGTATTTGATATAGATATTGAAAAAAAGACCCATGCCATGGTAATACAATGGCAGCATTACATTCTTAAATAACTTTGGAATTTCAAAGCAGACTTGATCAAAATCTTTTAGAATCAATCACTCATACCTGTAGTCATAAATATGTTTCAAAAGAACTATCACTATAAGACACTTAAAGCCATCTAGTGTGATGTTTTTACGTGTGTTGCACTTAAATCAGTAAAAAGTAATAAAATCATCCAATATGTAAATAAAATATGAAAATAAAATCGAGGCCAAACATTTTTGTAGAGGCCAAACTTGAGGCCATGCCAAAATTTGGGGTCCAGCCTAATTTGAGACCAAAAGTCCTCATTCAAAAAAGTGATTGTTTTTTGTTGATTTGTTTGCCAGCTTTTAATTAAAAGAGCTGGCCACTTTGTTTATGGTTAAAACAACGCAGTCGAATTCAAAACCTCTCCTCCAATGGGAACATTTTTAAGTTTACAAGTAGAAAATTGAATTTATAAGGAGCACCCACGTCTTTGGGAGCATATGAAAAATTATAGAAGAGAAATTCTTGCTCCCCCCCCCCCCCCCTCACGCATTAGGATTCTGAAAACTGGCGAAAATGTTTTCCTTTTTTTTTCTTTTCGCTTGTCCTGATTTCGGATTAGTCTGTCCCATCCTCTTTAAAAAGTGATGCTGCATGCCTGTACTTACACAACTTTATTGAACATATAATGGCGGCGATAAAGAGTTTGAAGTTAAAGTTATCAGACATTGAGTGTAACGTTAACGCAATCGTGATAAAGCCAAACTTTCGAAGTTACACGCGAGTCGCTGTCTTATGTGTACCTGTTACATAAGTCTGTCAGTGTGACGGTTTTTGTTTGGTTGTCAGACATTCAGTGTAGCTAAATAGAACAGATAATAAAAAATCAGCTTTAATTTCACATCTGTCTTCTGGGTTTTTTTTTCTCCTGAAAATATGCAATACGTAGTCATTACTTAGGTTTGTCTATGAAATCATCTACTATAATAATGGTGCCTATTTAGCAAAGCGAGCATAAGAATGCAAAAAAGGGAGCGCATCCGAGCACATCATTATGTATATACCTGAGGGGGGGGGGGGGCACAACCCTAAAAAGGCTTAGCGAAGGGACTGCACAAGGCAAGCGGACAAGTACTTCAAGATAAACACAGACATCGCTTTGTTCAAACTGATGTTATATATGTAAAAGGGTAAAACGGGAGGCGCATACTTAGTTCTGTCTTCTGTCATATGCTTTGCTGTCATACCCCCCCCCCCCCCCCCCCCCCACGGTACACACGCCAAACATGCGACACGTAGTATCGCCTTAAATTTCTTTAATTTCTATGTAGTTTATAAGCGAGGTCAAAATTCTATGGGGGTCAGTTTTTAACGTGTGGGAGGTCGTAGATCTACAGGTCTGGAATGGTTTTCTACTGCAGAAAAAGGACCCTACTTGTCATAGAATACTGACCCTGGGTCAGTATTCTCGGTAGTAATTTGACCCCTGGGTCAATATTCTACGGGGGTCATTTTCGTCGTTACACCGGCCTAGAACCTTCTTGGAGACATAGCCTAGTGCTGCCCCGCTGATAAAGGACAGGACTTCTTCCCATTCTGCAAAGGCAATCCAGGACTGTTGGACTCTAGTACACATAGTGCAGCCCCCACAAGGCAAATCGCTAAAGTTTACGGTTAAATCTACCCTCTGCACCTGGATAGGGGTGGCGGTCTGGACAATGCATCAGCGTTAATTATATAATGTGGCGCCTACCCGGTTTATGCTGAATCACCATATCATACTAACTAAGCTCCATGAGCCAGCGAGCAAGCTGATCTTGGGGGTACTTGACGTTGAGCAACCAAAAAAGGCTATGGTGATCCGTGCAAACGACGAATTTCCGGCCAAGCAAGTAATGTCTGTACATGCGCGTGAATCTGACAACTGGTAGGAGCTCCTTCCGGGTAGTGCAATACCTCCTCTGATCTGCTGAAAGGCTGAGACGAGACTACCATAGGCTATCGGCTTTTCCTGTCCCTCCTGGATCTATGAGAACTCAGCACCTATCGCCTCCGCCGACGCATCAGTGTCCAACACAAACTCGCCCTCCGCAGTGGGGAGGGCTAAGACGGGGTGAAGTGAGGGCTTTCCGGAGGGCCTCATAAGCAGTCCACTACTCCGGTCCTCATAGAAGACTACTTTCCAGTGACACTGTAATATGGTTAGACAATCTTGGCAAAGCCGGCAATAAATCCTGCGTGGTAGTTGGCGAAGCAGAGAAACCGTTCAACATCCTTCACAGTGGCAGGCGTCGTCCAGCCCTTTACGGCCTTTATGTACTCATCCCCCATCTCCACTCCGGTCCCACTCACCTGCCTCCCCAAGAACTCCACTACGGAACAGCTCACACACCTTCGGCTTAAACTTTAAGTCGTATTTGCGGAAGCGCTGAAACACTGTCCTCAGATTAGCTAAGTGATCCTCAAGGTCACGCTCAAGCACCAAGGCATCGTCTAGGAAGGCCAGAAGTATGCTCCATGTGAGCCCCCGCAAAACTAAGTTCATGGCTCGGGAAAAGGTTGCCGGGGAGTTACACAGGCCAAACCCCATCCGCCGGATCTCGAACAGGCCGTATCGGGTGATGAAGGCGGTCTTCTTCCGGTCCATAGGGCTTATCATAACTTGGAGGTAAGCAGAGTTTGCATCCAGCTTCGAGAACCAAATGTTCCCTGACAATGTGTTCAAACACTTGTCGATCAGCGGGAGAGGAAATACATCCTTCCTGGTAACGTTATTCAATCGCCAGGCACCATCGGACTTGTCCGTCCTTCTTACGAATGAGCACCGGCGCTGACGCCCACTCAGACATACAGGGCTGAATCACTCCAGCGTCTAGCATTTTCTTGAGATGCGCCTATTCTTCACCCACAAAGAATTTCGTTGTACGCCGCATCCTCTCCTTGATAGGCGCCGCATCACCCATCTAAGGTTCCCTAAGTCAAATTCGCTCTGGGAAATACATCCTTGAATTCTGACAAATCAGCAAATTGGGACCGCTCTTCCTCACTCAGCTCCAAGGAGGATCGTTCTACACTGTAATAGGTCCTGCAAATGGGCGGGCACCTTGGGATGGGGCCTCTATAGGCTCACACTCAGCTAAACTCCGGGCTGCCCTCCTAGGGTAGGACACAGGCACATGCAAATCGGCATTAACTGCCTCTCCAAGGAAGCTCCCCTTCTTCAAAGTAATATCCTTCTCTGAGGCGTTCACCAGGCAAGCCACGGAGGCATCTCCAGCGGCATGGTAAGTATTGGGCATAAGCAACGCCTCCGACAACTCCTCTACGCGGCTATGTTAAGGCTGCCCGAATTGATATGTAGAAAGTCACTTGTCTGAACTTCATACGATATGACGTCATAATTAACTTTGACGTCACGATATGCATTCCTTTCGATAGTTCTCAGGGAATGTATCGTAACGAAACAAGTGAATTTTACTGAACATTATAAAACCGCTTGATTCCTTTACATAGACGCTGTTTTAAATACTAGGTATACTAAATTCAGTATTATCATTACCTAGTATAAAAAAAATCGGCAGTTTAAAAGTCTCGTATTGGGTAATTGACGATTTATAAACTAATGGTTTGGAGACTCGCCCTGCTACGTGTAAACTAATGAATGGAGATATTTTATGCCTGTAAAAAACAGCTTGGTACAAGTGAAAGATCAACACAATTTTTGTATTTTTTGCGTGAAACTGGGAAAGAAAATAAGTACCAATGTGAATCATGCTGGGGGAAACCTACCAATTTACCAAATTTTGTGTAAATCGAGCTTAAAAAGTAATAATTTGCCTAATTATGATGATGGGGCGAGACGTTTTGACAATATTTCAAATAAACGAAATATTAATATGAACCCCCAGCAAGAACTGCAAAATACATTACTTATCGAAGGGTTTTTTCTAAAAATATATTTGATTTAATGTCATTTATCACTTGCGCCGATGCGATTTATATAGATCATATGCTGTTAGGATACGCACGTCACGTGCTGAAGAACAACATATGACGTCACAAAAATGCATCAAATATATTGTTAGATATCGCTGTAAATTAATGTAACAAAGATTTAAAGAAAATCGTCTGTTTAAAGTTTTTTTTTGATAATTAAAACAGCATCGTTTTCCGATATAAATTTAGCTTCGGGCAGCCTTAACATAGCTGCGTATCCCCGGAATGGTCATGAATTCAGACAGGCTCCTGTCCAGCTTGAAAGGGGCACAATACAATAGAACCTTTGGGAATGCAGACCTCACGCACAAGCGTCATGCGAGCAACGCTCTCCGTCTAACTCCTACCATAGGTCATCTGCATCTCTTCCCAACACAAGTTGATAATCCCGAGCTCCAAGTCCGTCTTCAATTTGTGTTCCCATAGGATGTCCATTACCAACAACATCCTGTCCTTGAGAGGGGCCACATAAAGGTCCACCTGATGAGTGTTCTGTCCTACACCATGGCCGGCAACAATCCATGGAGATAAGCTCCACTTCCGGCTTGCAGCAAAGTGACTTGTCTCTTAATGGGGGGGGGGGGGGGGCTTTGACTCAAAATTGTCATAGAACTTCCTCCCGAGTACACTCACTTCTGCCCCGGTATCCACCACAGCTTCAATAGACTTACAAAAACCAGTAATTTTAGATGTGTTGTTATTTGGAGCCATGACATATCATATGATGAAAATACTGTACAATTTAAATTACTTCATAACTACATTGTAAAATCTAAGATATTTAGCTAAAATTATCATAAATATAGCTATAATACATGTGCAGAAAAGTATTATACTTATACTGTAACTGTACTATTTAAGTTTTTAATTTTTTTTATTCTACTAACTGGTTTTTGCCAACCTTTTTTGGCCCATCTGTATATATATTTTTATGCTATATCATATTATTCTATAAATAAGAGTATAATTTAATTTGTCAATTATATTTTGCACTATGTATGTATTAAATTGCACCTTATGGAGAAGGCTTCCATAGGCATTGCCTGCTGCCTAATTCATTTATGTAAATATATATTTGCATAATAAAATATGTTCAAATTAAAAAAATGGGGGCTCCCTGATTCCTCAGCTTTATTGTAACTGCAGTCCGTGGGCACAGCTGGCTCACTGTGACACAACCCCCCCCCCCTTCATAGGAACTGCCTGTGGGTCCAAGGGCATCTGACTGCCTTCTGCACTGTTTCCAGGGGGTCCGAACAACGAGGTCTTTTCCCTACTCGGCGGCTTCTGCAGCTCCAGGCTGTGGTCTACTGGAGTCAGGATCTCATCACCAGGAACCGGGGTTTCCTTCTCTTCGGTCAACAGTTCCTCTTCAGAAAACGGTTCAGGTATGGACTGATTACTGAAACACACTCTGCAGGTCCTCTTGTTTGTCGTCTATTCTCGCCCTCTCCAACCTTACATCGCGGTCTGGCGTCAGTGTACGCACAGTCTTGGGTAGCTGGTTGTCTTTCCCTCCCCTGCCGCTAGGTCTGGATCTTCCACGACCCTCTCATCTCGACGTTCACCGCGGTATTGAGGGGGCGGTCCCCGCCCACACTTGCTTCAGTCCTCCTCCCTACATTGGTGGTGCACTCCCTCCGGAAATGCCCGGTCTCACCACATTTAAAACAATGGCTTGCCCTAGGCGCCACCAGCCTTCCCTGTGCATGCGGCTCTTAAGGCCCCTAATCTCACTCTCCGTTTTACCATCCTTCTGGCTATCAACAACTTCTTTGTCCTTATCAGCAACAGCCCTAACCGCCTCCCGCTTAGGCTTGGGGAGTCTGCTCTGACGGGAATGCTTAAAGTACTGCATGCGGTCGACAGCTTCCTCCACAGTCTTGGGCTGGCAATCCAAGGCGTACAAACCCGCCTCCCGGTCCTCGGCTCCATAACACAGACGCGGTATGGCTTGAGTATGAACATCTGGGAGCTGGGGGAACGCACGAGTAGCCAGGGTGAGCACTCGGTCAGACCACTGTCGTAGGGACTCACTACTATTCTGTGTCGCTGATTGGAAAATAAGTTGGTGAGTCAAATCTGGTGCTGAAGAGCCAAAACGCTTGTCAAACTTCCGAAATATTTCACTGAACCTTAGGCGGTGGGTAGTCTCTAGCATTAGGGTGTAATACTTACTGGCAGGACCCTCTAGGAAGAAACAAAACTGGCCAAGTTGCTCTGTCTCATTCCACTGTTGGCTACTGTCGGGTGGCTGGAATTGGCTTGTGGAACCGTAAGATCCTGGGAATTGTACCGCGCGACAGGAATCTGCACATCTTCAGGTGAGTAATAAGTCGCCACAGGTGTCTGCGAGAATTCCGGGGGACGACAACACGCTGCGGGTAGCCGCGCGTATCCTGGGAGATGGTGAGACGCTTCAGATGACCGTGCGTATTCAGGGGGATGGTGAGACGCTGCGGATAACTGCTCTTATTCAGGGGATGGTGAGGCTCTGTGGTTAACCCCGCGTATTCGGAAGGGCTGCAAGACGCAGCGGAAGTCCGCGCGTGACTTGCATTGGCGCTCATATGCAAGGGGTACTGGGATGTATAAATCGTCACCTGGAAAATGGGGTTCCACAGACAAGAGCTCATGATACTGTGGCTGAACTTGTGCTATTCTACCTCCCTCTCCCCCAGGAATGTAGGTCTGGGAGGGGGCCTCAGGCGTTTGGACCGCATAACCGGTGAAATACTTGTACTGTCCCTTGTCACTCCCTGCTCAGTAATATATTGATCATCCTGGGGCTGGAGTGTGGGGTAATAGCAGCCGGGTGCGACAGGCTTGGTTACAGCAGTGCACATACGCAGACCTAAGGACCCCTGTGAGATATGGACTAAGTACTCCTGGACCCTAGTGGCAAGGTAAAGGATGATGAGGTCTCCATGGGGGTGCCTACTACCTGACATGGAATTACTATTCCCTGGGGCAGGGGTAGGCTTGGCGAGTGAAACTTGGGGTTGAAAATCAACGATCTGGGATGTATGTGGCAAATCAACAAGCTGCCCCTGGCTTACACTAGCAAATTCTTGGGGTTGGTCAGTGGAACTTGTATGGTGATTGATACCTACGGGGCTAGGGTGTAGGCCTTAGAGGCCCGACAGGCATGGGGTTGGAGGGGGCTGGGGTGAGGGGGGATCAAGGTATAGCAGGTGGGGTCTCAGGTCCCCTTGAACATAAGGCGGATGCAGCGGGGTAACTCCAATGCTCTCCCCAGGCCCTCGAATAACAGGAACATTCCTGACAGTTGGATCACTCCTATGGGTAAGGGCCACATGGGAACGACGTGACATGGGGATCCCTACATATTTGCGTGACGGGACAAATTCCCTATGACCAAAATCAACACAAAATATGCGATAAAATGCAGAAATACGTGATAAATGCAAAGAACAATATCTATCAACAATAGTATGATAACTGTCAATAGAAAAAACACTATGCACAAAATATGCAAAGGCGAAAAGTTCACCAAATTAAACTTGCAGTCCTAAGCATGTGGTGCCCCCAAAATGGCGGATTCACCAGTATATCTACAAAAACGCCTAATAAACAGCTTTGACACTTTGCGGGAAAAAAAAATCCTATATTTTTTTAATCAGCAGATCATTTGTGCATGTAATGTTTTTTAAAACTACAGGTTTTTGTAGTGAATGTGTTTTTCTTAGAGCATGTTAAAAGCAATGATGTTTTCTAATATAAAAATATTCCCGGAATTAAAGATAAGTTAAGGATTTACAAAAGACTGAATTTTTTCGACGTCACATTGCCACACCTAGCAAAACTAGCTGTAACAATTATTGTTTTTAACCCTTTTCTTAAAAAATAAAACACGGAATCTAGACATTGTATAGTTGTCTCATATATATATATATATATATATATATATATATATATATATATATATATATATATATATATATATATATATATATATACTTTAAGCAACACAACGGAAATAATTTACGTCTAAATCACGTCGTTTTGTGTCAGGCACTGTAGCAATAAATAGTCTGATTATCCCAAAAAGTTGTATCAAAATAGGATGACAATGGAACACCTGTTGTTCATTTTTATTTTATTTTGTACTTTTTTAATTTTCCGTTAGTATGATGCCAAACCAGACGTGGCGAGGGGTATTGTATTCCACATAACAAGTAAGTAATATTGAAATGATTTTATCATCTTAAGAATGGGGTGAACATAAACCAACCATCAATATTTTTTTGAAAAACGAGTCGAAAAAAAATTGTAAATCTACAAGGAAATTCCATTTTACCTTTTTAACACTATCTTCTTAATAAGCGACATCATTTACGTATTTCTTATTTCTTTTACAAAACTGTTGCATCAACACTGCATCATTATCATTTGTAATTGACGCGTTGCAAATCAAATGCAAGAACTGTTTGATATAAAAAAAACTTAACTTGCTTAATTTGTAAAAATGTATGAGTAGGTTTACTTTTCATTTGTTTTTCAGTACAATAATTAAATGTTGCATAGGATATTATAGTAGTGAAGAAAACTGTTTAGGTGAGTGATAAAATTATGTTAGCGTTTAAAATCGTAAACTGCTATTTCAAACCACACGTTCAGAAAGTTAAAGTAATAGGCCTGAAGTAGTCATTCAGATGGTAACCTCAAAAACATTATATAAAGTTTTGCCTTTTTCATATATGTGTGAATAAAGTAAGACAAATAGATTTCATCTTCATTTATTATATTAGCAAATGTGGATGTTTTTAAAATTCTCCATATTTTAACAAATGATTTTGTTTACTTTTTTATATTAAACTACATATAAAGTAAATATTTGTTGTTGACTTGAGCTGGACCATTTTTGAAGAGCTGGAGTTTTTACAGCAAAAACATTAAAAAATTAAAATGTAAAAACCTAATACATGTGACCGGGACAAACTGATAATAACTGCTCCTTTACGTGACCGGGAGGAAACTTTGGTCGTCAATGCAAAGAACGTTACGATTGCTCTCCTTACAAATATTGTGACGCAGCAAGAGGGCGTTTATGGAACTCAACAAGTGTCAACTGTACTGAATCAGGAAGGACTTGGGTAAGACAGTGAAAACGTTTAATTATATCTGATAAATGGATTGAAGTTTAATATCACATACCCCAGAAACAACGCATTTTATTTAAAATATTCTAGAAAGTTTAATCCTTGCATAAAACGTTTATAATTCAGAGAACAGAAAATGACTGAAACAACCACGAAAAATTATACAGTAACTGAGTCTTTAAATTGTGAGTATTACATACATAAGAACAATATCGAATATAAATATCGTTATTGTTACAAGCCTATGTCACATAAGCCAAATAATTTCAAGATGCTAAACTACTCTTGCACTTTCACATCCTCTCGTTTTCTTTTATCCGTTATTATCGATGTCGCATATACATACATATAATACATTAATATACAAGTGCAAAAACGGTAAGAATAAAATACAGGTATCGTTTAGAGGCAAATTTCATAGCAATTCAAACCTTATAAAAGATACATAACATCGAGCAAAAATATGACATTTGTCTATTGATATAAAGCAAAAATTATTTTTGTTGCTATGTTGGATGTGATTAAGTGTAAACTTATAAATCTACTCTGTATTAACATTTTTACTATTAGCTGGGACAATAACTGAGTACCTGCAAGATATCATTGTTCCTGTCTCTATACTTGTCTTAGCAGTACTGATCTTTGGAACGGTTTTTATCAGGTAAAGATAATAAGTGTTTTAAAAGATTATAGAGTCATTAACAATATTTGTTAAAAGTACATAACTGTTTAAATTCAATGTTTTAAAGAAAATGGTACACAAAAACACGGATGAAAAGACAAGGTAAAATTATGTTTAGATATAATAAGGTGATTTTGGTTAATGTTGTGTTAATTGAGATACGTAAAAAAATATTTTTAAAATCAAAATTAGTATCAATAAAACTATAATATCGTAAGGAGAATTCTGTGTTTTTCTTTAACTTATAGATCAATTACTTTCCCTACATAATTTTGTGATCTAGACTCCAGAACTCAAGGCTCGACAACGGAAGAACGTTATGACCATGCCACGGAATCTTCCGATATTTACAACCGTTTAACTTTAAGAGTAAAGTATCAAAATCCCTATGTGGATCATGCGGAAAGCTTGATTTATGGTGGAGGTCCGTCATATTGTTCAGGACCAACAATGGATAAATCATCACACCAGAGAAAGAAACATTCCCATATAAACAGATTTAAACCTGGCACAGTTTGTAAGGAAAATAATGAAGAGTTACAGACTCATATTGTTGATATTGGAAAAACTCACGACCGAAACCCTGATCATAAACCATATATATACTCAACTTCTAGCAAACATGCTAGAAAACAACTGCGTTCTAACAATTCAGAGCAAAAACAGCAGAGAGCTGGCAGAAAAACTTTGAAACCCAAACTCCAAGAACCAATTCTCGACACAATCTTGCACGAGCAAAACTCACGTACAAAGCACCCAGCATGCACAAATGGGACAAACGATGAAGAACTGTATGCAAACTATTGCGATATGGAGAATTCCAACCATTGTTTGAGACGAGACCATTCATTGGACGAGGACTCAAACGAATACTTCAACGTCAGATACGAAGGGAAAATGACAAGGTCTTTAGACCAGATAAACACATATGATCGATCCGAGCCTAGTACATTGGAAACTTGTCCCGAATCGTCAGATTATGTTAACTGTGGTTTAGCAAAAGGTTTTTATATTCAGTAGAATAACACTTATTTCATTATTCACACAATTTGAAGTTTAATTATTCATAATGATTACATGATTTTGTAAACTGTCCGATTACAAAATGGAATGTGCGAAATTTTTTGAGAGAAAGGTTTTTTTTAGATAGGTTTGTCACGTGAGAAAAAAGAATCATTATATTCGTATTAAGTTGTAGCCACGAAAAACCTAATCTGTGTATTCTAATTTCGGATGATTTTATAGTAAAGAGTTCCTGAAAATGTTGGATTTTATTATTTATAACATCGAGACCTGAAATTAGGAATATAGGATTGTGTGATTATGATTAATCGCAAACAAACATCTACTGCTTTAACACCAATACACGATTTTAGTTTGTTCATTAGTTCAAATGCAGCAATTAACATTTCAATTTCTTATTGCATGAATTATTTAATTGGGGTTTTGTTTTTCGTTAAAACATGTACGTCCTAAAATAACTACATACATATTTAAGCATAAGATTAAATTTCCGCTTTAATACATGTATAAGTATTTCCTTAAATTTTTCAAGAGATTAAAGGTTAAATCAAACTGAACGGTCAAAGTGAGCCATCCTTTTTAAACACGAGATTATTTAATCATAAAAAGTTTTGTGAATTCCATAGATAGCTTTAACTTCTGAACTTCGTTTAATTTTGTATAATTATATTACTTTTTTTACAGAGCAGGTCTGCTATATTCATTTATTCTACATTTCTAGGGAATAATATGTATTTTCTTTTTACTCTGTGCTATGATAGTGTGCTTGACTATATATTTAAAACTATTACACATGTACAGTATATATAATACGATGATGTTACCCAAACTTACTAAAAGGTATCTGTCTGCCAGAACATTGTGCTTACAAAAATTTAAACCTATCTTGAAACACAAGCTACTTTGCATATATTTATTGATAATCTGTATAATGAAAAACGTTTAATAAATCAAGCTGCACTATTTAATTATTGTTTATTCTGATTGAATTATTCATTGAACTCGTTGATTTTCGCGAATTTTAATAAAAATTATAGGAGTACAGGTTATCAGAATTTAAAGGAAAATGAATAGCATCACATTTGAAATTATAATGTGAAACATAGCAACAGCGGGATGTGAGTGTCACAACAGCAGAACGACATAACGATCTGCAGTTCTTCAAGAAATTGTTTTGTCAGGTGTAGCTAATTCTCCAATGATTGGCGTTTGGTGTTTTATTTTCTTTGGCCGAGGAAAAAGTTTGAAAATTCTTTTTATAAATGCGGTATGACATTATAATCCTCATAAAGAGTTACCGAAAACCCTCATTAATAGTAATATGGCACCTTTTCGAAAATAATATTTCTTATAAATCAGACAAGCACTATTATTTCTAAAAACAAGGTCATTTTTAAAACATTAATTTTTCAAAAAATTAAGAACTTTCACATTTTCCATTTCGTGAGTGGTGCATACTTTTTCGGGGA
Source organism: Magallana ariakensis (assembly GCA_020458035.1). Classification (NCBI taxonomy): domain Eukaryota; kingdom Metazoa; phylum Mollusca; class Bivalvia; order Ostreida; family Ostreidae; genus Magallana; species Magallana ariakensis. The sequence continues at coordinate 60,379,707 of CM035814.1, read as the reverse complement.
AAAGCTATAGTACTTTAAATAGCTTACCCTCGAAATAGTAAGTAGAATTTAACTGAGTAAAATAAATTTAAGTTAGTGTTTATTTAATCGTTTAATTAACATCACTTCTCCTAAAGTATTTATTTACAAGTATTTTTAAGACCTAAAGTATATTTTTACTTAATATTGCACTTTTCCATATATATCCTTGTCAGGAAAAAAACACGTTTCCAATATATGATAGCCTTAATAAATAGTATTCTGATGTGTATGAATATATTCTATGGCAATTTTGATAATCTTTTTCAATATATATGATGGATTATGTCACATCAGTGATTATCTAGTATGTCAAAAATAGATAAAACTTAACTTTTTAAATAGGGAGACGACAAAACCATTGTATACATGAATTGCTTCTATCATACAAAGAGATAGTTGACAATGCAGACAATGTTAAGTTATTCAAGATATCAATGCATATATCTTGTACATCCTGAGCCTCTTATCTTACTGTTACTGTAATTTTTTTTCCCTGGTCGTTATAGTCTAATTAGTGTATAAACGCATATGCTGCCCTCATCAAAGGTCTTTTAATATATATAGCATTTGACGTTATCTTGCACAATGTTTAGTAATGAAGCTATTTGATATTGCATAACAAATTCAGCACTTGAAAGGCATTTTAAAGTAATTCTCTTTCTTATTTACATGTTTAAATTTCGTACATAATGCTACTGATACACAACAGCCATTACATTTTCCAAATGTTGGTTATTTATAATCATCCTCACAAAGTCTATAGTTGAGATCCCCATCATGGCTGCTAAATTCAAAGTGAACTCAGGAACCAACCATGACGTTGTGAGAATAGATTACTGCAAGCTATAGTAATTATAAGGAAATAGATCCTCATTCAATTGTGCATAACAATACATACCATCTAAATATAGTAAACAAAGTTTTACAGAATTTTTTTTTTTTACATTTAGTTTATCGTTGTATGCCATCAGTGCAACTGTTGTTATTTCTGTCTGTAGATACAATGGCGTTTCAGCCATGGATTTGCTTTCTGTCTTGTTTGAGCTTCTATTTGGTAGTCTGCCAGAATATAAACGGTTCTAATATTTGCAAGACACCTAATAGGTAGGTGATTTTTATGATTCCTAATCTTGTCAAACGTTTTATACATTGAACAAATTAAATCGATAATAGCAACTATTTCTTTTATCAGAAACATGTTATATGCATATAGATGTGCATGAATATACTAATATTTTTATAGGGAAATGTACTACTTCACCACTAAATGAATATTTCTTTTATCAAAATAAGAAAATAAGCAAATAAATTACCCTTGTTATTCAAGTATTAATATGCAAAAATGCAACTAGTGGTTGTTAACCGTGACACAACCTAAACAATAGAGGACCAAACTTTAAGGTTTTTTTTTCAGATTACATAGGGCAACACTCGTTTCTATAAACACTTTTGGATTTTACTTGAATTAAATTATTGGTGTTATGCGTTTAACTTTTGCAGTAGCAGCTGCAATAGTGGTGCATATATTAATTGCATCTGTTTTCATATGATTTGTTGTTGAAATGGAATGGAGATGTTTTGTTGACTATGTTTGTCCTACAGGCGGAGTATTTTCTGCCCTAGTTGTGTTTTATTGAATAGTTTTTCCCAAGGAGCATACCGACCAGGTCTAGAAATTTCTTCTGGGATTGCTCAATCAAATGATGTGGTATGATTACCAGTTGGATTCTTATGAATAGTTTAATACTAATCTATATTCTGCTAAATTGTAGTACCTAGCAAGATCATTATTCTGCACGAGGGATCTGAGTTTATTGACGTGTTTTGTTGCGTAATATACTCATTAGAATACAGAATAAATGTCAATTTAAATATAATTAGGCAATCAATAAGTCGAAAAGTGGTTTGTTTTGACATTCACGTAAAAAAATACTTCTAGAAACATCTGCCAAAAAAAGTTTTGAGTCTTAACATTTTTAAAAATATAATTCAACTTTTTATTGCTTATATGCGGAAGTCCGTTGGTGCAAAAAATAAAATAAAAGTTGAAGGTGATTTCATTTTCAAAATCTGTATTGCATTCATCGGACATGGATATTGATAAGACATGGTCATTATAAAGGTTTTACAATTTTTTAATACCCTAGTTTCATAGGCAAATGTAAGTTTAACATATACCGCTTTTAAATATGTACGTAAGTTTTTCTGTTTCAGAACATCCATTAGATGCTGTAAAGATTTTTACCTAAAAGAAAATAAATGCATTGGTATGTATAACTATTGTTAACAAAAACTGTTGTCAATAATAAATTAAAGAACTTTAAAAAAAAGTAAGCTAGAGAGTCATCACAGACTTAAGAGATTATTTTTTTTCTATTTTTATGTCTAAATAGGAACAATGGTGAAAAAATACCTTTTGTATCGCCTTCGTTGTTCTCAAATATAAAGGAAAAGTGAGAGTTTTTTCAAGGTCGTATTAGATTGTTATATGAATTGTTAAACCAACTTGCTGTATATTTTTCTACATAACGTCGCGTTTAATGTAAAGAATTGGGCGAATGATATACATTTATCCAATATGGCATGAAAATGTCTTTTTCACGTATAACGCTGATGTGTATCGATTAGCAAACTATCTTAATCAATATACAGACGGACAGACGGAAGAACGGACAGATAGATGGATGGATAGTTTAATGGGAAAATGGTTGTTTCACGAATGCAATTATCTAAATGAAGATTTAAATTTGATAGCATATACAATGAAAGTTGGTGTTTTCAAAGATTTTATATAAATCTGGATATTTTATAAATACAAAATATCTTTAACAGGTCTAAATCTTGAAATAACGAAAAAGGAAAAAAATTGAATAAATGCTTATAATTGTGAGTAGATTGAGCAATAAATATACTATACAACTGTTGATTAACTACAACCAGACGGAATTTCCTTAAAACTTAACTGTAAAGCGGATTGCATTTAAATAGACTATATGCTAAATGTATTTAGGCATTTTGATATCTAAATAAATCCTAGAATAAAAAAAATAAATTTCAGTCCTTTACTCTTCCAAAAAATTTGATGAAAATACTATGGATCATTTTGTATGTAGTATACTAATCCACAATAAAAATGGGGAAAAATCTTTGCATTATCATTAGTGCTGTCTTCAATACTTTTAATTATTTGGAAAGAATATTTTGACATTTTAATTTAATTTCAAAAAACTTTATCAAGGTTTTACAGTTTACATCATATCCGTTTTTAATATACTTAAATCATAAACCATTTAATACATCTTTACCAGAAGAAAAAAATAAAGAAAACAGGTAATTTTTTCATAAAATGGTGCTAAAAGTCTCGATATATTTATCTGTTGAAATAAAACAAATTCTGTCTCAGTCATCTGATTTACTTTCTCATTACTTTAATGTCTTTTAAAGGTAATAAATTTCAACGGTAAATTCTTTTACAATGCTAAAGTCATAATTAAAACACTATCATTTTCCCACCTTTATATTTTTTAACAGTTTTTAAGTGTTATATACTTTGTCTGTTTTGTTAACAATGCATATACCAAGCCAACATGAACCAAACAAGGTGACATTTTGTTTTCGTCCTATGGGCACTAGACCCAATGTTATTTCAAGCAATGGTTATGAAGTCATCAATATTAGTTATCATATAAATTTGCTTGTAGAATGTGAACCAGGCTATATTGGTATAAACTGTTCTACTCTCTGTCCATCCGGGTACTTTGGACGTCGGTGTAGTAAAAGTTGTCGATGTTCATCGGGCATGTATTGTGAGCCCACAAGAGGATGTATGTGTAACACAACCAGCGTTAACTGTACAGAATCGGGTATTTTGATCTATGAACATTATAAACGATGCATTTATGTGCCCAATCATTTTAAACCTAGTATTATGAATCCATAATATCCGCTATTTTGATATACAACATTTTATATGTGTTGCTATATTAAAAACTGCCTACGTGAAAATTTTAGAGCAGGAAGTGACTAAAGAGTTAACAATTTCAACAGTTTATCAACCAAACCAGAGTGAGTATCAAAAAGCAATTGAATTTAACTATTCTTTATATTTTAACTTTTGCTGCATAAATATATTTTTAAAAGAGTTCAATATTACGCTGGAAAGTTAGTTTGTTAAAAAATAACTTGGATTAAAAAATTAACAAAATTCAAGAATTGAAACAAAACAAAATAGCATTTTTTAGATAATAATGTATGTTACGATCATTCATTACAGTCATAGAACCGGAACTCTGGCGGAAAAAAAAATTAATAACAGTTTAATGTCATGATAAATTTATTGTATCTTTTCCATTTGATGAAATAGATTTCAAAAGAAAACTTTGAACCCTTTGAAATATATTCATAATTTTTGATATGTATGTGTGAAATTATTTATACCAGTAGCAGATAATAGGATGGAATTCCTGCTAGTAGGCATCCTCCCTTTCTCAATACCTGTTATCGTCTGTTTTGTCATCGGCATGGTTTGCAACAGGTAAATTTATGCGTTCTTCAAACAAGTAAAGACTTCTAAATATTACCTATTGTCAAAATCATTGCTACACTAGTAATCAATTCTTTAAGGCTTGCGAAAAATAAGAAGAAAATCATGCACAATGTGACTGACACCTCAGCTAGAGCTCATGGATCTGCGACAGAAAAAAGGGCCTCATCCGATGTTTATAATCATTTAAATCTTAGAAATTTAAGTTCCAGCTCTTCCACCTATCCCAATGACAAGGCAATTGCCTTAAGAGAACCGATGCCAAGTCCTGAACTGAATACTGATGTCCCATTTCAAGACAATAGAAAAGATATACATGACAACCAACATTCAATAGTTACAGTTTGCGAAAGAAATAGGGACAATTTAGATGGATATATCATTATGACACACAAGACAAAACTTCATGACAAAACGAACCATCAAAAAGAAAAGAGAACTTTAGCATCGAGAAAAGAAGATGCAGAAGAGTTGCTCTATATCAATTCAAACGAAGGCCAACAGAAAAACGGCGGTAAAACAGTAAAATTTGAATTTCCAGAACAAATTCAGGATGCAGCCGTTATCGAAGAGAACCCACAAAAAGAAAATTTGGCATCCCCAGTATATACATATGATGAAGAACTATATGCTAATAGTTGCGATACGATGTATTCTAAGACCATTTTCATATCAGACAATCAGACGGATAGCGAGGATACCGAAGAATACTTTAACATCAAGTACAAAGGACAAATAACAAATACCGAGTCTGTTCGTTCATCGTGTTCATCTAAAGCTAGCGAAGATATGTTCGATTATATCAACTGTGCTGCCATAATATAGGATTCACGTGTAAAATCATCGAAGATAACACACTTAACGTCAATGATCAACTTGATGCATGCATGGATTTCCTGTTTAATCGTTTTTCATAAAGTTACGCCCGAAAAATATTACATAAGTGAACACGTTTAAAACCTCCATGAACTCTTTAAGTATTTATAACAATTTATTGTTAATTCCTTATACAGATATATTCATGTATATAATATATTCACTTAAATTATGATGTAAATGTCTAATGATAATGTTTGATAATAAAAATATACAAATTCATTAGAAAACTGGATTCTGATAGTACTTTGACGTCAGTTACGATGAGAAAATGAAAATGTCTTGCACTAAGATAACGAATCTGAACGCTTAGAGACGAGTTGATCTGAAGCGTAACCTTTTGAGTAACATTAACATACATCTGTTTTTTAATGGTTGACGGTTTGTTATTGTCATTTTTTCATCAATGCAATCAATGTGTTAAATGCGCTATATATTTTAGCTATATATTTAATATGAATAAAACGTCGTGCATTTTTTTTTTTTGGGGGGGGGGGATATCGTAACATAGCTAAAAGACATTAAAACAGGGGATATAGCATGTTTATTATTTGACGCTGTGGTATGTATAATGTGTAAATTTTAACGCATTCCGAACGACATCTGTTATGCTCTTACTCTTGTATGTCATTGTTGTTTCTAATATATATTTGATGAGTCATTCGTGATTGACTTATTACATGTATATGAGGAAACTATAAATTGTACTTGTTTTTATTAGTTTAATGCTGAGAGCGATATTTATAAAACCAGCTATCTGGTGAGAAAGTTTGCTTACAAAATCATTGGGAAAAATATTAATGTCTTAATAAAGATCTATTATAACACGTGATATGAGATCAAATTTGTCCTACATGGTTTTCAATATATTACTGTCTGTTTCTCTTGAAATTTTAACAGCTGGGAAATAAATGACAACTGCATCACATTGACTTGTTGAAGATCTAATTCTGTCTCTTCCATCTATGTAACATACTGATCAAAATATCGAATTGTTTTGCATTTCTATCACCATTGTATAATAAATCAGATAACGAGATCAATATAAACAATGAAGTTTTTATGTATAAAGGAACGGATGTTTATCATTGCAGACACAAATAACACTCCTGCTTTCGTATTTGACAGTCTATTTGTGAATGTAATATGTGTACTTTGTTTGCAAATCCGACCAGCGTTACACGAAGAAATGAAATGTAAAAATGACCAAACAAGTTAACATTTATTTTTTATTCTAAAAATGTCTGACCTGAAGTACTAATTTCAGTCTAAACGTTTATAGAAGGGCTCCATCGAACAACTTAACAAATAAAACAATTGCGGGTACAGTGTGAAGCAGACTATTTTGATATAAGCAGTTTTTCTATTTGTGCTCCAGGTACGTCGATGTTATGAAAAATGTCAATGTTCCTTGGACATATATAGTGAACCCAAAAGAGGGTGCTTGTGTAACCTGTTGTCAATCTTTCAGGTCACCTGATTCACTCAGATGACCTTTTGCTATTGGTTTTCGTCCATCGTCGTCCATCGTCGTGCGTCGCGCGACGTCCGTCGTACTCGTCCTTTAACAATTTTACATTTTTAACCTTTTCTTTTAAACAACAAGGCCAATTTTTCCAATGTTTATTTGAAGCATTTCTAGGATAAAAAAAAATTAAAAAGTATTTTATAACCTTACAAGCTCGGGGTCTCATTCGCAGGGCCAAATATGCAAAAAGGGCAAATTTTCCAAACATCTTAATCGCTCCTCCTATATATTGGAAAAAAATTAAAAGCTTTGTTTTGATGTTCGTTAAGCCTTGGACATAACTTGTGACATTCATGACTTCTGGTCAGGAGTTCAAATCCTAGAAGGAATGAGTATGGCCATATAGTAACATGTAATGAATCCTTAAAAATCTTCTCCTCTACTCCCAAATAAATTTGAGAAATACTAAATACATGTAATTATGTTGATAATCTACATAACTTTAGAACTTCGTGGCTCCCGAGTCAGGAGTTTAGGATAGGAAATTTTAGAAAATTTCCTTCCCTACTCCCAAATATATTTGAAAAGATTCTGATGGCTGTTATAGCGTATTTTGCTCTTAACTCGCTTTGCTGAGGTACCGGGGATTAAAATCTTGGGGAACGTCGAAATAAAACCAAATATTAGATAAAGCGAAAATATAAAGTTTATTAATTTGAAATTGCAAATGTTAAAAGATGACAATTTGCGTTTGGCGTTTGGTTTTATTTCGTCGATAATTACAAAGTCACGCCCATAAAGATAATCTCGAAAGACAAAATATAATTGGTTATTTAATTACTTATGGGCGTGGATAAAAAGAAACGAACAGGTAACAATCAGAATAATTAGCGTTAATAACCATTGTTCAAACAATTGGCGGAGCCAATAAGGCTGTATAGCAAAAATGTATTAGATCTTAGAAAACATTTTCTCTTCTTACACAATGGTGGGAGATAAACTGAATGCACGATTATGGTGTTGATGAAGCCCTCCACTAAACTTGGAATTGGTGGCCCTGGGGCAGGACTTCAGGACTTTGGACTGGGTCAATATATATAGGATCTCTCATGGTTTGCGATGGTTTATGATTTTTATCTTATCCAACGAGTTGTGTGTTTTCTATCCCCGAGCCTTGGCGAGGAGATAGAAAAAACACAACGATTTGGATAAAAATCATATATCAACGCAAATCATGAGAGATTCTTTATTTCCCATTTTTAGCACATAATATGTTAACCTCAATTTTCTCTGTGAAAGTTATAATTGTGAGCCGCACACCTTATTTACTACAAGACATCAATAATTTTACGCATGGAAAAAAAAGTTCCTTGAAGTTTAAGAAACATTATATTTTCGAACAAATTTTAATGAATTCATGAAAAATAAATAAAACAGCATTTAATTTTTCATATTTATCAACTATATATTTATCAACTGAATGACATAGTTTGGTGAAATATGACGTAACATGAATTGTTTCATTTACGTCATTTATTTATCTACTTACTAAAACTTCGGCAAAGTATAACACTTTGCCCTGCAAGAAAGCAGTACCGCAATAATCATGAAGGGGTTCTATTATTTATTTACTTTTTCATTTTACGTCAGTCAACTGCTTGAGCCTACGTAATGCTTTATTATGACGTCAAATGGCGCAAGAACACACAGTGTAATATCAAAACTTTTTCCCATGAGTGAATTCCACCGCAAATTAGTATTAACAAGTGATTATATAAAAATATGGACTGGGGTTGAGGGAAACATTGATTATAATAGCCCCCGAGGGACGAAATATTGCCCGACGCGAGGCGGAGGAAAATATATTCGTCCCAAGGTGGCTAATATAATTAATTTTGCCCTAAAACACATTCAGCATTTGTTTTGGTATATAAAGAAACATACTAAAAAGCAAGAAAGAATTTAAAAACAGATCTCCGAAGTTTTCTCGGCTCAACATAGAATTCACGGATTCAATTTTGCGCAAAGTTCATTTCAAAAATATCGTTGGCATCAAAAGGTCATTGGTAATGTTCCACCGTCTGTAGGAACTAAGCTGAAGATGTTCTACCTGATTTTACTTCACAATAATTCGCAAATCCTCATCCCCGTTATAATTGCAAACCGTTGTATTGCGTGTTCGTTGTTTACTTGCCTTGGCTGATTGCCTATTATGACGTCACCTTGTTTTGGAGTCGCAAAGAGTTATTTACGTCACTGTCTACGAATCAACAAATCAGAAGCGATTTATTGAAATAGTAGGAATATATATTCTGTAGATATTATTCCTAGCCGGTCAATATTAAAAACATATTGACCGGTCAATATTTTTCGGACGAGCTAATATTACAATTAATGACTATTCGTCTATATAAAGTTATATAGTGAGAATATACTTATATAATAATGTTGTGTTGTGCATGTACTATTTCTAAATAATAGTCAGGGTTTGATACATAGTGCACGAGTCGGGGGCGAATGCCCTATGTATCAAATCCTGACCATATTTAAGCATAGTACATGCACAACACAACACTATTGTTATTATTATGCCGACTGTTGTATATACATATATACAGACGTGCTTTGCTATAAGTAGCTGTGACGTTTGAGTGTTGTCGATATTATAGTTCCTAAAAATAATCACCGGAAAAGCAAGCGTTTGTTCTTTCAAATCAATCAATTGATTTGATTAATTATTTATTCCACAAATTGCTGTACAATAAAAAAAAATCAACATAGTAAACGTCAAGATATGAGACACGATTGACCTTACCAAGAAAACTGGAGTTGTTTAGCAGACGAAATCTCATCTTATTTTTTCTTATACATTCATCATCAAGCGTCATTTAAAAAAGCGTTTTCGTGATGCTCATGTACACTTTCTTTAAAACTGTTTAATCAATTTGTTCAAAAGGTTATGAGAAACTTTAACATAAAAAGAACCGTCAATAATAAGGTGTTTTGGGAAGGAATAATAATTTTAATTATTTGATGTCAATTGTAAATATTTACGTTTTATATATATATAAACTCCATTTACATCATCGGCTAACGTAGCGTAACTGTAACGCGTTTGGCTTTTAAACATAATGATTTTAGGGTTGAGTGTTCGGAATCCGCTGTCGGCACTTGAAAGATTTTCGTTGAATACATATGCCGTGCTCTATTAAGGCATAGGCATAGTTCGCTTTCGCTATATAAACCGTTTATATACTATGTGTAAAATAGATAATTATTGAATATATAGCGACAAATTGACAGGAGGCATAATAATACTGAATATAACAATGCCATTTATTGAACATGTCGTCAATATTAAAAAAAAATATTTTTTTCTCCAATACATAGTTGAAAAGAAAAAAGAAAGAAAAAAAAACCACGTAATTTTTCAGCCAGAAAATGACTCCCAGGACAAAATTAAAATTTCCGAAACACTATGGCGCATCTATAGTATAGCCCAAAACATATTCCAAAAGATGATTTGTCTATTGTTGAAACTGTAGGAGGAGTTCGAGGAAGAAGGTTTTTTGTGAAAAAAACGTCATTTTTTACCAATTATTTGACCCCCAGGACTACCAGAGAATTTTTGAAACCTTTTTACAAAACAACATCAAATTCCAAAAGTTCAGTTTGCGGGATTATAAGATGTAAGAGCAGTTTGAGAAAGTAAAACGTGACAGACGGACGGACGGACGGACGGAACAGGATAACAACAATATACCCGAACTTTCTTAAGAAAGTGCGGGTATAATTATTAAACCTCTGACATACGGATTTTTAAGGCGTGAGAAAATACTGAAAACACACATTGAGATTGATTCGGCTAGGGCTGTTGGAACTGCTACAAAATACTTTTATAATCATTTAATTAAATCTTAGAAGACCCATTTTCAACTCTTCCATCTATCCCAAAAACGAGAAATTGGCCTTCAGAGACCCGGCGCTATGTTCCGGACTAATCATTGATACCCCATTTGAGGACAAAAACAAAGGTCATCAAACATTCACTACCCTCTGTTTGCCAATAAACATTATAAAGTTAGATGGAAATTATTTCATCAAGACACACGAAAAAATAATTTATGACAAAAAGATCGATATCTAGCATCGAGAAAAGGAAATACAGAAAACAAATGCTGTATATCAATTCAAACGAAGGTCAACAGTAAAAAAACGACGTAAAACAGTGAAATTTGAATTTCCGAAACAAATTCAGGATACAGCCGTTCTCGAAAACAAACAAACCACAAAGAGAAAACTAGGCATCCCCAGTTTGTACATACGATAAGGAAATGTTTGTTAATAGTTGCGATACGATGTATTCTCACATCAATTTCATATCAGACAATCAAATGGATATCGAGGATACCGAATGATACTTTGACGCCAAATACGAAGGAAAAATAACAAATACCGAATCTGTTCGTTCATCGTGTTCATCTAAAGCTAGCGAAGATATGTTCGATAATATCAACTGTGCTGCCATAATATAGAATTCAGGAAGATAACACAATTAACGTCAATGATAAACTTGATACATGCAGTTATTGTTTTAAAATTCAATGTTCTTTCGATGTGACATATCAGTATTTGTTAATACATATAAATCATTCTTACAGTCGTCGTTGTCGTACTGATGGTGTGTAGCCAGGTCATCTACAAATTTCCGTTAGTTAATAATAGTGTTCTCTTCTAAATAAGAGTATTTCATAAGCTTAAGCATCTTATTGTTTGGTTTAAGATTATTAACAGTAGCATGACTTAGGTCTTGACCATTATACTTTTTGTTTTTTTAACATTATCAAAATATCCACAAAGAATAAAGAACCGGGTAACTGTAATCAAAATTCCAAATCTGTCAAAATATTATGTTTAGTATGTGTATTCCTTTGCTGAGAGTAAAACAAAATGTATAGAATATATGTCAATTTTGTTCCTAACAAAACTTTTTTGCACACAATGTATAAGAATTGTTGAGGAAATATCTTTTGAAAACTTCCGTGTCAGGTTCCGTGTCAGGCATTATATCAAGTCCTTCTATTACACTCAAATTAATTAGTTGAAATTTTTCTGATCAACAATGAATCGTCGATTATGGATGTGTATTGTGCAATGTTTGAGCTTTCCTGTTGCTGTCTGTCAAAACAAACGTGGTCTTGGTTTTTGCATGCAATCCGATAGGTAATATTTTCCTTTTCGTATAATTATGACAAGCTTATTCTTTAAATGATATTCCTGCTGTAAAACAATGTTCATATGCAAATAAGATCAAAAAGACAATGTTATCAGTTTGAACAAATTGCATCATTTGATGCCTGCTTATGGAAAATTGATATTTGATTTGAAATGGCGGTTGCCAGCAAAATTTGATTAAATTATCTAGTGTGTTATATTATGTGTGTTGTAAAACATTTCCGTACGCCGACAAAACGGTATATTAACTAATAAATGAATACGTCTACAATGAAAATATTATAAAATTTATTAAGATTAGATATAAGATATTATTCATGTAGTGACTGTACTATTTTGGAAAAATATATATTTTAAAGATTATACTTTTAAAAACATTTTTAAATGGATAATTATAACTCATAATTATATTCTTGTGTTAACATTTTATCAAACTATGCGGTCTTTAAATACGAACCACACATTATTTAGGCTTAGTTGTGGCATTATCAAATGTTTTTAAGACTGTGGTAATTTTGTGTCGTATTTATTTCAGCATTGTCATTATATGTTGCATAGGGTATTATAATAGTGGAGACAATTGTATTGGTATGTATGTTTTGATTTCATTAAATTAAACAACGAAAATGAAAAAACGCTGTACGGGATTCTTTTAAACATATATTGTATATAACTCTTTTCATCAGTTCCTGTTCAATGTTATGGAAAATATTTCTTTATCACAGAACCCAGGGACAGTAAATTTATTACATTTTTTTTTCGTCGCAGTGATTATAAAATACATTAAGAGTGCAAACATATCGTATTAAGGTCAAGATCTAGTAAATGATTTCAGAGTGTCTTCTTGGTGCTGCAACCATTATGACGTCATAATTGATTTGTTAAATCTTTTTCCCGTACCTTACAACTTTAAAGAAAGTATGAAGAAATTGAAACAGTTTCTTAACATTCTATATTAAATTAAGGAAAAAGTAATCCCGATATCTATATTCAATCTGACATAATTTTAAAGGGGAGGTCAAGAGTTTCTTTAATGCCGTTTTCGGAAATAATGTAGGCATTCTATATATATATATATATATATATATATATATATATATATATATATATATATATATATATATATATATATATATATTTCATTAATCAAAAGTGGACAAACTTCCGAGATTTGTTATATTATTTGAAAAGTAAAGGAAATGCCAAGTTTTGATTCTTCAACACCCGAATACAGACTCAGACTGGATATAGCTAACCATAGGCTTTTTAAACCGCCACGTGAAGAAGAATTTACTTCAATATGCCAACAAAGGCATTGACGCTGTAAATATACACAATATCCTCAATCACAAAGAGGTCCAGTCTTGTATTCCACCATATTTTAAGTTGAAGACGACTCCTTGCATTTCTTACAACTATACATGAACCATTGCTTCCAAACATTATAATTACAAATGTACAGCATGTGACAATGACTTAACATGAAACAAGTTATATTTGATTTGCCTAAGATGTTATGGAGCTCAAATATTTGTAAGCGTTGCAAGAAAAAGGAAAAGCTAAGACATTAGCTTAATGATATTTAGATAAAATAATTTTTAATTTATTAGACATTAAATACATTTAGTGCGTATTTTCAAAGGCTTTGAAATGTATTTTAGTTAAAGATACGGTATATGTGACAGTAAAATTATTTAATTTGAAGAGGACACACGGTTTCAAATAAATCAACGAGTACTCGACTGTCGCTCGACTAAAGGCTCCAATTAATCGACTTAACCAACCGAGTAAAATTGACATCCCTAAAATATAGTAAACAATGATGACCTTAATTCACGTTTTTCTTAAAGGTCCAAAACTTAGGGAACTCCCGATTTTTCAACTGGCATTCTAATTGCATGTATATTATGAATTCCGTAGAGGAATACGCCAGACGATGGGCCAAACATGAAAAAGAAGACCTTCACACGTTGTCAGAATAGACTAAGAGTGTTCGATGCATGTTAAAATCTCGTATTAAGCGATTAAAGTGCAGTATGAAAACCATCTTTCCTTCTATATTTGATAATTTAGAAGTGAAGAAAGAACTACATTACACGATCAGTTTGTACAGGTCCCTGCTGAAAAAAGCAGGAAACAACATTGTCTTTGTTTGTAAGGCTCATTATATAGATTGTATATTAGAAGATCTTGGATTTATTTCCGCAAGTTGAAATACAACTTATACTCATAGCTCTCTGTCCAAGGAAGAAATTCTTCGAAATCATATGTCAGTTTTGAATATTTTCAATGTTCCCAACAACCAATATCAATTTGAATTACCTTACCCTTATTGGATACCTAGATTTCATAAAAATCCCTACAAAGATTTAAAGCGGGTTCCAGTAAATATTCTATCAAACCTTTTCTTTATTCCTTAGACAACTATTAAGAGCAGTTAAGGAGAAACTTCAATAGTACTGCGAAACAGTATATTCAAGAAGCAGTGTATATCAGATGAGAATACTTAATGCTTAGGAACTTTAAGAAAACTTGAAATCCCAAAATTTTACCAAAATCAATAGCATCAAAACTTATGACTTTTCTACCCTTTGTACAACCACCGCCCTAATCTAAGTCCCATCTTTTCGACATCATTGATAGCTGCTTTTTTAATAAAAATTAATCACGTTTTACTTACCTTGTCATCGGTCATTTGCAAAACTATTTTGTTGAAAGTCATTCAAATTGTGCACACAAGTACTCTAAAGTTGACATTAAAAAGATGCTTGTGTTTCTGATAGACAATAATTATGTAGTTTTTGGAAATCCGGTATTCCAACAATCTGTTGGAATTCCCATGGGTACCAATTGTGCCCCATTGTAAGCAGACCTATTTTTGTATTCATATGAAGCAGAATTTATTCAAAAACTTGTACGTGATAAAACTAAATCACTCGCTATGGCCTTCAACTCAACATTTAGGTATATCGACGTCGTATTATCAATTAACAATTGTTACTTCTATAACTACGTTGACTCGATATATCCCAGTGAACTTGAAATAAAAGATACTACAGAGTCTGTGCAATCTGTTTCATATTTGGATATATTACTGGAAATGGATTGATGGTAACCTAAAAACAAAACTTTATGATAAACGTGATGACTTCATTTTTTCTATAGTCAACCTTCCCTAATTATGTAGCAATATACCTTCATCACCTGCGTATGGTGTTTTTGTATCTCAGTTAATTCGATAAGCAAGGCATGCTCTTCGTATGTAAAGTTTATAAGACGAGGCAAGCAACTGACAAGCAAGTTGATAAAACAGGACTATCAACAGTCTCGTTTGAAGTCATCTTTTGGTAAGTTATTTGGTCGATACAACGACCTTGTCAGTAAATACAAACTTCGACTGGATCGCATGCTGACTGACGTGTTTTCATACTACTTGTTAGACCAAAATTAATCACCAAATTGTGTACGGACATCCTTTTTTCCCGATTACGACAAAGAGAGCACATTGGGTGTGACCGGTCAGCAGAGGGTGATTACTCATCATGGCACCTGATCCTACCTCTAATTTATTTTTTTAGGAGGTCCGTGTTCGCTCTCCTCCTGTTTTGTAATTTTTCTTTGGACTCTTGAATTTGAACACTGTTCGTTATTACCACATGTCATTTTTCCTTCATATTACATAGAAATTGACATTTAAAAACGTGGTTTTTCATTGTGTTTACCAAAAAATTAAGCCCGGTACACCCTTTCAAACAAAGCACTTATTATGAAGCATCATTCATAGAATTTGTATCATGAATTTCATAAACCTTTAGGCATCTTTTATTTACTAGATCTTGACCTTAAGATTTTTATACAAATGGAAATTATTTACAAAATAAAGATATTCATCCTAACGCCGCCGGATAATCATGACAGTGACGTCATGCTCAAGTAATCAACTTTTTATGTTCTTTGAAGAACTGAAATTCTCAAAGCTCAACAAACCACAATAGCTGTACTTATTATGATACATGTAGCTTTCTTTGTAGTAAAGCGTTTTTCCTCCGAGTTTTTATTCTTATTTTGTTTAAGGTTTTATATTTATTTTTAAATAAAATAATTATAATGCATGTAACTATTTGCTAAAAAAATGGCTTTTCACAAATTTTACATTACATTTATGCGTCCCATTTAATTTTGCAGAATGTGAACCCGGCACCACAGGTAGGAACTGTTCCTTAATCTGTCCACCAGATTTCTTTGGACTTCAATGTACGGAACCATGTCACTGCTCCCCGGACAAGTACTGTGACCCAACAAAGGGCTGTTTGGCAAACAGTACAGTAGTTACATCTTCAGGTTCATGTATATTTTCACTTTAAAGAAAGAGGTTTAGCGCTTTCTCTAACATATTCATTTTAATATTTCACTAATGTATATTGAATTTCTTGACTTTATTGACAGGACGGGAAACAATGACCAAAAATCCAAACGTTTCTTACTCAAATCACTGTGAGTTATTTAGAATATCAAATGTAATTTTCCAGAGCATCACTTTAAAGTTTCATCGGCAATTATTCAAACATCAATGAATAACTGAAAACTAAGACTTTGCTTCTTTTTAGCATCTCAAATATTAACAAGTGTATAAATGGATTTTTAACAAATAGCTGATAAGACAGAATTCCTGCTAGTGGGCATCCTCCCTTTCTCAATACCCGTCATCGTCTGTTTTGTGATTGGCATGGTTTGTATCAGGTAAAAGCATTACCTACTTCTTACATTAATATCATTGTAAATTATATTCATTGTATAAAGCTTGATACTCTGATAAACAATATTTTTAAGACGTGTGAAAAAACAGAAGAATTCCATGCACAATGTTACTGATCCCTCAGTCAGAGCTCAATGTATATCTGCAATTGAAGACATAGCATCATCCGATGTTCATAACCATTTAAATCTTCTAGGACCCAGTCTGAGCTCTTCCACCTATCCTAAAGACAAATCAATTGCTGTCAGAGAACCAGAGCCTTGTTCCGGACTGATCATTGATACCCCATTTCAAGACATTAACAAAGATTACCATGTCAACCAACATTCACTGCCTAGAGCTTGCGAAAGAATCAGTGAAAAGTTAGATGGGAGTTATTTGAGTATGACACACAAGAAAATGCTTCATGATAAAATGAAACATCAACAAGAAGATATAAATTTAACATTGATAAAAGAAGATACAGAAGAATTGCTCTATATCAATTCAAATAAAGGTGAACAGAAAAATGGCAGAAAAACGATAAAATTTGAATTTCCAGAACAAATTCAAGATACAGCTGATTTCGAGAAGAAACCACAAAAAGAAAATTTGGCATTCCCAGTGTGTACATACGACGAAGAAGTGAACGCTAATAGGTGTGATACGATGTATTCTAAAAACATTTTCATATCAGACAATCAAACGTATAATAGAGAGGACACCGAAGAATACTTTAACATTAAGTACAAAGGACAAATAACAAATACCGATTCTGTTAGTTCATCGTGTTCATCTAATGCTAGCAAAGATATGTTCGATTACATCAATTGCAATGCCTTGAAATAGAATTTACGTGTAAAATCATTGAAGAAGACACACTTAGCATCAATGATCAACTTGATAAATGCATAAACTTCCTGTTTAACCGTTGTTCATAAAGTTACTTCCGAAATATATGACATAAATGGACTCGTTTAAAACCTCCATGAACTCTTTAAGTAAATTTTTCAAGTTATTTATAATTCCTTAAAATGATATATTCATTTTAATTTTCTGAAATGCCTAGCAAAAACCGAATTAAATCTGGTGATTCCATAGTGTGTTTAACAAAATTATGATGTTAATGTCTAATGATGTTGATGTTTGATAAACTAACTAAACAAATATACGAATCGATTTGAACAGTACAAGAAAATTAAAAGTAAAGTATTGGATATCTATTTATTGCAAAACATTAATTTTTAGGAAAAAGGTGGAGTGGAGCACACCTCCGTCTTATTCTGCAAGAAACTTGAAAATACAACTGATTAGATGACAGTTTATTGAACGTCAATATTAAGTCCCGTCAAAATATATCTTGAAGCATTTGCAGTATTTGGAACAATAAGCTCGTGACATTGTTCAGTAATCATTGTGCACTTATGATTAAGATGGTATGTTTAAGATTAAACTGTCATCGCAGTCTGATTTGACCAAAAATGTGTATACACATTCATGTGAACTGGACACCATGCATTTCGATTATATTACTGTCTAAACTATGGGGCGGAAATTTGTTTAAAACAAAATTGACATATTTTTCATTATTTTTAATGTTTATTTCCTTTCGATGATAGTTGTAAAGAATTACAATTAAAAGCGATATAACAAGCAATTATTTCGGGTTTTTCTTCTCTTTATATTGAAAAGTGAGGAAAGGTTGATTATTTTGGAGTCAGTATGTCATGACTTGAGAAAATATGGATGAAGTTTAATCGTAAATGAGTTACAAAATTTGTTGGCGTTGACAAATTATCTGATGGTACAATTTAAAATGTGTTTTGCAACCTTTAGTGAACTGTATGTTTCTTCCGAAAATTAAACGTAAATGTTTAGCAACTCTTTTTCATATTCTTGAAATATAATTTTAAAACAAATTATAGATTTACGTAGATTGAAAGCTACAAGTTTGACATAAAATATTTAAAAACTAAACCATGATATAAAATTTTTGCATGACCCATATAATGAATGAATACTTCCGGTACACTTTTCTGACATTTAGGCTAAATTTCTTAAGGCGGATCATTAACTGCTTTGTCATTCCTATACAAATTGTATTCTTATTTTTTTTTATCAAATCATGCAAGATATGGAACCGTCTTATCGCTCAGGAAAACAGTCGTAAATTGTCTATCTTGCCATTGTAATAAGAACTAACATTCAGGTACAAGGTAACTTGCAAAGAATTAACCTGTGCCATTTATTTAATGAACTGAAAATTAACTGAGAGGCCTAGACAAAAGGATGCCTTTGAAATGACAGGAACGTAACATCCGGTAACCTTTTAGTTTCTTTGTCATTTGTATACATATGAAATACTGACATTGTAATAAGGATAAACATTGAAGTACTAGGTACCTTGTTGCTTGGTATTTAGAATCGTTTATTGGTCTAATGTATCATTTCAACTTGATGCATTTTTACTTAAACATTAAAATGATAATATGCAATCATTTTTTAATTCTTTTCTAAAGTATAGTGATGATAACGGCTGTAGCAAGAAATTGTCTGTTATAAACACAACTGTACACTGCTAAAAGAACACTAGTTATTGTTTTTAAATTCAATGTCTTTTTAATGTGACACATCAATATTTGTTAATAAATACAAACCATTTGACAGTCGTCGTCGGTGTCTCCCTGTTGGTGTGTAGCTAGGTCAGCTACTTATTTCCTCTGATGAATACTAGTGTTCTCTTCTTTATTAGAGTAATTCATAAACTTAAGCATCTTATTCGTTCAGTTAGGAATAACTACCGTTACATGACTAATATCTCGAACAATATTAAAAAATATTCACTGAGGATAAAGAAGGTAACTGTAATCAAAATTCCAAATCTATTCAAATATTATGTTAAGTATGTGTGTTCACTTATTGAAAGTATGAAAATGTATCACATAGAAGTAAATTTTAATCCCAACAAAGAGTCTTTGTGAGCAATGTTGTTGAGGAAATATATTTTGAAAAATGTTTGTTTATATGCATATGAGAAAAAGCGCAGTTTAAATATAGTCAAATCATTACACTTTAAGCAAAATGACGGAAATAATGTGAAGATAAAGTTCCGTGCCAGGCATTATATCAACACATACGCTTCAAATCATAATTAGTTTTTAAATATTTTTGAAAAAACGATGAATCGCCGAATATGGATGTTTTTTGTGCAGTGCTTGATCTTTCCCATGACTGTCTCTCAAAATTAACGAGGCATTGGTTTTTGCATGCCACCGGATAGGTAATATTTACTTCTAATCATATAACAGCATTATCTTTTAATCATATTCCTGCTGTAAAACAGTGTTAAAACATATTCACAGATCGACACAAAAATATATTTTATCAGTTTGAACGGTTTGCATTTTTGGAAGCATGCATAAGATGTATTAAATTTAAAAAACTTATACATTTAAAAGTATTTCAAATTAATTATTACAATTCATAATTATATTCATGATTAACATTTTACCACACTGCGGTCTTTCAATAAAACTCACACATTCTTTTGCCCATAGCTTGTGACATAATAAATGTTTTAGTTTGTGGTAAACTTTTTTGTCGTATTTATTTCAGCATTGTCATCGTATGTTGCATAGGGTTTTATAATAGTCGAGATAATTGTTTAGGTATGTATGCTTCAATTTCATTCAATTTAATAGCAACATCGTATTTCAAATGTGGACGATTAACTGCGGCAAACAGTGATGAAAATATTTTATAGGTAAATAATGCACTAGTTATCAAAAGTAAACGGCCTGCTGATTTATTTTATACATTATACATACCTTTCATCCAATATTGTTCAATATGGTAGGAAATTGTTCATTGCAATAGATCCCACAACCAGGGAGCGGCAATGCAACATGATTTTTGGGAGTTGATTTTAATCAACTCTCCTATGCAGTTACTCAGGCAAACCGAAAGTGAAACAGTGTTTGGACCTAAGCACAAATCAACACCGCTGACAACATTTAGTTCTTGAAAATAATCAATAAATTCGATGAAATGTATTCTAAAGCATTGTTTTTCAAGGAAACTTATTTATAGATACCTTGTAAATAATCAGATTTTAAATGGTGCGAATAATTTAGATATTTTTGTAGTCGTACATTGTATGTATTCCTACGCCAGAGTTCAATATAGTCTCGTTCAACCAGACACTCGGCTGTCTCCGTAAATATCCGACAATCAGAGTGTCTCTCTTGCTTGTCGGAGATTAACGAAGACAACCAAACGTCTGGTTAAACGAAACTAGAGTTGAATATTGCCTGGATCCAAACAATATCTCAGAAATATTTCTATTACTGATACGTAGTTTGATGGAATTAATTCTTTGAATAATACAAAACATGATTCATATGGGGTTTTCACGAAATTTCTGTTGGAGAATTTATATTATAAAAAATATGCGTAATTCAAATACATATATATAGGAAACTATTTGCCATCCAAAATAATATCGTTGATTTTAAAATAAATAATAATCAATAAAATCAACTCCCGTCAGTACATCAGTACTTTGATTAGTAATCGCAATGATTTTTAAAAAAAAATTAACAAGTGCACACAGACCTTCTTGAGTAATCGATTCTTTTTGACGAATACAAATAATATATAAGAAAAATTGAACATATTTGTCCTAACAACTCTAGATATGCCCAAGAAGTAACGTCATACTCAATAATACTTCTTCTGTCTATACTTCGAAGAATTTAAAATAAATATAATAAATCAAAATACCTATCATATACATGTAGCTTACTTTGCGGTAGAATTATGTAAAACACATTCTGATTCTGTTTATTATGTCAAGTTTAGTTTGGAAATTGAATAATAATAAATCATGTCCATTTATGCTAACAAATATTGCATGTGACATATTATTTATACTTTCTATGAAATAATGCAGAATGTGAACCGGGCACCACAGGTGAGAACTGCTCCCTGACCTGTCCATCAGCATTCTTTGGACTTCAATGTAGAGAACAATGTAAATGCTCCCAGGACGAGTACTGTGACCCGACAGGAGGCTGTTTGGCAAGTGCAACAAATGTTAAATCTACAGATTTAGGTATACTGTTATCACTCAAAGAAAGAGGTTTAGCGCTTTCTTTAATGTATTTATTCAGCATTTAAGACCTAATTTACATACTGAAACAAAACCTATAAATGTTTTGCTAATGTTAATTGTAAATCTTGGCTTAATTGAAAGGACTGAAAACGTCTTATATAATTACCAAAGATTCAACATTTTCTTAATCAAATCACTGTGAGTAATATTAGATGAGGGTTTTTTTTTCACTGCATAGAACTTAAAGTTTAATCTCAATTCATTCATACATACATTTATTTCTATAGAGACTTTATTACAACAATTTGTATATTTTTTTTAAGGATTATTATGTTGATGATGTTTTAAATTATGTTAAAAAAAAGTGATCGGATAAGATTTAATAAATACAAACACTTCCAAGTTAAGTTTTACATTTTCTTTGTTAAGCAAAAATGAAATTGTGCTAAATGATAAAAGAAATAAACAAACGAACTATGAAATATTTATTTTAACAAATAAACAATTGTTCAATGTGCTGCTTTAAGTTATTTGATTGTGAAAATGAGTTAACATTTACTTTCATGCTCTGTTTTAATATGTTTTATTGCTAGCCGATACAAGAACTGGATTCCTAGTAAAGTTTGTTCTTCCGTTCTCACTTTTTGCCTTTGGTGCTCTGCTTGTTGGAACAGTGTGTATCAGGTATATTGACTTAATTTTTAAATGATGATAAAATCGATATAATAATTGTATTTTAATATTTTTTTTATTTTCTCTTTATTTATATTTAAGGCAATGGCATGTAAAAACTACGAAAAAAAACAGGTAAAACTATATTATAAATATAATATTCGAGTCACAAACAGGGTTCAATAAGAGGAGCAACAAAACCTAAAAATTGTTACTTTTTACAAGTATATAATCAATGTTATCAAAACTCAATCTGATTAAATTTTAACAATTAAATACTTTTAATGTGCTTAATTTGAAAATTAGTATGACGGTAGCTAGCGTTGCGAATAATGTAATATTTTTTGCGCTTCTTCCTTATTTACTAGCCCAATGAAGCACCACAATATCATTATATTGTTTGTATCTACATTTACTTAAATAAGTATCTATTCCGATAGCGGGTTGTGTATTTTTTTTCTTCGATGCTAGCTATCTTCATATGTCGAATGAAACATTGTATTGTTTATATTAAACCTACTTTTGAATTACTTATTCAATTCTCCATTTAAAGTATTTAAACTATTATTTTTGTCGATTAAAACGTTACACAGAGGGATCAGCTAAATTATTATATATGTGAAGGTTTCTATGGTAACTCAAATATATTTGAGAGTCTTAGGTCATTAGCTGTAGCTTTTATCGATCGAAGAAATAACGCAAATAAGCAGCAAAAGTATAAAAGAGACATCAATGAACATTGTAAAAAACATTAATTCCTAATATATACATCTATTTCGGGTTTTGAATATAAGAAGAATGCATTTATTCTTAATGCCGATAGCTCGGTCGTGCTTTTGATGTAGCCATATAAATATGACCTGTTTTTTTATTGTAATAGATGAATTGTCATTATCGAAAGATGTGGTTGATTTCGAAGCCAAAACTCAACACACGGCAAGAAAAGGACTTAGTTCCAGAGACACGGTATCATCCCAAATTAACAAAAATAATTCCCATGAAAAAAATTATCGTCATACGAATCTAAGTCAAAAGGAAGCCATGACCACTGGGGGAGGCCCGCCTCCTTGTCCCGGCCCCTCATCGGGCGTCTCATCACATCCCAGTGAAGAAAATATCCACATCAAGTGGCGTTCTCTCGGCACAGTTTGTGAGAGAAGCAATGAAGTCTGGCAATTACGTTGTTTCGATAAGGGTACTATTCATGAGCAAAACAAAGACCAACAATCATATATATATTCAACTTCGAGCAAACATTCTAGAAAACAACCGCATTATAATAATTCAGAATCAGCATGCTCAAACGGAATCCATGATGAAGAATTGTATGCCAATAACCACAATATGGAGTATTCCAACAGTTTCTTTAGACAGGAAGGGGATTCTGGTGAGTACTTTGACGTCATTTACAATAAATAACAGAAAATGTCTTGCACTTTACTGGCGAATCTGGACGCTTAGAGACTAAGTCATCTGAAACTGAACATTATGTGTCAGATTATATCACTGAAAAACAGTTGTTTTGTTTTGATACCCAGTAACATTTACATACATCTTTCTTTACCAATGCAATCAATGTGTTAAATGCCCTATATATGTTAGCAATATATTTAAGATGAATAAAACGTCGTGTATTTTTTGTTTGTTACTTAATTTTTTTTGTGGGGGTAGGGGGGCAAAATATCATTACTTATAGCCAAGCGACATTAAAAACAGGTGATAGATATTAAACATTGCGGGTTTTTACAATTTGTACATTTTAAAGCAATCTAAACGACACCTGCTGTACTCTTACTTTAATATTCAGTGGTTGTTAGATGATTTACTAATGATTGAAAAATTATAAGTGGGAACTATAAATTGTACTTGCATTTATTTATTTAATGCTTAGAGCGATTAAAAAAATATATAAATATATGAAATTGGCTAACAAAATAATTGAGAAAACTGTTAATGTCTTTATATAGATTTTTTATTATTTTACTTTTATCAGAACACAGGATATCATATCAAAATACATTTTCCGTCATCATAATTGTAGCATTACTATTTATTATCTTTAAAAGATAAATCCACTTACATTATTTTTTAATGGCACATCTCAAATTTAGTATTGCTCCAGCATTCCTCTAGTTTTCCTTATAAAACTATTTATTACTTGGGTATCTGTAATTATACCAAAGACGGAGTTAACCATGATTTTATTTTGTCAGAAACTCAGTTAAAAAAATATAATTCGTCAGCTTTTATTACTTGATATACTATTTTAATAATTTATAGTAAGTACGTTTTATATTGGTTTTTATTACAATCATGATTTGTTTCATATAAATAACAGTAATTTGAAGAATAAATATATTTTTTCCTGTTTTGTAATGTTTTTTATGGTTTGTTCGAATACCATAATATGTATAATATAGTGGAGTATGTTAGGATATTAAAAAAAACTCTTTCATCAGTAATAAAGATGCGTATACAAAAACATATTTCCAAATAAAGTTCACAGTAATGATGATATTTTGCCTCAAAACGTAAATCTTAGGTTGATAGATATAAACAAAAAACAATTGCCATTTTGGCAAGCGAAGGTATGTGGCCAATCAAGTACATAGTATCAATTGGAAAATAACTAAATAAAATACCATGATGTACGTGTAATTTAGTATACTTAAAAACAATTCTAATGTAATAGCTTTTTCCCAACAAGAGTAATGGTCCTTGTAGGTTATGCCACGTTTTGGCGCTCTGCTTGCAAATCTGATACATTAATTTCTATTACAAAAGGAAATGACTCCAGGAATATCTATCAGACACAAAACCAGCTGTAACAATACATATTTTCGTTTTCGAAATGTTTCAACCAATTATCCTTTCATTTTATCTTTCTCTATCAATGTATGATATACAATAGCTATCATACCATGTACTTCCATACTATCAAATGCTTATGTGGATATCAAAACTAAGTAATTGCGAAATTTTCAATCAGGAAATAAATTCCAAAAAGTAGATAACATTTCCCACGAATAAAATATGGATAGGAATCACACTTGCAACAAACACAGGAAGTGTGCTCAAACATTAGATTCCACATTGTGTCTCATCAATGTGTACGTCGTCTTATGATTCACAATGGTATATACGCTGGTGGTTTATTTTCTGTGTTGTTTATGTAAATGTCTGGTTGTTTCCCAAAATATCAGTGGAACTGGACTATGTATGAATCCAAATAGGTGGGGGAATTCACTTTATTATCTCAAAATGATTCTAAAAATCTATCGATTACTTTTATTTCTAACAAATGTAATTTTATTTTAACAATATACTACGGATTTATCATAATTTGTTTTTTATATACCGTGGCAATACGTTATATATATACGCCTTTGCACCACGCTAACCATACATGTATCATAATTACTTATAATAATATCAATTAACTTGGTCATTGCAATCACAGAATTTATAGCAATATGAAAATAATATTTCCTTTATAAATAGATTATTTTACATATATACTTTTATTTTATTTATTTTTTTCATACTAAAATATTTTGATTTGTACTGTGCCTCTATGATTAAAATTCACAAAAATGACGATAGTATACACACCAGTGAGGAACTGCTCACAAAAATGACGATAGTATATACACCAGTGAGGAACTGCTTTTTATAGTATCTTCCTGGTTTTCTAACCTATCAAATGACCTTACATTAAACGCATATCTTATTACAACATTACAGAAAAAACATGTCTTTTAAACTTAACTTGTTTAACTGAATAAGGGAATGGCAAAACGTAACAAAGAAATATTTTTTGAAATATGATTCCAATACGCGAATACTGGTATTAAGCAAAATTTAGGGTTTTTTAGTTATGTTTCGAAAATAATTACCCTTTTTTTGAAATTTATTTCAGCTCATACATTAGATGTTGCACAAATTATTATCTTAAGGAGAATGAATGCCTAGGTATGTTTTTTTTTATTTAAAAAGCTAAACAAAACTTTTAAGATCTAATTACAAAAAATATAGTTTGACTTTTTGTATATCCACACAGTTAATCAAATTTTTTAAAAATAATTTTCTTTCGTGAATACACCAAATGATATTTGTTGCTTTAATTTTAATTTATACAGTTTATATTTAAGATATTAAAATATGAATAATGTAATTTTCTAATAAAATATTCTAATAAGAGAAAAATCGATAATAACAATAAAAACAAGATTTAGATTTGTTAGATTAAATAGATTTTAAGTTTAAAGATAAACTCATTAACCCCCGTGTCAAGTCAATTCACAATTCACAATTTTTACATTATAGAAGCAACTTTTACTTATAGCATTGATTAATTTCTAATAATATTGATGATGTTTAAGCTTGTCTTATTAATTAGCCGATTCCTTGATATTATTATGTGGGATGTCAATGCAATAATCAACTAAATATTAATCTATCGATGAAATAATAGTTTAAATACAGATTTGATGTAAACATTCAGAGAATATTTCATTGCATTACAACATTTTCTTTCATCATCATAAACAGTTTACATGCGCATGCATATTTTAAATAATGCATGCAACAATTATGCCACTACGAAACAAAATGAAATGCATCTTACTAATAAAAGAACTAAAATCTATATGTGATAAAAAGTACTGATATTGGGCCTTACCTTTGTAGAGTGTATGCCAGGCTACAGAGGTGAAAATTGTTCAGAAAGTTGTCCATATGGATATTTTGGACGTCTCTGTAATAAACAATGTAACTGCTCCCCGGACAGTTATTGTGAACCGACAAGAGGGTGTTTATGTAACACAACTAGTGTGAACTGCACAATTCTAGGTTACTCAAGTTTTTTCCAATAAAAATTAATCACGTCATTTTTTTTAAAAATAGAGATACTAAAAACACCTTAGTTAACCAAAAACTATTGTAAACATATTAATCAAATTCATTACATTAATTGGAAAACAGTTTATACATTACAGAACAAGCAGTGACAGAGACAATAACCAGTGATGCACAGGATACTCAAGCAAAGCATTGTTGGTACCTTCCATTTCATTATATTACAAAAAGATAAATAATATGTATTGAATGTAAATATATTGAAACACAGACAATTTCCGATAACGATGATTGCTGGGCTACTCTTCAATACCGTTTACAAATGTTATAAATATAGAATATTCAGTAGGCTTCAAATAAATCTAATCATTGTCTTCAAAACGACGTGATTTCAAACCAAGTGTATAATAGAGTTGTTTAGTATCTGATTTCCTTATAGATCTCAATGAAACTTTATCCTCTTTGGTTGTCATTGTGTGCTTTATAGTTGGCTCGGTTTATATCAGGTAAAAATTCTCAATCTAAAACATTTTACAATTTTAAAATGTTCAACCATTGTCATTATCAACAATACAACTCATTGTATATCATTGTAGGTATATAAACGTTCAGAAGAGAAAAAAAGGTAATTAGTTATATAGGAAGTAATTAAGATAAATGATAAGTCAATCTAAAACATTCAAACAAAATATGCTGAAACATAATTGCATGGTATTAAACTATGAAAGATTGTTTTGCAAAAGTAATCCGATTTTTTTTAACTTTATAGAATTACATTCAACGAGCAAAGTGACAGACTTCAACGCCAGACCACAGTTCCCAGAAGTAAAAGAGAACAATGTGACATCATCCGATGTCTACAACCATTTAAATCTTAGAGCACAATGCCTAAACATGTCTCTTTACCATTCGGGCACGGCAGACACTTGCAGAGACCCATTACCATGTTCTAGAGGCAACCGACTTCCACCTCCCATCCGAATGAGGAAAGTATTCACATTAGCTGGTATCAATTTGATACGGCTTGTAAAAACAACAAAAAGGGGTTTGGAAGAACTTCTAAACATAGCACTCAAATGATAGAAATCAATGATCGAAAGACAGATACAGGAGAACATACCCACTTCTCATCAAGAAAGTATGGTAATATGGTAAAGTATGGTATGGTAAGCAATCAGAATCAGAGACAACAGAAATTTTGCGACGGATCAGCCATCTTCGAACTCAAGCAATCGGATAACAACACAGTTCCTCATGAGAACAAACCAAAGAATGACAATGCAGCATCAACGGTATGGACACACAATCAAGACTTATATGTAAACTATGAGGATATCGGGTATGCTAACTGTTTCTGCAGACCAGAAAGTCCTTCAGACAGCGAAGGCTCTGACGTGTACTTTGATGTCAGTTATGAAGGACAGCTGACTTTGACTGCCAGTACAGATAATAGTTCTTGTCTTCAAATACCTGTTTCATCTGAATCTGGTCACGAAATGTCAGATTATATTAACTGTGGTTCAATAATCTAATGTTCAACACTTCACATCAAAGCACGCATTAAGTGCAAAATAATTGTTGTGCATTCAATATATTTTGATATTAATATACACTAAAACCAGGAAGTTACAATTTAACGTTTTCAAAAATGACATCAAACTAGTGTTACTTCTCTGCTGTGCTATTTCCTAAAACAATGGATACACTTTAAATTGGATTATAAATGGCCTCTCGCCATTCACAAAATAAATTAATCAAAATCTCAAAAAATCTGAAAGATCAAGAACGTAAGCTGATAAACCTTACATCAATATACTAATCAGTTTTAACTTCGGTGATCAGGAACGATGATTTAAGACAATAATAAAATAGTCAGCTATTTCTAATTAAATTTTACATGGATTTTGCTTGAAAATATCTACTTCACTAATCATAGATGTATACTTTTTTAACAATGATTGGTTGATCATTATGACATACCAATCAGTTTTTTCATACTTTTTTAACAATGATTGGTTGATCATTATGACATACCAATCAGTTTTTTTTTCAATAAAAATGACCTTTGAATTATTCATGTATACCAATAAAAACACTTAACAAAATACAGATCATCCATTGTTTGTTGTATTAAGCACAGCCTTATAAAGCATTGAACATATAACATATACTAATATCAATATATATATTAGGTTATTCATTAGTTTATAACTCCAACGAAAACGCAAATCTTGCAAACTAAGAAAAAAATTATATAAGTAAATGGCAGTGCATTGAATACTCCTAATTTGCAATGAAAACACGTGGTAACAGTTAACGCCCATCCTTATTCAATAGCTATTTTCATTTATCATTTGACATGAATAAAAATGAGATGATGCAATTATTTATGTTTAAATAGGGGTACATTCAACAAGTGGCACTATAGCAAATACATCGATTTTCTTTTCCTGATCTAGAAAACAGTCGTATTCCCAAAATATGATTATATAAAAGGAAATAATCATCATAGAGTTTGAGATAAATTCTTCTTTGCACGAAGTGAAAAGATGCTAATTTTCTCATTATAAACTACAAAGACTGTCATAACCGTCATTTTAAACAAGTTGAGACGTTTAACTTTTTGCATATAATATCAGACAAAAGTAATCCCATTGTTTCTCACTGTGTTGTTACTTTTTTTTCTTTTAAAATAACATGTGTACTCCTATAATTTAGTTTTGGTTTTTTGTGTCAATGCAAATTCCTCAAAAAATGTCCAAATAGGAGTCCGAGTTTACAAATTATACACCCTTTAGTTAAATAACTGTCATTAATTTGGTGATAAAAAAATATTTTATATCCCTCATTGTATATGTTTCACCTATCGCAAAAGTTAGAAAATGAGTATTTTGGGTTTTTTAAACTTTTCTTTGAAAATATGTTTACTCTGTTTAATAGATTCAAATTTACATTCTCGTGAGAACTATTGAGCAAGACAATTCAGAGATTGAGTGTAACTTTTTTTTAACCCAAGAACCTGTTTACAATAAATTAGAAAAAAATCATATTCTATAGTAAAAATGAAAATTACACTCAAAATTATCAAACAATTAGAATTCTTCCTTGTTTTTTTTATTTGATTTTTTAAGAACGAGAATTAGAGGGCCACCAAGAGATGTTAAGGACAAAATACTGGTAAGGTAGGGGTCGGAAGCTGCTTAAATTTTGAGATGTAAAATAGTA
The DNA here is from genome assembly GCA_020458035.1 of Magallana ariakensis. NCBI lineage: Eukaryota > Metazoa > Mollusca > Bivalvia > Ostreida > Ostreidae > Magallana > Magallana ariakensis. The sequence goes on along the minus strand of CM035814.1, from coordinate 60,348,962 downwards.
AAAACGAAACATTTAAATTAGACACAATATTTGAGTTCCAACATGAATATGATTCGTTTATTTAATTTACATTATTTGAAGTAATATTTATAGAACAAGTGTTATTATTCATGGATTTTGTACTAAAAAAAATAAAAATTCTTTTTAAATAAGAGGAGTCAGAGATTGATCCTAATATTCCACTGCAAAATACTTAATCTATTTTGAAAAATAAAGCGTATATTTCTTTTTAATACTAAGGATGAATTAGTAGTTTTAATAATTGAAATGCCATCTTTTTTAAAACCAAATTAAATTTTTCGCATAAAATATTATGAAAAATTCATGGGCTTCTTAAATACTAAAATTAAAGTCTACGATCCAAAAATATATTTACAAGAAATCCCTATATTGCTGCAAATAGTACTCTGTTCTCAATCTCCATGGATTTAGGGAAAATCCGGGTTTTTTTCTTTGGTACCCGTTAATTGATACAACGCTTTCTTTCTGGGTCTACATTGTTTTCATAATCCCCGAGATACTTCTATTTTCATTTCAAAATTTTCGCCATTTCACAACCAGCCACCTGTTGAATCGTCGCGTGGTCAATGTTTGTTTAACAATTTACGGTGACAGAAGCATGCACTGTCCTATCGGACGTCAAATATGAAGATAAGCAATAATTATGATTTGAATAAAAAAATATTTACTTTTTGTCCCATTATGCTGTAATTGGTTTGCATACTGATGGACATTTTTAATTAGACAGATCATTTGTACGACTTGATCATGACGATAAACGACATATACAGACGTTTCTTCACAATGTTTATTTTACAATAATCAAATAATTGGATTGGTTATCAATTAACTAATTACCGTAGTTTGTTGTTTTGATTTAGATTCACAAACTTTTAAACGAATTTAATACATTATGTATGCATGCATATCAATGACTTTTTAATTTTTTTTGTCTTTTTGCAGAGTACGGTGGGTTTTTTAGCATAACATACACAGGTGTGTGCTACACAAGGTAGTCTAAAATCTTTCCAAACTGGCATGACTGGCTTATTTTCAAAACAAGCTTATTTTCGAGTAATTTTCAGTAATTTTCAGTGCAAGAAATAAGTCGGCTTATCATTAAATCCGGCTAATTGTTAAGGTTTTAGAGTATATTTATTTAATAATAAAAATTATTAGATAATAGGGATTAAATATGCAAACGAGCAATTCAATACATGTGTTGTGTAGTGTGAATTGTACATTGGACACTTAAAGGAAATGCGTCAAATTTCAAACTACAAAACAAAAGCTCCTCTCCAAAAAGTTACTATATAAGCGATCGTTCTTTCTAACAATTCAGAAATGGCCAAGCTGACTAGTGTTTTGGTTATGTTCGTTTTAAATTCCACCCTAGTTGTCTGTAAAAGTACAAGTGGTGAGAGAATTTGTATGCCACCGAATAGGTAAGGTATTTATTTTTATATTTAACCTATGCTTCATATGGAATACATATTTTATATTGCTAACAAAAGAAAGCTTTGGAAATCCCTTATAAATAAAAAAAAAATAAACACAGTTTTTGGTTTAAACATCTGTAAGTAGGCTGTGTGCGCTGATTCCAAGTTATGAATATTTATTTGTTTCAGCCCCTTCAAACAATGCTGTACAGGGTATTTTCTCAAAGAAAATCAATGTTTAGGCAAGTATATAATATTCTTTACATCTAGATATCCAGAAAATATCAATAATCAATTATATCTGTTCCAAGCATCTTTATATATATTGTAACGGGATGAGCGGAGGCTACTCCAAACAACAACAAGACATCTTAAATTTAACAAAATTTATTAACAAAAAAAAAATAAGAGAAAGAAAGAAAAGATAGATATATAAACACTAAACCACACAAACACTCACACACCTTTCACACAACTAGAAAAAAAATATGATGCATATACAAATGACCAAAAAAATATGATTCAACAAACACCTCTTTACATCTTAATAATTATCATCTATACTAGAAGAGTATCCGAATCTCCGGGGCTGTAGTCCTGGACCAACTACAGACAACCACAACTAAAGTACGTTACGTCACCACAATCATCATCGACACTATCGTCAACATCATCATCTACAACACCATAATCATAATAGACATCATCGTTATCACCATAATCATCTACATCATCGTCACCGACGTCACCATGAACGACATCATCTACTTCATCATCGACATGACCATCATCAGCATCGTCGTCATCGACCTCACCATAACATCATCGTCGTCATCAACATCACCATCACATCGTCATCGACATCACCATCGTCGTCGTCGACCTCACCATAACATCATCGTCGTCATCAACATCACCATCACATCGTCATCGACATCACCATACCATCGTCGTCGTCGACCTCACCATAACATCATCGTCATCAACATCAACAATATGACACTACAATAAGTGTACAAGTGATACCATAACACCATAATTAAAACAATATTGTATAATACATTATATAAGTACCTCACTGATAGTATCAAAATATAATAATGTATAAATAGTATTATATTAAAGGCAACATCTCAAAATATTCTAAGTATATGGTCACTAAGTTATTTGTTTACAATAAACAATATGGCGTCTGAAACTTCCGGTGACGCACTTCCGCCCAAGTAGTTAAAGTAGTGGAAAAAGTGACAATAAATTGTAAAATAAAATAACGCATAGAAAATAGCCCTTTAAATCACGGTTTCTTTATACAGCAATATCAAAAACTGTACTATAGAAAAAGACGAATTCTATCTAAACACTCTCGCTTAAGTCACACCTCAGTGATCACACAGGTTACTCTACAGTGAACAATGGCCAAGGTGACTTTATAGGACGTAAAACTAATAAAAAGGCAAAAATTTACAAATAACTACACAAAACTAAATAAATACTTACCACGGTCAGCTATCCGTGTCCGCGTCAAATGCTGAACTTGAGAGACTAAAACATGCCACACAGGCTTCTACCACGATACCCCCTTTTAACACTGAGCACGTCTTTATCGCTGGACAGCTCGGCCGGGTATAACCTAGCGCCTATTGTTAGGGTCGGCCAAGCCCGTTGCAAAGAATTATGGGTAAAAAAAAACAAAATCGGGTGCGTTCGATATGAACAGTGATTGTCATATATATATATATATATATATATATATATATATATATATATATATATATATATATATATATATATATATATGACCTGTGCATGTTTTATTGATAATCATTAGGTTTTAAACATATTGTATTTAAGTTTAAGTTGTCTGCAGATTTGCGACTTTGTCTCTGTAATACTACAAAAGAAAATTAACACAATGTCACAAATTGATTCTTAGTTGAGTTCCTAAACAGTTTTCTATATTGCTGAAATATATTCTTTTAAGCAAAAAACCAAATATACCACATTAAGCTCCTTACTATAAAAAAGTATACTAGGCAAACATATTTAACTTGTTTATGAGCCTTTATACAACTCTACATAAACATCATTCTCTTCAAACATGGAACAATGTTCTAGAAATAAACTTTTTGATAAAGCGGATATTTCGCAAGCAGAGCATTAATGTTAAAGTCCATAGAAACAAGATAATAATGCCAAACGGTTCAAAATATGAGGAAGAGGTCTCCCTTATTTCCAGTGCGGACACCTTGCAAATTTCCGCTGAGGAATATCAGTCCCTGGACGACGTTCTTGTCGTTTCTACAGACCCGGTGCAGAAAGACGGATCTGAATTTATGGCGATTGGTGCTAATATTCTGTCCACGGACGAGGCCCTCAATGTCTACAAAAAAGCATCAATAGACCCTTATGCTGCAAGTTGCGACAGCAGAATCCAGGTATACAGGTTTCGCGACCAAAGTGGAAAAATTATCGAAAGCTACCACGACGATCGGGAACATGGGGCAGGACGAAGACTGCTGAGGTATTTCCACGACAATCGTATCAACGACGTTGCAATTGTTGTGACACGATGGATGGGACACTCTGGAAAATAATTGAAGTTTCCTCGCAAACACTGAAAAACTATTAAGGGCACTGTCAGTATTACACTTGACCTATTTTGAAAAGAAATAACTGTAAATAAATTGTTAAACATATGAATACATCCCAATAATTAATTCAAATGCCAACTTTCTATCCTGACCATGCCTATGACTTTCGTTCCGGAAATACTTATGCCTACCATTAATCACTCTAATTTTAGTAACGTGTCGGAATATCCGATGTAAACATTCTCTCTCAACCAAATTCACTAAAACAGGTTGGGACCAATCGCCCAAACGGGATATAATATCCCAGCTGGGCTATTATTACCCAAATGAGCTATATGTAAATACCCTAAATGGGATATATAAAATTTGGCGGTAATACTTGCACGAAAATTTCTTGATTTCGCTTAATCTTGAGGGATCTCGTTTGCAAACGAAGTCCCAAGGATATAAAAGGCGGCCAATTTTCAATGATTTAGACTCTCATATGCTGCGGAACTGAAAGGACAGTAACCTCTCGGTAAGTACCTTCATCAATAACACTAATGTTAACCAAAATAATGCTATTTTTTTAATCTTATATGCTAAAATAAATTTACCTGCTAAATTTTCCTTCCACCGACAGCCATCTTTGAAAAAGTACATGATCATGTGATCAAACATTAACCAATGAAATATTGTTTTACAAATAAGTTTATTTTTTAGAGATATATTGTATGGTGCGCTATTATTGATAAAAACCATTGGTTTTAAAGCCATTTATTAAACTCACCGTAGTGTATACATACGAATTATTAATTTTAAAATAAATTTGTTACATTTACGTAGAGCCTTAAATTGAGTTATAGTATCATAGATATAAATGAAAATGCATATAAAAGTGAATGGGGGGGGGGGCAGAAGGGGGGGGGGGTCGTAATATGCAAAATGGCATTTCATGAAAAAGTGATATATCCACCCTAGGGTATACATATGAATTATTAATATTAAATCAAGTTTGTTACATTTACGTAGAGCCTTAAATTGAGTTATATACTCATAGATATAAATGAAAATGCATATAAAAGTGAATGGGGGCAGAAAGGGGGGGTGGTAATATGCAAAATGGCATTTCATGATAAAGTGATATAATTTTTTTAATATAGAAATGCCTCCAAAGCGTAAATGCAGCAGCAAACATCATGATTACTGTTGTTCCCTATATCCTGGTGAGGAGGAATCAATTAGACGGATTTCTGACAAAAAAATTAAAAAGTCCGTAATTGATTTCCTGATTAGAAGGAATCACATTTTTCCGCATTCAACCTTTTTGTGCAGCCTATGTGCCAAATTTGGGGAACAGGGAATCGAATACGAGAGCAGGGCAGACGAAGCTGCATTTAAACGGACCATCACCATAACGGACTATTTTGATGAGTTTTTAATAGCAATTCAAGATAACAAACTGTCAGTAGAACAGTTATCGTCTTTAGTTCATGCGATAGGCAAGTGTTACAATATTTTACATTCTCTTTTATATATGGTGAATAAAGCATAACAGTCACACACTTGTATTACATAACATCACACGGGTCTGTCTCATTATTAAACATATGCCTGCTTTAAACAGGGAGAAGTCAAAGAAAAGATATTCAGGACGACACAGCAAAATGTGGGAACCTGTACAGGGACATTGAATTTTTGCAAACATTTAACATCAAAGGTACAATTTTTTTTATATCATAACGATGTATTATAAAACATTTATACTTGATTTGAATGAATATTTTGTCATTTCTTTTAAGATTGGTTAGAAGAAAGGAATAAAGTTGTCCTTAGTTTTATAAGGGGTTGCTGTGGAGACAACTGCAGTGAGGTTTCCATGGCCAAAACTTTGGAGTCGTTGTATGGGTGCAGGAATAGCCGATTTGTATCCCCAATTTCATTTGCTCAAAGTTTAATTGGGTATGTAATACATATTTTGAAATATTGGCAGCTGTAAAAAAACTATATGAAAAATAAATCAATGGGTGCAATTATATATTATAGATTTTACATAACTGGCAACAAGTCCGCCTTGACACTTTCCACCAAAGGCAGTCCATCTGGATCTTACTCCACCGTCCAGAACTGGATTGCGGATCAGGGGAAACAAAGTATTCAGTGCCCACAACATGCTGATGTTGTTACTTTTTTTGACAATAATCAGGTACCCAATGCTATATGCATTGATAATATTTTTTGTTTTTATTCCCTGAGAAAGGAATTTTTGAAACTATTTTTGCACATCATAGGTTCTTGAAAAAAAGTGGAAAGTTGAGGTGAATTATAAATCCTCAACCAGTGTCATCACCACAACCGTCCACATTGTTCCTGATGACAAACAACAGCTTCAAGGAAGTCCAGAGCTGTCTCCTAAACACTGGATGGACTTTTCTCAGGGCGGAAAGAGGGAAACAGTCAGGGAAATGAAAAAGTCTGACCTACTTTACAATGAAGAATTTAAAAAATTCCGGTAATGCAGTCATCTAATCATATAATATATTTTTTCATTCGTATTTCATTTACATATAAACATTCTTTTGTCAAATTCATGCACCTGTACTTTGGTTTTTTTCTTATTTAAAAGAAATCAATATCTGGAATGTCTACTTAAGAAAATAGGGAGACAGATGGACGCCGAGGGAAAGGATCAAATTGACGAAAACATGTTTAATATTTCAAAATCTTCTGCAGGTGAAAGGTGTGGTTGATTTACACTTTTCCATAATTTAAAATGAAAAGTCATCTCATCTTTGTTGGTGTTTTATTCTTAATTTTGCTATCGTAGATATAAGTTCGTGAAGTCTGGGCATACTTCGAACGTGGAGGTGATGATGGGAGAACCTTGTTTTGAAAATCCCTGCTCCTACGAAGCTGTAGAAAAGGTCAAATCAGAAAAATGATAAAAATTCCTACAATAAATTAAAAAATAAAAGTCACTCTATATATAGCACTAAGCAACATCCACCCGAACTTTTACCCACACACAGTTTTGTTAATAAATAGATTATCAATACAGGTCCTTGAGCACATTTTGAAACAAACTTATGTTGGAGATACAAGAGAGTGGACAGTGATCGGTTGCGATGGTCTGCCTTTTACCCTTGCATCTAGAATCATTGGTAATTTTATGATGAAAGGTGGAGGGTGTTTAATGAATGATATTAATACAAATAAATTGAAAATACACGTTTGTTTCTTATAACGAAATCGTTTTAGATGTTAAATAATAGAAAAAATTATGTATATATTTTGGCAGAGAATACGTTTGTCTGCCCAGACTGTTCGATGGAGTTTTTAGATGAGGCAGATTTTAAGGAGCATAAAATGAACTACGATCATGCTAGCACCGAGGCAACAAACACATGTAGAAAATACAACAATATTGTGATGATACCTGGTGATTATCAAACTTCTTGATTTAAAAGTATATTTACAGAATTAAGTAATATATAGTCGTATTTACGTATGTCTAATTATAAATTGTTTTGAAGGACTAGGCCATTACGAAATAAATATGACCAAGGCCCTTTTCCGCCTACTATGGGACATTGCTCTTGTGGATCTTGCCAAGCTCCTTGGCTTCAACAGTCCAAAGGCACAGGCCTCCTGCAAGAGCGCCACTGGTAATTAGTTTTCGAAATACAAATACAATAAGATAAAGAAGAAATATATCACTACCACACCTATTACGCTATTATTATTCATTATATAGATCATCATAAAAGCTGGCAAATTCTGACCATTTTCATGGAAGCTATGGCATCCGAATTGCTAGTCACGTATATAAAGGCCACTAAAGAGTCATCTCCTCCCTCATTACTTGGCTTTTACCAATGGTACTTGGGTGTTCGTAACCCTAACTACAAATTTATGGCTGAGGTAGTTTTTACTTATTGCCTCGCCCTCCATGTATTCAGGGCTGGGGTCAGGCGAAACAATTCACTCGCTATCAATGCCGCCAAAACAAAGTTTTCGCCCCTCTTCTTTGGCCTTAACATGCCGATATACATGGAGACATTTATTAGAGACTCGTTTCTTCGTATTCAATGTCCCGACAAACTTAGAAAGTTTCTTGAAGACAATGAGTCTTACAGTGTGTCTGGTAACGAGTCCAAGGGGGAAGGGGGTGATTTTGTTTTAGAGGCAAAGAACTGAAGAACCAAAATGTGGATACCGAGTGGGGTTCCAGAAAACAACAAGTGGCTTAATGTCTGTAGATGTATAGACAAATTGGAAAAGGTAAATAACAAAGAGTAAATATTAAAGATTTCATTTTTTATTTTTTGATGTGTTGGTTTTCATGCTACTAATGTGGAAGGGACATTTCCACCCAATCCTGCTGAGAGGGGCCTTGGATGTTACTGTTATTCCGATGCATAATGCATGGACCCAGTACTCACATGTCTGCTTCACTCTTCCAAGATTACAGACATGTGAGCACCCCACCCACATTGCTTTTATTTCTCTTCTCCCTTCCCCACATATTCTACAAAGGGTAGAGTCTGTAACTGTGGAAAAGGAAGACTCTGTGGTTTGGGTTTGCACGGAAGTCTTCTTCTTAGGAGAAAATGAAAAGGATGACCCTGCTAAGTCGCCATCATCCTCATAGGTTTCCACTTCCTTTTCTTTTTCCGGAAGACGCAAATTTTCCTAAAATGTACATATATTTTAATAGGATATGCTATCCAAATTTATAAAACCATAATTGTTTTAAATTTTAAGCATAATTTTTCATGAATTTTACCATATCAAACTCTACAGACGGGGACTTGTAGACATATTCTGTCCCACCAACGCTCTTTAAGTACAGTAGGCAATCTGCCCCAGTGACCTCCGAAATTTCCCTGGCCTACAAAAGAATAACATTTTTAATACGTCAATATATAACTCAGACTGTTATGGCCATCTTACAAGGATGGGTGGATAAAAGATGATATTCAATCAAATTAAATAACAGACCAGTAATATTTAAGCGTTTAAAATATTTATACATTAATAAGGGATCCAGGTATGTATACATGTTAAACAATGTATTTAACAAGATAACAATTATGAGTAATAAAATATACTTTTGCTTTCAACTTTATTCATATTGAAAAGCAAGCACGTAGCATTGTTTTTTGAAAGGGGGATGGACAGACTCATCCAAAAAATCATGTAAATTCTTATCCCGGGGGGGAGGGAATGGGTAGCGTGGTGTACTTATAACTTCAATTTCAACTTAATAAAAAAAATGGTTGTTGCGAGAAATAAAGTTGTTGAAGGGCTGCCCCCCCCCCCCCCCCCCGATGCTGCGTGCCTGGAAAGTGACCTCTTATTACTTATGCGTCTTGATATATTTTTACATTATGATTTGTAGGTTAGAAGTAATGTTTGCGCAGCTCTCTGCATGTGTGAACTTGACCCAGACTATTCGTACACATACGACATCGACTTCGAAATTTTCAGTTTTCGTCAGCTGATCAGACGATCATGCTACTTGGCTGATGCACATATGGCAAAAAAACACACAACATTACAGGGGAAAGTTTTAGAGGAATCGGTGATTCACTTTGACGATATGTGTAATCAGAACAAATCCGAGTTTTTAGAATTTTGTGTAACACACAAATTGCAGGAACGAAAGAAATTTCTTCCTATTTTTATATTTCCCGAAGACAAAGAAAATTTTTATTCTATAGAAAAAAAAACCGAAATCCGAATTGATTAAACTTATTACTGATAAATTAGATCAATTACAGGACGAAAGTTTTAATGCAAAATGGGTAACTGTGAAAAACAAGAAAAAACTGAAATCGTTAAATTTTACAAAGATTTGCATGTACAAAATGAATAATTGTTCTTGTATGTAATTTATGTTCAAGCAAACAAAATGGACGATGCTATAGGATGAATTACGTATTCAGTGCACTGTACCATAATTTTATCTTTGCATAAATACATCTGTGATATCATGTGTTAGAAAAAAGTTTGATTATTGAACTATGATGTGTATTAAACATTAATACATGTATTAAACTTTTTTTTTTTACATCAGTGATATATAATTGTAAATATTTTATGATTTTTAGAATTGTATAATTATCAGAAATTTTTATTTTTCTATGCATTGCATCGAGTGTTTCATCTATCCAAATACATGGATGCATAAAATGTAAATAAATCAGCACTGAATTTATATACTTTTTCCAATAGTGTGTTTTTCCTCTTGAAAAACGACTGGCATATTTTCCGACTCCAGACATGAGCCTTCACCTCCTTTCTGTGCTTCCCCAAAGAAACACTTGTCATCTTGCTTGTTTTACCGTTTCTTTTCTATTAAAACAAAGAAAAAAATTAATTTTTGACGAGAGAGAGAGAGAGAGAGAGAGAGAGAGAGAGAGTAAAGACTGAAGACTGACCACAGAGTGTGGCAATAATTAAGCAAACATGTGTGGGTATAGAAGACCTGACACCCTGCTGGACAATTCTAATTTCGTGCAATTTACATTGTTTAAAAACTGCCGAAACCCGCTCAAGCCCCCCTCCCCTTCCCGGCAATCTGCGCATTCCTTTCATACAGCGATCAGTTCTCCTTCTTTACCAATGAGTTATCGGCCTTTGCCAACCAGTTACCGTTCTTTTTTTTACGAGTTATCGTTCTTTAATATTATATTACTCTGGTTTGCAGGTTTGCTTCATACTCACTTCATATGTATATATTCCAGAATATTTATTCATAACGTTGTTTTTATGATGTATGTTAAAATTATGACAAAAATAGATAAAAAAAAATTTTTTTATTTCACTGCTATGGCGTTCCATACATATTTTGTTACGACCAGAAACCCAAAGATTAAACCTATATTATGATTGGATGATTTGATCTCGCGAGAATTTGAGGCTTTAAAGATGGCTACAGGAGAGTGGTTTTCGTTCCTGTCATGGAAAAAAATATGAAAGTTTTTCCAATTATCAACAAAACACGTCATATTTGTAAAGGTATTTCATTTATGCATGGTGGTTCTGTCGACTAATGTTCATTATTTTCTCAGTTAGGGATGAAATACAAGTTAACAATGTCAAAAAACAGTCAGTGTAAAACGGGCAACTTACCACTACAGCAGACATCGTGCGCAAAGTCGAAGTGTCTTCACTGTTAGGAAAAAACCGTGCGATATATCCCGCGCAGGATATTTACATATAGCTCATTTGGGTAATAATAGCCCAGCTGGGATATTATATCCCGTTTGGGCGATTGGTCCCAACCTGTAAAACAACACCACGTGCCTTTCACTTTAAACCCAGCAAACGAGCACTCCTTTTCTTTCCCCCTCTTTATTTTTCCCTTCTTAATCATGTATCATTCTCAGACTAGAATAACTACTGGACAAGAGTATATTATGACCGGGTTGTTGTACTTCCAGCGAGTCATACAAGGTAAGCAAACTTTTTCTGTAACATGTCATCGGTAAAAATAATATCTGCCAACTGTCAGGGTCTGCACGAATTTAAGAAAAGAAAAGATGTCTTTCAATATTATCGACAAACCCAATGCAATATTTTATGTTTACAAGACACCCATTTTACCTGCGATATGGAAGATAGTATTCAAAATGAATGGGGCAATGAAGTTTATTTTAATTCATTTACATCAAAGTCCAGAGGAGTAGCAATTTTTTTCAATAACAATTTTGAATATAAAGTACATAAGAAAATCATAAATGATTCTGGAAATTCTGGAAATGAGGACACACCCCTTTTTTACGAAGAACTCTTTGAAATCATAAATGAAGTAGGAAATAGTTGGCGATTTTAATCTTATTATGGATCCTGATATAGATTATTACAATTATCTTCATCTTAACAATCCTAAAGCAAGAGATAAGGTAATAGAAAAAATAAATCAATTGAATCTTATTGATATTTTTAGAGAAACTCACCCAGACAAGAAACGATATACATGGCGTAAACCAACCCCGTTAAAACAAGCAAGATTGGATTTTTTTTAATATCAAATACCCTATTGTGTATGTCACAAGAAAGTGAAATTTTATCAAGTTATAAGTCAGACCATTCACCAGTTCTCCTTAGTTTAAAATGTAATGAATTCACACATGGGAAAGGTTTATGGAAGTTTAACAATGCACTTTCATATGATAAGGAATTCCTAGATGTCATTAATAAAAAAATACACGAAACAAAACAAAATTACGCAGTGCCTGTATATAACAATGCATCTATTGACAAAATTCCAAATGATGAAATTCAGTTTACTGTGAATGATCAACTCTTTTTGGAAACACTATTAATGGAAATTAGGGGCAAATGTATATCATATTCCAGCTATGCCAAAAAGAAAAATAATGAAAAGGAGAAAACTTTAATAAACCAAATAAAACACCTGGAGGAAAAGTATGAAGAAAACATTCAAATAATTAACTTAAAAAAGAAAGAATTAGAAAATATCAGAAATCACAAACTCATGGGGAGTCTAGAAAGATCAAGAGCTAAATGGACCTGTGAAGGAGAGAAACCAACAAGTTACTTTCTTAATCTTGAGAATAGAAATTATGTAAATAAAATTGTTCCAAAATTAATACAAGAAGATTGTTCTGAGGAAATAAATGGACAAAGGGAAATCCTGTTAGAGATGGAAAATTATAATAGAAATCTTTATCAAAACAAGGGGGAACTTCATAACTATGATTTAAATGAAATTCTTAAAACAGACTCTGATATTTTTAAACTGAGTGATATTCAAAGAAATACCCTTGAAGGTGAAATAACTTATAATGAAGCAACTCAAGTATTGAAAAAAATGTCAAATAATAAGAGTCCTGGGAGTGATGGTTTCACAACAGAGTTCTTTAAAGTCTTTTGGAAATACTTAGGAAACTTTGTTATCAGGTCAATAAATCACGGATACAAACTAGGGGAGTTATCTGTTACACAAAAACAGGGTATAATCACCTGCATACCAAAAGATGGAAAAAGTAAATTTTACATGAAAAATTGGAGACCAATCTCTTTATTAAATGTAGTTTATAAAATAGAGTCAGGCTGCATTGCTCAAAGAATGAAAACAATAATTAGTGTAATTATCAGCACTGATCAAAATGGCTTTGTTCCAGGAAGATATATTGGTGAAAATACTCGTCTTGTTTATGATTTAATGCAATATACCGAAAGTAATGATATTCCTGGATTACTTTTAATGATTGATTTTGAAAAGGCTTTTGACTCTGTCTCATGGAAATTTATTGATAAAACACTTCAATTCTTTAATTTTGGTCCATCCCTCAGAAAATGGATATCAGTTTTTTAACAAAACATCTCCTCTTCTGTATCACAAGCAGGTCGCCTATCCAACTTTTTTAAACTAGGGCGCGGCTGTCGTCAGGGTGATCCAATCTCATCATATATCTTTTTACTATGTGCTGAAGTACTAGCTCTCAAATTAAAAAATAATAAAGGTATAAATGGAATTAACATAGATAATTCAGAATTCTTGTTATCACAGTATGCGGATGACACCCTTATTATATTAGATGGCAGTGAGAGGTCACTCAGAGAAGCAATTAGAGAATTAAATAACTTTTATCAAATTTCGGGTCTCAAAATAAATATATCAAAAACTCAAATTGTCTGGATTGGTAGTAAAAAATACTCCTCTAATAGAATATGTGAGGAAATGAACTTTCAATGGACAACCACCTTTAAACTTTTAGGAATATGTTTTGATGTGGACTTAACAAATATACCAAAACTCAATTATGACAAGAAATTAGTAAAAATCAAGCATATCATTAATCAATGGAGTAAACGACGACTTACTCCATTGGGCAGAATAACTCTCATAAAATCTTTGCTCATTGCACAATTAAACCATCTCTTCATTTCTCTACCCTCTCCATCAAATACTTTTATGAAAAACCTGAATGAAACCCTTTTTAACTTTTTATGGCACTCTAAAGTAGATAAACTTAAAAGAAAGCAAGTAGTGCAAGACTATGTTAATGGAGGTCTAAAAATGCTTGACATTAATAATTACAACCTAGGTTTAAAATCATCTTGGATAAAAAGAATTCTTTATTCCCAAGAAACAAAATGACAAGTGTTGCTTGGCAAAACTGTTCCAATAGAAAAAATATTACATGTAAAAACTGGATCAGACTATATTAATGTTGTTAAAAAGGAAATAAAAAATCCCTTCTGGAAAGACACTCTTACTGTCTTTCAAATAATTCAAGAAAAATTAGAAGTTCAATCATGGAATGAATTTATTACTCGGCCTATTTGGAACAATCCTAAAATTAAAATTTAAAATAAAACAGTTTTTTACACAAACTGGTTCAACAAGAACATAATATACATAGCAGATCTGCTCGATGAAGATGGGAAATTTTATGCTTTAGATGATTTACGAAAAAAAAAATTAAGATAAATATCAATTTTCTGAATTATGCTTCACTCAGAAATTCAATTAAAACAAGTCTCTCAAGTTTTCAAATTCAAATGGAAACAAATAACCCTAAACCGTTTCTACCTCATAATATTAAACCATTTTGTAACAACAAAAAAGGAACAAAACATATCTACAATATTCTTACTACAGATAAAATTATTCCTCTTGGAAAAATAAAATGGGGAAAGTTTTTTGAAATTTCAGACTATCAGTGGGAAAATATTTTTATGTCCTCCATTTATCTTATGCTAAAATGTGTGGAAACCAGTTCCATCTTGGTCCTGCAGCTTTGTTAATTTTTACTCCTTAAAACACTACAAGTCATGATTTGATGAATATTGTCATTTATTAATGACGAAGATAAACAACTAACTACAAATAAACTACCTTAACTACTAGGGAGATCCCAGATAAACATAAAGAGACTTATTAAGCACCTAATTTCAGACAGGCAGCGAGATCTCCCTAAAGACTAAGTAAGACATAATTATCATTGATGAATATACATTTAGAAGATGGGAGATCCCAAGATAACATATATCAAAACTAGTCTACAACAATGGCAGGGGGATCTCCCTGTCATATGAAAAACCAAAACAACGTAAAAATTAAGGTGGCATATACAAAACATTTTGCCACAAAATCCAATGTTAATTGGATTCCGCCACCCAAAGGACAAAAAAGGGGAACTGGTTACTTATTAAACCATTTCAAAATATTTTTAAAGAAAAATCATATATATGCCAGTACATGTTATGTTTTAACTACAACTTTTAGTTTTAATTAAACAAAATGTCAGGTGGCCAGCAGCACAAAGAAAAATAAATGGTAAAACACATATCATTAGTATGTATAGTAGTTATTGATTACCAACACAGGGCGAAAAACAATCTTTAAGCAAGTCCTTAAAGGTGACTTAAAGGTGGCGTAAAGGTGGCTTAAAGGATATACAATCTTTAAGCCACCTTTAAGTCACCTTTAAGCTGAGCTTATAGGTCCTTAATGTCCAAACTTCTTTAAGTCACCTTTAAACCATCTTTAAGCCACCTTTAAGCATCTTTAAGTGGCATTTACGCTCCCTTTAAGTTGTCTTTACACCATCTTTAAGTTCCCTTTAAGTCAGGTTTTATCAAGCTGAACAGATTCATCTTGAAAACATATATTAAATGCAAAAGTTCTTTTATAGGGTAGAAGAGATGGAAAGGGGGGGGGTGTTCCAGGCGGTTTTAATTGTCGCTCCATTAAACACAGATCGCTATCATCAACACCGCTCCAATGGACACAGACTGCCGTTATAAAATTCTTTATAATTTTTGTTTTGTTTCAAAATTATTGTAGGGGTGAGCGCAGTCTCTGTATCTAAATCGGCGCATTAAATTATATTAAAGTATGTTTATTTCCTATTATAAATTAATCGGTGAAATCTCTCTCTCTCTTTCTCTCTCTCTCTCTCTCTTAGTTCATCCGGTTATTAAACAGAATGAAAAAATGAACAAATAATGCATGATTTAATTTAATCGGTTTAAGACATGTATTTTTTTTTCAATTTTTATTATTTCTAGGTCTAATTCTAGATATGCTAGATACATGTTAAAGATGAAAAGACTCTCAACTGCCTTGGTTATATCGGGCGGGATATTACCGCTTTGTTTGTCTAGACATAGTTTTGTTCGTTTGTGTATATCTAATTAGAGTCTATTGTTTGTCCAAGTTAAGAAAACCCCTGGAACTAACACAGAATATACAAGATATACACAACAGGTGTGTCGTGTGCCCAGGTGCACGTCAGGGTTTCTAAAGGCGTTGAAATCTTAGTATGTACGTGTATACGATAAGTCTAGTGAATGAAGGTTTATTTACATTTGTTTCATTTTCAAAGTATAATTTCCTAGCTGTGGGTTTTAAAAATGTTACGTCTACAAATTAAAGATACATGTATGTAAGACTAAAATCTAGAGGCTAATTAATTACTGTACCGGTGATCATAAATGGGGGTTAATTATTTAAATATATGTATAAGGGTAAATATGTCACATACCCGGCCTGGTACATCATACAATTGTATGTACAAGTATATGCATACATCATTTGCAATTGCCACAAGCAGTAAATACGTCACCGGTAAT
Source organism: Magallana ariakensis (assembly GCA_020458035.1). Classification (NCBI taxonomy): domain Eukaryota; kingdom Metazoa; phylum Mollusca; class Bivalvia; order Ostreida; family Ostreidae; genus Magallana; species Magallana ariakensis. The sequence continues at coordinate 60,332,338 of CM035814.1, read as the reverse complement.
TGGTAATATTGTTTGTTATAGAATTGATAGTTTAAAAATCATGTATACAATTAAACATTTAAACATATATCATTTCATTTGTTATTCTAGATCTGTTGTAAATGTATAATAATCAATATTATTAAAATTATACATACTGGAACGGCGCCGTGATCATCAAAACCGGGAAATTGCGTAGAACTAATACCCAAGCTAATAGTTTAAATGCATTTAATAAAAGAAATAGTTTCATCTTCTTCCTTGCATTTAATTTCATTTAGCTATGAATTAGATGAACATAGCCTATATCTACTTGGTTTAAATATATTAACTAAGTATGCTAGTAAGCCTAACGGTTTCCATTTAGGTATAATATATTTTTTTAACTGAAGACCAAGTTTCGTATTTCATTCTAAATACAGGCATGCATTTAATTTATAAATTAGATATAATTGATTGTTACAAACTGAATGGAAGTCAAAATCTTTTCAAGTAAAAACATTGATTCAATAGCCACTAATTTATAGGATATAAAAACCTTCTAAAATATATAAGTTGCCGTGGCGCAGAGGGAGTGAGGTGATGTTGGTAAACGAAGGGTCCCGAGTTCAATCCTCGTCTTGGGCATTTTTTTTTGTGTTTTTTTTTTTCATTTTATTTTCTAGAACAAAAACCGTTTTTATACCTTTTCTATCATAAAGTTAATACATTTTGTTGGTAAATTAAGCACAATATTGAATTAAAAGATTTTAAGATTTTTTAATGACTTAAAGGTGGCTTAAAGGTGGCTTAAAGGTAGCTTAAAGGTGGCTTAAAGAAGTTTGGACATTAAGGACCTATAAGTTGTCCTTAAAGGTAGCTTAAAGGTGGCTTAAAGATAGTCTTTAAGCTGCCTTTAAGCCATCTTTACACTTTCTTTAAGCCACCTTTAAGCAACACATATAGCTTAAAGGTGGCTTAAAGATCGTCTTTAAGCTACCTTTAAGCACCTTTAAGTTATCTTTAAGGAGAACTTAAAGATGGTCATTCATCCTGTGCAAATAGTGGTAGGTGGATAAATTAAGACATAAAAACATGGGGGAGGGGTAGCAGACATAATCTGAACTAACCATATAAGACGAAAAAAAGGGGGTGGGGGGGGGGGTTCGGTAGCAGACATGATCTGAACATAGTATAGGTTTAGGGTGGTAGCAGACATAATCTGACCTATTGTGGGTTTAGGGTGGCAGCAGACATAATCTGACCTACTTTGGGTTTCGAGTAATAGCAGACATATCCTGAATAGTAAACTCAATGTAAAAAACGGTGTGGTAGCAGACATAATCTGAACTACCTGGTACTCTAGCATGACTAGGAGTTAATAACATACTGAAAACCGTCAAATCAAGAATTCTCAATCATTTTTAACAGAAAATGAACCTATCCGAATGTAACGCTTGACAGCATCCGACTTCCATCTACCCATATTTTGAATAGCATTTTCTGAAAAACCCACTTGTGCTGCATGTGTAGCAGCTCCAATTCTAAAGCTGTGACCCTTGTATTGTTTAGGATCCAAACCAATAAATTTGATAACTTCACTCAATTTTTTGGAAACAAAGGAATATGACACAGGACAACCATCTAAAAACTGGAAAAGAGGTCCCTTTAAATGACGGTAATGTTTTAGATATTGAAACAGTGCGTGAACTGGACATGAATGAATGTTGTTTGATGTTTCTAAAGTAATAAACCTTGGTTGTCCTAAACTAATGGTTTTGAAATGACGAAGGATTAATTGGACATGTTTTAATTTGTTATTCACTACCTCAAAACGCACATCTGACCTTTGAATTACAAAATCTGCCCGAATTTTTGATGTTATAACCAATTCACCTAACCTGAAAAATCCATGGAATGCAATCAAAAACAAGGCCTTAAGCAAAAGCATTTGGGCATGATCAGGGATTGTGTGTCTCAAAGCATTTACAATCTTGGTGAGAATTTCTCCAGTTATTGACAAACGTGAGTCCACAGTTGGGCCTACTTTGTGACACCCTTTCAGCATCTTCTGCACCAAGAAACATTGAGCTGGATCTGGCATATTAAGAATCTTATGAATGTATGCAACAGCTGAAATATGTGATGATATTGAGCTTGGTGAATATCCGATATCAAACAAGTGACCTATAAAATTGCAGAGTGTAATGGATTTTACAGGTAATGATATGTAATCAGCCCAGGAGAAGAAAAGCTTCCATGAATGCTGGTATGCTTTTCTTGTTGCGGGGGCTAATGAAGCTTGCAGTAGTCTTTGTGCTGAAGATGTTAAATGTAAAGAAGGCCCTCTGGAATTTTCGTTGGTTGTTGTTGTAAATATGGTGTTACCCGAAATGCTTCCTGAAATTTAAAACGAGATAATCTGTCAGCTGTAACATTCAACTTCCCTGGAATGTGTTTTGCACGGAAATGGATATTGCACTGTAGCGACACTAAAACAAGTCTGCGTAATAATTTCATCAACGATTTATCCCTACTAGACTTTTTGTTGATAACCTCTACAACAGCCATATTGTCTGATAAGAACAACACCTTTTTGTTTTTAAAATGAACTGACCACACTTCCAATGCAAGAACAATTGGAAACAATTCTTTTATGCAAATTTGATAGTCATTTAATTCTAAAGGCCATTTACTGACAAACCACTGTGACCCTAAAACAGCTGCAAATCCAAGTGAGCCTGATGCATCTGTGTATAGACTGAGATGGTCTGAAGATAACCAAGCACTGTCTAAAAATACTGATTTACCATTATAATGGTCAATGAACATTGCCCAAGTTTCTAAATCAGCTCTAGATTCTTTATTCAGTCTAATGTAAAACTTAGGATTAGTTAGGCCACATGTCAAGTTTATCAGTCTACGAAGGAATGTTCGCCCTGGAACCACAACAGAGCAAGCAAAATTTAAAAGACCTATAATGGATTGCATGTCTTTTAATGTGACCTTTTTGCATTTCTTAAATAAGTGTAGTTTATCCTGGATCTTTTGGATTTTATCCACAGGAAGCCGGCATTCCATATTCACTGAATCTACCTCAATACCATATATAACAAGATTGGTCGTAGGTGCCTTGGTTTTCTCCATTTTGATCGGTACCCCAATTGACTTGCAAAGAAATAAAAAACTGGCAAGATCATTTGAACAACTTATTGAATTTGGGGGGCCCACAAAGAAAAAATCGTCTAAAATGTGTGACATACCTGAAGCATGAAAAACATTCACCATGACCCATTGCAAAGCTTTACTAAATGACTCAAAAATTTGACAGCTACTGCTGGCACCCATTGGCAGACACTTATCGTAATAAAACTGACCCTCCCAAATAAACCCTAACAAATGATAATCAGATGGGTGAATGGGGATAATGCGAAAGGCATCCTCAATATCTGTTTTGGCCATCAAACAACCTCGCCCAAACGTTCTAACCAAAGAAACTACCTCATCTATCGAATCGTATTGGACTGCTGAATTTTCTTTAGGTATGTTCGAATTAACTGAATGATTTTTAGGAAAAGAAAGGTCATGAATCACTCGGAATTTCCCAGTATTGCCTTTTGGTACTAGTCCAAGTGGAGAAACAACAAAGTTATCAAATGGTTTGTATGAGAATGGACCAGCAATACGCCCTTTACTTAAACCTGTTTGTATGTAGTTTTTAATGATATCCGGATGTTCCAATGTGGATTTATGGTTATGAGGGGTACATGGTGGAGGATCAGATGTACAGCCTAACTTAAAACCATAAGTGAAGCCGTTAATGAGGTATGCTGATAGTACTCTGTCATAATTGATCAAAAAACTACTTAAACTTTTTGGATTGACTGTAGATGGTAACTGGCTGACTGTGGGTGTTATTTGGGGATTTGGTTGTATTGATTGTACCTTGTTTTTGTCTTCGCACTCTACAGTTGACTCTTGCATGTGACATTGAACATAACTGACACTTGTGGCTATAAGGGCAGGGGTTGTGTGAACAAGATTCACCATTGTTGAAGGCATAACAGAATTTGATAGGTCTGCTGCCTGCATTTGTACGAAAGGGCTGCTGGGATTGAAAATTGCACACAGCAGCAGCCTTAACCCTTAACTCTTCGACAGGTTTTTGCCATGGTAAATCTGCCGATTCTTTTAACATGCGAAAGTTCTCATCGTATACCCTCCATGACTTTTCCCCTAACATCTTATGCATTTCCCTAATGAAAAAACAGTATTTTAAAAGATGGGGAGCTTGTTCTGGGTACTTCTCAATGTAAATAGCCATATATATCAAAAAGGCGTCAGTCCACTGCTGTATAGACAGTGGAGTTTGGGGTTTTGAGAACCCCTGTTGCAATGTTACAGACCCTGTTGAAATCTTTAAGGATAATGGTTCCTCTCGCTGCTGCAACAAGATATTTAAATCAATGAACTGATTCGCCCAGATTTTGGATTTCACCCGTTGTTGTGTTGCAGCACCGAGAGGAATACCATCAGAAATTGAAATAACATCCTTAATTTGCGCTGTTGCTGGCTCACCTGAGGTTTGGAGTAAAGCATTTACTAAATTTGCAATGTTCGTGGTTGAGTCTGCAGTATCTTGTATACGGTCTGATGAGGATGTAGAAGTAGCAGGCTTTGGAATGACATTGCTCGATGAAGGTTGTTGAATGGAATCCTCAAATGTAGGGACTATGGTATTGTTTACCCTGTCACTTGCAGAGATATTTTCACATAAATCCAAGTTATTTATATCATGACTGACCTCTGCACTATTGTTGTCATATGTGTTCATAGCACTGTCAGTATTGGAAGAGTTTTGAGATTGCTTTATGATAGCCGACGCTAAAAGGTCATAATCAATCACAGCTGCCACAGAAGGATTGGGACTGTTTATGGGCATCGTAGACTTTTTCCTTTTTGTTGCTGGTTTAGGTGTGGGTTCCGACCTCCGTTTAGGCATGGTTAACTCTGAAATGATTTACAAATGTGTTACTTCAAATTAACTTCAACCCTGGCCTCACTTTGGGAAGTGTTTATGTGTTTACCATTGAACACATAAATAACATAGTGCAATCATTTGACACATTATCTAGTACTTAATATACTTTCTTGGTTCCAGGAGTACTAATAACTTTAAATCTAATCATGTTAAATGGACAATGCCTTATACAGATAAAAGTTGCTTAGGATTCATGAGCCAATCATTATTTGGCATGAATGATGATGTTCCTCAACAAACTATTGATTCAAATCTTAGAAAATGACCTGTTATGGTCTTGAAACATGTCAACTATAATATAGGAGATTTAACTTAAAGACCCGTCCCCCAAAAATTCTATACATGAAAAAATTTTCTAGAAGCCAATTGTAACCTACTTCTAAGACTGAACATGTTTTACTTTTAATTCAGTACATGCCTGAATGACATTCCCTAAAAGGCTTGCACAGACTTATAACTCATAGACATTTTTCATGTCAGAGTAAATTACTTAGAAAACAGACAAGCATCATAATGCACTTAAAATTCTGTGTCTGTCTGAATAATTACTTGGAAATCAGACAAGCCATAGAATACATTTTGAAATTCTGTACATGTCGGATTAAAATAACTTAGAAGACAGACAAGTATTAGAATACACTTAGAAATCGTGTATATGTCTGAATAAAAATTTCTTAGAAAAACAGACAAGGATTAGAATATATTTAGAAATTCAGTACATGTCTGAATAAAATTATAACTTAGAAAACAGACAAGTATTAGAATATACTTAGAAATTCTGTACACAAATTTTCACACAAATAAACTCTCTGTTCACATAAAAACGTCCATCAAATACCAGGGTAATAACAAAAGTGGCTTTCACGTGATTACAGTCCTGCAATTTCATTGGTTGTTGACAAGATACAAACACAAATATTCTAAAAATAGATATAATGGCCCCTCAGGTTAAATATAACTATAAAAACCAGATTCTAAAAATAGATTCTGTGACAAAAATAGATGGTTAAGATACAATGATGCCATAAAACATATTATTTAACAATAATATTTCATTACATTTCCTTTTTTATACACCAAGGATTCTAAATTACAATGGTTGCAATTTAGAATAAATCAGTATATTTTGACTACAAACTCATTTTTATTTAAAATTGGTAAAACTGACACAACGTTGTGTTCTTTATGTCAAAGTAACGAAGAAACTATTTCACATCTGTTCTGGGACTGCTTACTTGTCCAAAATCTTTTAAACCGTTTTATATCAATATGTGACAGAAATTGTTTACATATTACATTAGAAGAAAAATCATTCATATTAGGAACACCTATTTCAATTAATTTGGGTGTAATTTTTCTTATAATCAAATCTTATATATACAGGAAAAGATGTCTACAAGAAAACTTATCAATCAATGATCTCTTGATTGATCTCAAAACTCATATAAATACACTTAAATACACTGCTACGAAACAAGGCAAATATAATAATTTTTTAAATCAATGGACTGACTGGCTTTTTCTCATGAACATGTAGATTCTGACCATTGACATATCAACATATTTGTACGAATTATATATACCTTGTCCGAAGACGACAACTCGGCAGTAAATATTTTGATTATGCCTATTTATCTGTAAAATATTTCTGACATGATACATGCATTCTCATACACTGTAATTCCCCATTCTCTCCCCCACTCTCCATTTCCTACTTTCCCTCTTTTCTCTGTCTTAAATTTGTTGAAATTGATTTTGTCAACAGATCTGCCAATTGTATTAGAAATGCTTACATGTATATATTGTATGTGCAAATGAAATTCATTATATTAAAAAAAACAAAAACAAAACAAAACAAAACAAAACAAAAAACAAAAAACAATGTTCTGTAATGAAACATTTATAATTGATCAGTGATTGTAATGATCACAATTTCAGAATAATATCATTTGTTTTGTTTACATCTTACGACAAATATGAACTACATGTACCACAATGAATAATTGTAGAGTGTGAGCCAGGTTACACAGGTGAGAACTGCTCATTGACCTGTGTATATGGATACTTTGGACTACAGTGTAATGAACGATGCTACTGTTCACCTGACGAGTATTGTGATCCAGCAAGAGGATGTTTGTGTAACACAACCAGTGTTAACTGTTTAGAACCAGGTATGCCATTTTGATCAGAGAGAGCAATCTCATGCAACATTATTTCATGGAAAAAGGGATATATTCGTATACGCGTTCAGTTGTCATTAAATGTCAGAATATTGTTATTTACATGAAGATTTATCATATACAAAAAATGGAATTAAATCTTTGACTCATTTTGACATGAGTTTTAAATATTTATCTTATTAAAAATGGAACGTGTAAAATTAAAACTCTGATTATTTAATACAAAATATTTACACTTGCAAATGTTTCACCTAAAATAACACTTTTAGGGAAATCGTTATTTTCTTCATAAAAGCAGGACTGGATCACGAGGTCACACTAACGCATGAATAATCTGTGTCAATACTTTTTCCGACACAAAATAACCGACTGATGTTATAACACATCTGATATCGTAATGGAAACACATATATTTATGCATTTTTCACATTTAAAAAAAACAGTTATAGACCTAAATGATCATGGATTTGGATTCACGCAATATCATGTTTATGGGTCGACTTGTAACAAACCGTCACTGGAAATTCTACATTTGTCTAAGTAACAGAAATACTGAGCTATTGTCGGCTTTTTTTCCTCAAATTCCGATCAAAATTTGCAATCGCAATGTCACCAACCTATTTAATACGTGCATGGTCCATTCACAATGTCTACCATGGAAAGTAAAAAAAACTCTGATTCTCAGCCCGTATCGTTTCGTTTCTATTTTACCTATTTACCTATTTTATGAATAGTGTACCCTACTTTGAGACAAAGCTACAACTTAAATGGGCAAGCTTAAACCTTTTTCAACAAATGGATGTAGAGTGGACACCAATGACCTTTCATAAATTTTCAGAATTTTAAATGTTCAATTTATGTCTGCAGCTGCGCAATTCTTAGTGCAATGTGTTGTTCTTGTGTACGTAATTTGCATACGAAACAGCGTGTTAAACCTCATATTTATTGCTTTTTTATTTTTGACAACAGTTTTGACAACAATTTTGGGCAGAAACAAGTCAGTTCAAGAAATGTTTACATTTTTGTCCTCAAATCTACTATATGACCGTACATCCACCTTAAAAGGCTGGTCTCTTAAATTTCCGATGGACCATTGTGCTCTAGAATCTAAATCTTCTGCCTGCAATACGATTACCTTTGAAAATTTTTCTGCAAGTCTTTTTCAATTGTTTTGATTTTCAAATTTTTAACCTCTCTGTGACTAACTTATAAGATGCAGTAATCTTCTGCCGAGCTTCAATCGTTTTTCTTTAGAGTACGAGCGAATTTTCTTTACTTTTTTATTTATTAGCAAATGTGTTGTCTTGAGAAAAAGTTATGTATCTATTTATTCTGTTTAGCAAATACATTTAACATAGTTTGTTACGTCATGTTGATCGAAGAGACTTTCTAGGTCTACACGAAAAGAAGTATAGCTCTTGTTATTCTAACTAGCTAACTTGCTAATAAAAAGAAACCGTAGAAAAACAAAAGGGTCTTCCGTTGGAAACGGAAGACCCTAAAAATAAGGTATCATTTGTTATGTATATGAAGATATAAATACGGGTTGGTTACGTAATCAAATTTAACACGAGACCAACCCGTATTAATATCCCTATGAAAATTAAAAATTGATAAACTTGACAATAAAATTCGAAAATTCTGCGGGTTATCATTTGCATCAGTGTAAATACTTTCAAAACTTCTGAGGCGTGTTCAACAGAGCGAGTGCTCGCTAAAATGTGTATTGCAGATATAGGGAATTTTGGCGAGCGCTCGCGAGCACTCGCTCTGTTGAACACGCCTCAGATGATATACTATGCTCGCATCTGCATCGAATACACAAGACAATCTTGAAAAATAAATAAAAGAATATATAACTTATTTCAAACCTGATAAACTGAACTTGTTTCATAGTTCTTAGTTTAAGTCATCTATTGAAATTTTTATACAAATATTTTCAACAAGTATACCTGAATTTTTGGTTATTCATTAAATTATCATTGACTTTAATAGAAATTTATATAATAATTTAGTTGAAGAAGTTATATTCAAACTCAAATACTCAGCAAACATTTTTTTTATCTGGAAACCGATAAATTGTTTTGTAAATATTTTTATAACTACACATAGAACATATATTGATTTTATATTGATTTTAATATTTAAATCCTGTACATGTACGTGTCATTAAAAATAGTATTAATATTTTTGATGATTATTGTATGTAAACATTCGTTACAGTTATTTAAGAACAAAGGTACAACGCCTTGAGACGACCTCAAATTCAGTTGGTTACCAATAATTCAATGATAGCAATCATTAATACAAATCTTTATTTATTTTATTTTGTCTTTAATTTATCATTTGATTTTTAAATATTTACTCACTACATAGCACGTTTACAATTAGTTTTAAAATGTAAATGTGTTCGGGACGGACACCAAAATCAAAATTCTAAAACAGCAAAAGTGGAAGCAAAGATCTCCATGATAAACGACGGATATATATAAATATATGGAATATGTATTCATTGACAAGAATAAGTTCCAATAAAAAACACCACTTAAGCAACTCGCAACGGTACCGCAGACAACTCAGAAATGGCGACACGCTAACAACATCGGAGAACGATAAAGCTTTATTCGATAAATATTCAAGAGAAGATCATGCAGCACAAACGACATGGACACTCGATGATGAGTGATTTGTAAGCTTTGTTACTAGTATAAGCGTGCTTTAACATTGATAACGACAATTTCAATTCAATAAGTTATAACTTAAAATCAATATTTATCAAGTAATTCATAAGGTAACTAATATGACGAAAATAGAGGACTTGCAATTTAATATTATGTATCCGTAAACGGCAGTGGATGTTACAGTACTACTTTTCCCATTGATTTGGCTTTACCCAGCTGTTATTATTTTTATTCTGAATAGGAAGGGAAGGTTGATGTAATAACAAAAAAGGAAATTACGCTAGAGTTATAGTGATATACATAAAAAAACATGTGACTTCATTATACAAACGTCGATTTCATAATCATGACATGAAATGAAACAATTTTCAATTGATAGATTACTCATTTACTTAACTAGTTTTGCTTTGTTTATGATGTAGGCGTTTCTATTGATAGAATCAAAGAGAAATAACCAAACCATTCCTTATACCCCATCGTGGCTCTTTTTTCTCAAAAAAGCATATGTTCCCGTAAAATATAAAATAAGTTTGGAATATTGTGCGACATTCCTTCAGAAAATCACAAAAATAATTTGTCTATTGGTATTCATGATACCTTTAGTTGAATATCGTCCGTCAATGCTATGTTTTATAAAACAAAATTCTTTATTTGCACTTATTGTATCATCAACATTTGATGTAAAATTGAGACAAGTACGGCGCATGATAAAAATAGGATTTGCAAAATCACAAATCCCAATATTTAACTTTTTTTCTCTCTAGTATTTAAAGAATAAGGAATCCTTCTTTGAGTATTATGAGATGATAATTTTGGTCAGGGCGAGATCAAATCCATAAGGGCTTTATGATATATTTTATCACACCCCGACCGAAATTATCACCTCATAGTATTCAAAGATTGAATCCTTATTACTCATATTTATATAATTTTAGCAATTGTACAATTAAATATTTGAAGATAAAATTATACGTCATTTGAAGTTATTGGGTTGTATCAAAATCGATACGTAGTGTTATCAGAGGCAGACACTGAAAAATGTAAATATTCGAAATTAAATTCAACAAATTGTATTTTGTTGTTATCACGGGTTTACGATTCAGGTGTAATATTTGGAGTTTAACAACAATATTCTTTATATTCTCCGGTTAGTTTTTTCTCAGAATTGATTGCAAAAAATAATGTCAAACAACTGCAAGGAGTAGCGCATCTAGATTCAATTAAGAAATAAAAAGCGAGTTAAAACGTTCACCCGGATATGAACTTGATTGGTCACCTAACACACTCCTTATAAGCCCGAAAGATATTTACGTTTGGAAAAGGCAAATTATTCAAAATATTAACATTTCCTTGCTTTTATGTTTACAATAATGCAACAGTTAAACGATAACCCCGTGCATTAATCATTTCGAGGACATTTAAGTTTCAACATAATTGTTCGTTTTCGCTATTCTGTAGGTTCATTCAAGAAATGAATGCTTATTTTTGGATGTCGTCGGTCCTATAACACACCAAGGCTGAATTTGTCTGCACAGCCTTGATGTGTTATAAGACCGACGACATCCAAAAATAAGCATTCAAAGCTTATATGAATATTCATATTGATGTTTCTTGTATGAAGTATTGGTCTATTGTCGCTTTAAAGCCTTTATATACTCTTTTAGTTAGGGATATGAACATACATGGAACAGCCATATTAACATATTTTCTAGTTCGCTTCCGCAACTAAAAAAATAGTGCCAGAAACTGTAGAGAAAAATGTTTTTCATTAACGAGTAAAGATGATTTAATGATGATTTTTTTCATAACTACATATCAAATTGGTTATATTAGTTTGAACTTTTCATTTAATCTTTCAATAATAAATATTCTCAAAACGCCAGATGACGTTTTTATTTGTGCTCATCGTGTATTGAATGTCGCAGATATTCAATGCAAACATAAGTGAAAATATGCATTGAATGTAAATATATAATTGTAATCAGTATACACAGGGTTATTTTGTAACAGTGGTCCTTCTAAATAATGGGACACCTGCGGGTTTGTTGATATATGATTTATTCACTATAGTTGTGATTCAAAAATCATACTGGAAATATACATCAATGTCATTCAGTCACATATTTCATATAAAATAATAATTCATTTAACATGCATAAAATATACATAATAGTTCATTGCTATAATGACGCAGAGTTATTTCCCTTATTACAGCATTTGAGAAAACATTAAATCTTTGCATTTAATTTTCTAAACTGTTGAAATTTACAACTGAATATATTAACTTGTAATTTTTCCATGTTTGTATAAGATATAGCAAAGCCACATACGCTAATTTCTATGATAGTATATCGAATAGTGCAGAAACATATTAATCTTTTGAACTGTTTGCTCGAACATGTAACATTCATTCTGTTAATGATGCGACTCTTAAAATTACCATCATCATGGATAAATTTATAATTGGGACATCATAAGGTACCGCACTTTTATATGAAACATTTTTGATTTAATGCCCAAATTAATTGCACGAACTTGATATTTAGGAAATAAACACGTGTGTGCTTGTAATATAATGATGTGAGCAGTCAAAGTACGTGTATCTTTTACTATGAGCTTATGAGCAACAAATAAGGAAATAGGTCCGACAATGTTTGGCCGTTCTTTGCGTAGCATTGTAACAAACATATTTTCTTTTTTGTATTTTCCTTTGTTACAACAACCACGATTAACAATGACACACTGTTTATTGGGCTTGTTGGTGTGTTTTGTAAGCTTCCCTCTGTCTGCAGGCACAAACATAAGTGGGTCTGGAGTCTGTATGCTCCCGAATAGGTAAGTTATTGCTTTGATCAAGCTGAATACGTTTTAGAACGAAGTTTAATTTAAAACCATTGCATTTTTCTTTTCTAGACGATAAAGCGATTTAGTGTGTAAGAAAACGTGTAATTGCAATTGGTTTGTTTATTCTGATAAAATTAGATCTTGACATGCATGTGATAGCAATCGATATTTTGTTGAGACTGGGTTTTTTTCACGTTAGCAACATGTGCTGCACGTTAAACGGTTGCGAAATTCATTGTTCAATACTATATTGCAATCCTTTATAAGAAATAAAAGATACAAATAGAAAACAGATAAAACAATACATAATAGGTGTATAATAAAGACAATTTTGTTCTTCTCATCTTGTTATGGCGCATTTGATTTTGAAAAATATAAGCAATGACACATTGTATCCTAGCAATGTACACTTTTACAGGCTGGTAATGTTGTCTTCAAATGTACGATCAGTTTCATTGACTTTATTTTTTTATTTATGTCAAGTTGACAGACATATCAAGAAACTCTTTGTGTTTCAGCACAGTCATTAAATGTTGTACAGGATATATTCTCGTAGGAAACATGTGTTCAGGTGAGTAAAATTTACTTAGATTAATATAAATAACCATTGAATAGACACTTATAGTAATGATATAAAGTCAAGTTGACATTATACTTATCTTCATTTATTAAATTACTTCTTTTAACTTATAAAGTTGTCCACTTACTGTTCATTTATCAAATCTAGGATCTATTTCAATTGTTTGCTATTTCTAAGTAGATCTTTTAGATTTAAGTATTTTAGAATATTAACATATTTTCAAACATTCAGAATTTAATAAAACAAATGCTTTTCATTCTTTATTATTATACGTAAATATCGTGTATGCTTTTTATCGGTGCATCAAAAAACCCATGGATGCTGAAAATATCAACAATTTTTAAGGTCTTCCGTCTTGAACAGCAGAAGATATTTTTAATCATACTACTTACGTTTTTTTTAAGTTTCATCATAAGGATCGGATAGTTCTTGAAACTTTTCCCTAAAAGTTACTTTAAATTGTAGATGTGTCATTGGGCATCCAAATTTGCACAAAAGGCACCAACCACTCGCAAATTAAGATTAAAAAGGCTCTCCTGATTTTTTTCCGATAACCGCTTTTCTCGCTAACTTTTTGTAAACACATTTAGTATCAAACCAATATGTTTATAAATTCAATCTAGTAGGTAACACCAAGAAAAAAGGGCTGCAATTTTAAATTAAAGGCCTCAAGGAGTTCAAAGTCTTATATTCAAGGCTGTTACAGAAGTGAAGTCATTCATTATGGTGCATAGTTGGGTGTTTTAATGGACCAGAAGACCAAATATTTAATGCTTTATATTTTTAAATGGAGGAGCATTTGAAAAGCAATAGAGAAGAAGATATTTGTTATAAAAACTTGCCTTAAAATGATTGTTAAAAGGTCTGAAAACGAGTCGGTTCCTAAACCGTTCTTAATTTTAAAAAAAAACCTCACGAACTACAAAGAATTTCTATTTATAAATATATTTTGTTTAAAATACAAGATATTGCATTTGCATCAAGAAAAAAGGGTTGATCCTTCGAATTAATGTCCACCAGGGCAAACTATTTTATCGTTCAAATCCCTTTATAAGCATATTTTAAATTACAGAAGAAAACAATTTCCATCTCTACATTATCTACCTATAAAATGCCGTATTAAAGTATGTATGAAGTAAGTAGAAGTTAGTTAGTTAGTGAGTTAGTTAGTTAGTTAGTCAGAAATTTTAAGGGTCAGAAGACCTATGGGCAAATGTTTTTCTTGTTATCATTTAAGATTTATATCCCATGCTTTTTCAAAGAGTTATTACCTTTTCAACGTTTTACACACATTCACTGATTCATTATCACCTTGGTAAAAAAAAATGTCATTATTTGTATATAAAAAACATCGTAAAAAATTAGAACGCATTAATAAACTATTTTAGAATGTAATCCTGGCTACATAGGTGAGAACTGCTCATTGACCTGTATATATGGATACTTTGGACTCCAGTGTAACGAACGATGCTACTGTTCACCTGACGAGTATTGTGATCCAGCAAGAGGATGTCTTTGTAACTCAACCAGTGATTACTGTAAAAATCCAGGTAGATCATACTACAAATACAAAACTACGTTTCCATTACATGAGAAATCGTCATATTTTCATTAATGAGTTGCTTTGACATATTATATTAAAATCAAGTATACAATATAATAAAACTATTGTATTAAACGTATATATTGTCTCTAATTCTTGTTTCTATATGGTAAAAACATAACTATTTTTATATATATTTTTTTATATTAACTAAAAGAATGTGCATTAATGCTGAGCTCGTTTATACAATATTTGTATTCACAGAATTAACAACAGAAATTACCATACATTCAACAGTTCATCAGTCGCATATGTGTGAGTAGATACAAAATATCACATCGTATTGCTCTGATCACGAGAAACGATTGGAAAAATATCTATATCAAAATATGTTCATGTTACTACTTTTTTATAACCTAATGTAATTGTAAATAAAAATAAGCCCAGTAGGTATAAGTAAGAGTCAGGTTCATTAATCTAATAATGGCCCCGGTTTGTATCAATATGATGGCAGTTTGAAAGAAATAAAGCACATACACATTTACAGCCATCAATCGAGCGATTAACCCTTAGCGATGATTTTAAAATTCAAACCTATAAACTCCACATTCTTTTTATAGATGTTTTATACAGTATATTTAAAGTAAGTTCAAAATTTCTTCAAAACTGATACTTTTCGATTTATTAAGGCGTTATATTATTTAAGCATTGAATGCTTGTTTTTGTCCAATAGCACACCAGGCTGTGCAGACAATTTGAATATCGCGCGTTAGTTCGTGATAATTTCCCTGCTCAGCCTGGTGTGTTATAGGAACAACTATATCCGAAAAATAAAAATTAAATACTTATACTTTTTATAAAATGTTTATTTGTTTGAAATAGTTTTTATCATCGCTTTAAAGCTATTTTATGTGATCTTTATCGTGGATATTAATAATTGGTGGAACCTCTTTATAAAACATGCCATTTTGTACCGATTCTGCGGCTAAACATAAGAAGTGCCAGAATGTTTGCCAGAAAAACTCTTTTTCATATAGGATAGAAATAATTTAACGATTATTTTTCAAAAGTACATACAAAATAAGTAAAATAATATATTAATTTAAAGCTCGTTATCAGGTTTGACGTGTGTTATTGAACATTGCATTAAATATCACATATTTCCATTGCAAAAATAAGGGGGAAATATAGAGTGAATGTAAATATTTCATTTTATATCATGTCACAATACTGAAAGTTTTACCGAAACTAAATTCTTTGTAGATAACATTCTCTCTTCCTTGGTATTTACTATAGCCGTTCTGGTCATCGGTATTTTCTGCATCAGGTATGGAAATTAATAGTTTAAGTAGCTATGAAACTGATGATTATTTTTATTTTAAATGTGAACAAGATAAATACTGTATTTTCTGCTTTGCAGAATGCTGTATTCAAAGATTATGAAAAGGAAAGGTAAAATGTCGTGATTAATGTAAAACAAATCTAGTTTTTAAAACTCCTCTTTTTTTCTATTCGGTGATACTTGTATGTCAAAAACTGTAGTAATGATGACGCTTTCTTCAACTCTTTAGATTTACATTCCGTGCAGAATGTGACAACTACAGACAAGTCGGCGCCTTGTGTAGACATTCACCCGGATGCCTCCCCTCAGCAAATCGTGGAAAGTATCGATATAAACTTCCATCCACTGAGCACCGTTAGTCAAAGAGTCGATGAAGAGATGAGGAAAAGAAAACAAAGGGAACATAAAAATGGTTTTAAAACTGTGATGTTCAAATTCCCTAAGTCAGTGCATGATGCAGCTTCTCGCGGACGAAAAATGCAAGCAAAACTTTCGATATCCCCAGTATCTGCTAACGATAAAGAATTATATGCGAATTACGTTGATTTAACTTATACAAACAAATCTTTCAGACCTGACAGTCCAATGAACAAAAAGGCTTGTGGTGTTTAGAGGTTTATCTTAATTAGGACAAACAAATGAAAATACAGTCTAGATTGCCTTAGCGACTCTCTTTATTAAGCGACTCTCTGTCTTATGCGACCATTTTTAGAAGCCCAACGTAATTTCCCTGTATTAAGCAACCTCTCTTACGTGAAGAGCTACCCTCATTTTTAGTCCATAAATGCTGTGTAGACTGTTTTAAGCGACTTTAGCAAATTAAAATGGCGTCCCAAGCTGAGAAACAATTAGAATATCTATCACCTTCATAATAACGGTTATTATCATTAACCCCCATACTTGAGGTCAAGACTCCTGCTATATATCTAATGACGGCTTTTTTCGCACCCTGTATAAACAAAATTGTGACGTTAGTCTTGGACTGCGTTATGTGACTCTCTTTCTTATGTGACTTTTTTATTGGTCTCTTGGATGGTCACATATGACAGTCTAGACTGTATATATATTAGTGTGCAAACACTTTTACGCAACAAACCATATAAATGGTTTTAAAATTGTCATTACATTTTTAAGAGAAATAATTTTAAAATAACCTTAACAGATATGTTAATTACAATTTGGAGATCTTATTTATTTATATTAAACAATAAACCCCGTTCTTGAGTGCATTTTAAATAAAAATAATTTATATCTTAAGCATTTTTTAAAAGGTTTCAAAAGCAGTATGTTTTCTCGCTACCGAGATTTGTCTGCAACCTTTCCCATTATATACAATGTATGCTGAGTGACTATCGAATCAGGTTGCCACAATTAGTGAAATATAGAGAAGGGTGTCATAAACAGTTTTCATGTAATACCAAATGAATTTCATGTTTGATAAGATAATAACTGTACATACATATTTTGATAAATTGAAAAATAGATTTATCGTTTTATTTACGTTTAAATTAGTTAATAGTACAAATGCTACGTCTTGTCTTGTTTATTTATAATATAGAAACAGTGTCAGATTGCACAGCATTTGCTCCAGAAACCAAGTATTGCTATTACGTTACACAGATCGACGACCAAAACAGTTGACTGCATCGAGAGAATGAAACTCTTATTTGATTTTTTTTTTATAAAATGACGGTGTTGTCAAAATTATATTGCATTTTCTATGATATGTCCAACCTTGAATAGCAATATGTCCGGTTGTACATGAACCGAGGGAAATACATTTTTCACAAATTTTAACCAAGGAAGTTTTTTTACGTGTAACAGCTGGTATTTGTAACTGGGACTTGTTTATTTCAAAATAAGGAAAAACCAGATATGAGTGTTCTTAAAAGTTGCAATCATAGCAATATTTACAACTACATCAAACTTTGTGATCATCAAATCGAGTAATAGGTTTTTTTTTACATTTTTTTAATAATAAACTTAATCCCTAAACCATGCTCCAATAACATTTGGAATCTATTCTCATAAACATTTTATACAATCCCATTTATCGACTACATGTAAGAACGATTTTTTCCAAAACATTACAAAATTTAAGTATTTCATTTTATCCTAAGAGCTTCAATTTTAGGTTATATGCGATTGAAATCTATTGACTCTCTCTCTCTCTCTCTCTCTCTCTCTCTCTCTCTCTCTCTCTCTCTCTCTCTCTCTCTCTCTCCTTTTCACTTGCAATAGGCGTACCTTTTAAAAAGTTAATTGCATGAGCAGTTTCAATTTTATAGAATATTCAACTATTTAATTCAGCTATAATAAATACTTTTAATTCTAAAAAAGAATAATTGATGTAACATATACACAATGCATTTCGACCACATTTTGTTCTTTATAAAGGTAAGTTTGTGAAAACACCGAAGTTCCCAACTGTGAAGCCATGATAGACTACACTCTAAAAGCAATTATACTGTTCATGCACACAGACTTCCTTTTGTATATTACATTAATTCAAACTATAACCATTACCCCTAAAGCGGTCTTTCCTGGCGGTCAAAGAAGAGTAAAGAAAATAAACTTGTTTATAATCAAATTACTGCTAAAAAACGGTTAACTTATTGTGAAAGCAAGCTAATGTATAATATTGCATTCAATTATTAGCCTCAGTTGAACCAAAGATTTGGCCCCGCCGTCACAAACTTTCGTCATGTCAATACTCATCATCAATTTTGACATTTGACCTCAAATTTATGCCCTTTTCTTTAAAGGATTTAAGTTGAGGAATGAGTTTCGTGATTTGAAAATTTTAGTGACGGTGGAGCCAGTTTCATTAAAGTTAATAATGTTCAAGTCTAGGCATTAAATAATTATTTGGGTCAAAAAGAGGTAATATTTCCGGCTTTGGGTGCTTTCCAATTTAACACAGTAATGAACTAGGAAAAACCATGAAAAACGATACGGTGTGTTAGTTGTAAATCATTCTAAATATCGATGCAATCTACTCAGAAAGTCCTCAAAATAATCTAGATTTTACTTTCTAATAGGATCAATTAGAAGGGACTACAGTAGTAAAGGATTGGCCAACTACATATTAAAAATGAAAGACATATCTACACATGTACATATACTTTGAGAAAATATGGAGACTGGTTTTCTTTGAATTGAAATGAAAGCGGGCAAATTTGAAGAAGTTAAAAATTTGTTCATACCATGACCCCTTTGGATGAAAACTGCCAAAAACATGAAGGGGCGAATTTTACCCAAAACATATTGAAATGGGTATGAACAGACAATATTGTTATATTTAAAAAAATATTCGAATTATTTTACAGACTAACCTGAATAAAAATAAAACCATAGTTAGAAACACAATGGGTTTTAATCATTTTTATTCTAAGAAACAAGCTTTTATATTGAAATATATTTAATTTTACTGCCTTAATTCAGAAAGTTGTCAAAGTTGTGTTCAACTTTTTACACAGAAAATGGATTGTCTGAAAGAGTCTTTTATTTGTTTACAAAGTGGCCCTTGTGAGTGCTATACAAATCATATACAAATCTTTACATTTTCCGAGTTTGTTATAATGTAAAACAAATAGATAACTATGTATCGATGTATGAATTGTTATGAGTTGTAACTGTGGGACAAACTTAATCTTCCAATGGTGAATAGAGAAACACCGTGGATCGTCACAGATGATCTCGTTGATGTGTCCCAATGACGTACCTATACGTTTAGGAATAGATAGTAAATCATTACATTCTATGTATATGAAATGGAATCTAATTTAAAATACTATTTCATTTTTGTTTAAACTTAAGCTTGTTGGAATAAAACTGTATATTCAAACATTGAAATAATCATTTATATTTATATTAGCGACGCCGCTTTCTTGCTTTTAAAAGCAAATTTCATACATATCAAAGGAAATCAACTGATTAAAAAATGAATAACCAACTTCTTCCTTTCCTATTATATTTGTTAAAATCACAAACAAATCGTCGAAGTAACAACTTGTTCTATGTAATTGATATATGCCTCAAACAGTTCTGTATGAAAAAATACCGAACAGTTTCGAATCCCTGCTAGAGGCCGAGAACTGTCTGATATTTTTGCATACAGATCTGTTTGAGGCATATATCGTACTTAAAAACTGCTATTGAGTTTCGTTGTTAATATCTTGAGAAAGTCCTATTTTAAAGGATATCAGTACTGTAACCACTGGTAACGGTCTGATATTAAGAAGCTCACTAATATCGGACATTTACTGGAAAAGTTTTAGACTGCTGGAACAAAAGAATGACATTACTGCAGAGTTTTATATTACAGTAATTGACACACTTATATAAAATGAAAAAAAAACTAAATGTGTGTTTTCCAATCCTAAATAATTGAGATAACATCCTTTTAATATTCTATTCCAAGATCATACTAATTCTATCATTGTTACATTAATCTTGTATAGGCTATTTATTATATAATTACTGGAGTTTTATTTAAACCCCTTGGGACAATGTAAAATGACAATAAGAGCAACACGGACCACTAAAAAGATAGAGGTAAGATCAGGTGCCTAGGAGGAGTGAGCATCCTCTGCTGACCGGTCGCACCCGCCGTGTGCTCTTTGTCGTAATCGGGGGAAAAACGGAAAAATCCGTAGACAAATTAGGTGATCATTTAACTCATTAGAAAATAAAACAATCCACATTTTGTCAAGTGGTACTTGAGAAATGTCACATATACCAAACACTTAATGTACACCGCACAACTGCTTCAGATAACGCTCTTTCGTTTAGAATATATAAACAAGAGGTCCATGGGCCACATCGCTCACCTGAGGAACAATTGGTATGATAAAATCAGCTTAATGTAGTCATAATACAAACTATCTGGACAATGTAGTATAATACATGTAGATCCTGTATAAATAAAAATCAGTTTTTCCACTGGATATTCTTATGTTTATTATCATTAGTCCCTTTTCTAACAGGATGATTTTATAGTAATATCACATGTTGAGCAATGCAGCTCTCAAAAAAATCCTAAACAATTGTTTATAAATGGGATATAAACCTTCATCAAACTCTGAACCCCTTGTGAGACCCAATCGACCAGGAATCATCCAGAAGCCAAAATCTAAACAATATTAAATAATCACCTCGCTGATTAGTTTCTGAGAAGAAGATTTTTAAAGGTTTACTCTTAATATTCCTATGTAAAAATTCCACCCCTTATTTAGCTCCACTCTACCCCAAGGAATCATGATTTTTACAATCTACATTTTTGAATCTACACTACCTGAGGATGCTTCCAAACAAGTTTTAGCTTTCCTGGCTAATTAGCTTCTGAGAAGACGATTTTTAAAGATTTACTCTATATATTTCTATGTATAAATTCGACCCCCCATTATGATCCCACCCTACCCCCGGATGTCATGATTTTTATCAATTTTGAATTTACATTACCTGAGGATGCTTCCACATAAGTTTCTGCTTTCCTGGCCTAACGGTTTCTGAAAAGAAGATTTTTAAAGATTTACTCTATATATTCCTCTGTAAAAAGTTAAACCCCCATTGTTCCCCAAACCTACCCTCGGGAGTCATGATTTTCACAACTTTAAATCTACACTACCTGAGGATGATTCCACATAAGTTTCAGCTTTTCTGGCCAAATGGTTCTTGAGAAGAAGATTTTTTAAGATTTACTCTATATATATTCCTATGAAAAATGTCGACCCCAATTTTGGCCCCACCCTACCCCGGGGGTCATGATTTTCACAACTTTGAATCTACACTTCCTGAGGATGCTTCCACATAAGTATAAGCTTTCCTGGCCTAAAGCTTTTTGAGAAGAAGATTTTAAAGATTTACTCTATATATTCCTATGTAAAAAGTCGACCCCCCGATTGTGGCCCTATCTTACCCCCGGGGGTCATTATTTTCACAACTTTGAATTTACACTATCTGAGGATGCTTCCACACAAGTTTCAGCTTTCCCGGCCAAATGGTTCTTGAGAAGAAGATTTTTGAAAATTTCTCGAAAATTTTCATTAATTCCTTATTATCTCCCCTTGTAAGAGGGCTTGATCCTAACTTTGAATCCCCTTAGGCTAAGGATGCTTTGTGACAAGTTTGGTTGAAATTGACCCAGTGGTTCTTGAGAAGATGTTGAAAATGTGAAAAGTTTACAGACGGACAGACAGACAGACGGACGACAGACAAAATGTGATCAGAATAGCTCACTTTAGCTTTCAGCTCAGGTGAGCTAAAACTAATAAAAGCATCCCCAATATAAAACACTGTATTGATGTTTGTGTGGGTAATACAAAAAGAGACTTTCATGTTGCGATTAGAAATAGCTTTAGATATATCTCATATAGTTATGCGAGGTTGTTTGGGTTATTGGTCGTAACTAATAAGATGGTTTGTTAAATCATGTGTGTTGTCTGTTATTAGAATTGAGATAATTATCTATTACGACCACATAATTACAACTTTGTAAAACAATGATCAGCTTTCTTCACAGCTCATACACTGTAATAAAATAGCATAAACTCAATTTTACTCAGTATGTTAAATACAAAGATAATTTTCTTGTTTTAATGAATTAACTTGATTCTGCATTTCTTATTTAAACCAAATGAATGTTTTGTTTTCCAATCTGTTGGAATTCCCATGGGTACCAATTGTGCCCCATTGTTTGTAGAACTATTTTTGTATTCATATGAAGCAGAATTTATTTTAAAAACTTGTACGTGAAAAAAATAAATCACTTGCTGTGGCTTTCAGCTCAGCATTCAGGTATATCGACGACGTATAATCAATTAACAATTGTTACTCCCATACCTACGTCGACTCGATATATCCTAGTAAACTTTGAAATATAAGATACCACAGTGTCTGCGTTCCCTGTTTCATATTTGGATTTTTTATTAGAAATGGACAACCTAACAACAAAACTTTATAATAAACGTTATGACTTCAATTTTTCTATACTTAACTTTCCTTACTCGTGTTACAATATATCTTCATCACCTGCATATGGTGTTTTCATCTCTCAGTTAATTCGATACTCAAGGGCATGTTCTTTGTATGAACAGTTTCTAAGGCGAGGCAAGCTACTGACAAACAAGTTGATAAAACAGGGCTATCGACAGTCTCGTTTGAAGTCATCTTTTTGTAAGGTCTATGGTCGATACAACGAACTTGTCAGCAAATACAATCTTCCACTTGGTCGCATGCTGACTGACGTTTTTCATACTAATTGTTAGGCCATTATTAATCAACTAATTGTGTACGGACTTCTCTTTTTACGGATTACGACAAAGAGCACAGTGCGGGTGTGGCCGGTCAGCAGAGGATGCTCACTCCTCAATGGCACCTGATGCTACCTTTTTTTTTTTTAAAAAGGTCCGTGTTCGCTCTGCTCCGTTTTTGTAATTTTCATTTGGACTTTTGAATTTGAACACTGTTCGTTATCACCACATTTCATAAACCAAACCGTATCTTTCATTTTCGTCTCTGTTTTATTTTCCGAAAGAAAGTATATGAACATTACGCAAGAGGTGGTCAACTGGAAATAAAGAATAGAACTATGATGGATCTGGACAGTATATCTTATAAGATGCATAATCATTTTGAATGATATACTAGTGAATGGATTGTATCTTTGTTGATCCCAGTCTCGTACTAAATGACTGTAGATTAATTATTCAATGTTAGAAAAGATATAAAACACTAGATACTGTTAAAATTATCAAAGACTTCTTTGTCTGCATGATTGTAAAAGGTGACGTGCATCCATTTAATATCTTTTCAGAGTAGTACGAAAGTTAACGGAGACCCGGAATATTTCTTTTAAAACCTTTAAAACTCATGTATAATAACAGTTGACAAAAAAAACCCTTTGGCTCCCTTTGCGTAAACTCTCTTAGCTTATTATTGATAAAGTTATGTAAAAACGGGTACAAATGTAAACAATGTTTAAACAGGACCAGCCCAAGCGACCCACTGTACAGCTGCTTGGTAGACCAGGATCACCAGAAGATGAAAAAATGACAATAACAAACCGTCAACCATCTCAAAAAATCCATAAAACGAAATTCAAATCCAAAGCAGAGCAACACGGACCTCCAAAAAGATAGCGGTAGGATCAGGTGCCTAGGAGGAATGAGCATCCTCTGCTGACCGGTCACACCCGCCGTGTTCTCTTTGTCGTAAACGGAAAAACACGGAAAATTCCGTAGATAACGTTATCCATTATGTCTCATCGTACTCACTCATGCTATTATGCTGAGTTATGCTGATTATAAGATAAACTTGAAGGTTTTATCTTCATATTTCACAGCTTTTCAGTTTATCTCTTTGTATTTTACATTGCAATCAACGTTTGGGAGATTAGAGGATAAACATGTATATGTTAACATGTTTGAGTAATCAGAACCACCGATGTGTTTATTTAATGACTGACATACATGTACCTAATTTGACCATTGACTTTCAATTGTATATAAAATATTTGACAGACCTATTGTATAATTTTTGGCCTTGAAATAAAATTTCAAACTTATCTGACATTAACTTGCTGATGTACATTATCCTTCATTATTCTGCGTATGTTGTAATCCAAAGGAAGTTAATGGTCGATTTATGCGGTAATTGTGAGTGCGTAACAATACTTTTGCATTGGAGATTATCGCATTTTGATGCCGGAAAAAATTATTGCTAACGATCTATTCTATCATTCTTTAATATGAATAAATATTGTACCGATAAATGTCGCTTATTATCACACCCTACTAAATATATACAAATATGCAGCCAAAAATCATAGCGGTAGGATCAGGTGCCTAGGAGGAATGAGCATCCTCTGCTGACCGGTCACACCCGCCGTGTTCTCTTTGTCGTAAACGGAAAAACACGGAAAATTCCGTAGATAACGTTATCCATTATGTCTCATCGTACTCACTCATGCTATTATGCTGAGTTATGCTGACTATAAGATAAACTTGAAGGTTTTATCTTCATATTTCACAGCTTTTCAGTTTATCTCTTTGTATTTTACATTGCAATCAACGTTTGGGAGATTAGAGGATAAACATGTATATGTTAACATGTTTGAGTAATCAGAACCACCGATGTGTTTATTTAATGACTGACATACATGTACCTAATTTGACCATTGACTTTCAATTGTATATAAAATATTTGACAGACCTATTGTATAATTTTTGGCCTTAAAATAAAATTACAAATTTATCTGACATTAACTTGCTGATGTACATTATCCTTCATTATTCTGCGTATGTTGTAATCCAAAGGAAGTTAATGGTCGATTTATGCGGTAATTGTGAGTGCGTAACAATACTTTTGCATTGGAGATTATCGCATTTTGATGCCGGAAAAAATTATTGCTAACGATCTATTCTATCATTCTTTAATATGAATAAATATTGTACCGATAAATGTCGCTTATTATCACACCCTACTAAATATATACAAATATGCAGACAAGAATCATATCTGACGGAAATAAAATGAAGAAAACTTAAATCTCATATATTTATAAAATATCATTTATCGTATACAGAGGATGAATATTAAATTAAGAAATGCTTTAAAATTGAAAACAAAAATGCTTAAATATTATTATTAAAACATATCAAATTAAAACAATAATTTGCAATTCTAAATTTATTTCAAATGAATGTTCTAGAAAATATGATTGTGATCATATATTTTAACTTCAATTTTAAAAGTACAATTCATTTTACATACAAGTATCTCTACGATAATATTCATTATTTGGTAAAGGAAAAATTCTTTATCAATGTCATATTGCTCTATATTGTGCTCTATTACTTTTGAGTATCTCTATTCCACGTTTAAAAATGTATGAATTTATAGAAGGTTCAACGGTAATGTGAATGACTATGTGTTTATTTTCATAAATTTCCTTATTTTTCAAAGATTAAATTTGTAACTGTACGTGCATCCTTGTTTAATGAAAATTCTGAACAAAAATGTTCATTCCGTGAAAAATATTTCAACGAGAAACTGTATACATGGTTACTTTCGCCCCGTGTGATTTTCGCCCGTCAACACTTGCAAACAGTTTCGCCCTGTTTTGAATTCGCCCAGTCGCAATTGTCTGTAATATGAAACATTGGAATTAGCACAGTCTTACATTCGCTCGATGACAACGAGGACGAGGGGTGCGAAAATAAAATGGGGCGAATATTACCTGTATACAGTATCTTAGCAATAGTCAATATTTTATATTTGGCCCTCTTCTGTGTTAAAATACATTAATAATTGACAATTGAATTGCCGGACAATTGATTTAATCTGAGTTTTTATAATTAGATTCAGAGGCAAGTAGACACAATTAATTTGTATGTACAATACGTCGTCAACTCTCCCTCAAACTGACGTATATCATTCTTTATACTCAAGCTCTCCCATGGGCTGTCTGTTTTAATACTAGAATAAGCAATAACTCCATCATTTGCATATATTTCTTGATCTTGTGTCCACTTTGGAAGGGATAGTTTTGTTTGGCTCGAGCACGACAGTATCAATAGTCGAGTTTGGATATTCGAACTTCAAAGTTTCACAGCAGTTCTTTTGTTCTTTGTTGTCCTTATTAAGAATAACCTTAAACCGGTTTCTTTATTATACGTTTGCATGGTGTGGAATATATATATGGTTGTTGATCTGTTGTTTTGTCGTTAACAGTTACCCTGAGGGGTTCGTCCATTAAACATTTACTAAACCCCTCTTCATGTCTCTGAAAGTCAAAGTCGTTTAGACGCCATGTGTTTGAGGTATTTTCCTCATTTTCCGACTGCTGTAAGGGGATATTACAACCAGACGTCGGATCTACGGTCATCGCCATACTGCCCGTATGATAGATAAAATGGTTGGAATGCTGCACTCTAAGGTTTAAATGGTCGTAAATTTCGTCGTTTAGATTGAACTCTTCTGTTTCCAAACGATTGTCTCTGACCGTAGAGTCTGTTACAGTTTTTATGGAAAATTCATTTACATGTTAAAATAACCGTTAGGCAAGGAATGGAATATTTGTAAGTATTGGCAACTTCGATGATAATAAATTACTATTCATACTATTCAAACTTATCATTGATAGAATTAGGAAAATGCTTACCTTTTCTTTTTTTCATGATTTGTGAATATCTTATTCTTAAACTTAAAAAGACACAACATACTCTGTAATTGTAGCAATATGATTTGCCAACGATTATGATTATGACACTTTGGTGGTTAGTAGCTGCCTGTGCACGTTTCTGTTAATATGTATAATCATTTTTCTTTTGAAGTTAAGACATTTTTTTATCGCTGACAAAAGTCGAACTAAGCGTATCCTTTCAAAATCAAATTAAAATAATAAATACTCACATTATTGTAAATAGAGATCTTTATCTAATTATCATAAGTTTTAAAAATCTAATCACGAATGTATTTGGTTTTTAAATTATTTTTAAATAAAATAAATCATAAGCATGTGGGGTACAATAAATATGTCCCCCAAACATTCTTTAATGAATACCATTTATATAAAACTATTGTATGAAAATATGTAAATAAATTTGAAATATCTTACATATATTTAATTCCATTAACCACTGTATCAGGGTAACGATTTAAGAGTTTCAAAATTTCATTTCCTATTGCCCAATTAACGTCGTTCTATTATAAATCATAAACTCTATAATTAATGAAACTAGGAAAGCCTTTATCTATTCATATATATTCACATCGACTTATGAATTAAATCCTATCTAACGTATGGCTTTCTATCCACATTGTTTAAATAAAATGAGAGATTTTGAATCTCAACATATGGAGTCTTCATTATTTCATATTTTGAAAGATTAAATCCTACTTATACGTATATGGGTGTTCCAGCTGAAAGTCTTAAAAGTAAGTAGCTATACTTTGCAATTTTTAATTTCTCCGTTGATTGAACAATAGCAACGGTTTTCATTTAGTTTCGAATGTTCTTATACGGGCGCAATTGTACATTCAAATACTAGGACTATTTAAACATATTCTAGATCTTACCCTAACAATTTGTCGTGGAGAGTTCGTATGATTTCAATTTTACTGGAAACACAAAAATAAATCGATTTTATTTGCATCGAATTTGATAATTCCAGAAAATGGGCTAACATGCTAATGTTCACTTGACAAAAAATATACTTACTGCCAATTAGGTTTGTTATTCAAAAGTAGGTTTATTGTACAGTATTTGTATTCGATGATAACATCATGCATTGAAATATTTGAGGTTATTGACATTTTTAGCTTTATATTTAAACAATTCTAATGCAACACATAGAACAGTTCAGTTTCAATTCCTTCATTTTTTAGAGCAACGACAAAATGACACCAAGAAGGCAGAGTCAATATCAACACAAGGTATAAAGTTGCCATGTTTTTAGATTTAAAGAGTTTCAGTTGCAAGCATTAATAGTAAGTATCCTTTTTCGCCTTTATCGGAAAATGTATGACCAGAAACTTAAACAAAAACATTTGTGTCTTGTCGACAACGACAAAAGTTGAATGAATCGCATCCGTGGTGACAAAAATGTTTCACTTGTGCGACTGAGGGATAATTATTGGCAAAGGGCTTTCTGTTTTTTTACTGACCAAAATCTTTAACTACTATTGTATTTCAGATGTATCATTATGCAGTAAGCTATAAAAATATAAACGTAAAAAAAATTCTTGAATTTTATTGAAGTTGCTAGTTTTGGTTTAGAAAGGATGAAAAATATGACGATATAAAGCATCAACAAAAGTTTACTTTCATAGTTTAATGATAATTAACATTCATGCATGATTATAGTTTTTTATTCGTATTTTTGAAATTAATAAATCAGCGATTAAAATGATTCTTTAAGAGTGTCCCATGGCAGCTTTATTGAGTGATATTTCGTCTAATGCTCATGCCAATTTTATTTCTATTACACAATGACAATTTACAAGGAAAAGAAACACCCCGGTACTATGTTAAATTGTTCTTTAAAATCTAATGTTGAAGAACAAATGTGATGCAAGGATTTTTCACTTGTAGGAAACAAAACACCTAAAACTCACCATGAGATATTTATAAGGACAATGGCAGATTTGTTATTGGATAAAGACGTCTTGGTGTTGATTAGCTCAGTAGCAGATGAAAGAATTGAACTTGCGCAAGCAATTTCTTTAAAAACATGCGAAAAAACTAAGGGGACAAATATCCGTATGGTAAATTGTTTTCATGATTTAAGAGATCTGGAAAAGGAAAAAACGAGCTATTGTTTATCCACGATACTTTTAAAGCAGAAAAAAGCCCGGAAAAAACGCGGTTCATGATGTTTTTCAGATTATAAAAGGTGCTATGAAAACCAACAACAATGAAATTCACACTTTATTTAGTTTTCCCAAAGAAGAATGTGACGATTTCATTAAGACAGTAAATAAGAGTTCGCTAAAATTTGCAGTATATGATTTATCGACGATGCAGGAACGCAAAACAAAATGAAAAGGGATTTTCTCTTAATAATCTTAGTCTTTTTATGAATATAATTGTTTTTATTTTCAGAGGTGTAAATGTACGATACAAAATACAAATAAAACAGTCACAATTTACTTTGTGTTGGTTGTACAGATTTAAGTGTAATAAAATCAAAAACAGGTTTCAGATGTATTGATTTAT
The DNA here is from genome assembly GCA_020458035.1 of Magallana ariakensis. Lineage (NCBI taxonomy): Eukaryota > Metazoa > Mollusca > Bivalvia > Ostreida > Ostreidae > Magallana > Magallana ariakensis. The sequence goes on along the minus strand of CM035814.1, from coordinate 60,302,449 downwards.
AAACACTAATAATCACTAGTAAACAGTGTCAATGTTGACAACGCGCATAAAAATAAGCCGAGTCGAGGAATCACTTGGATAGTAATAACTTATGACTTGATAAATCACTTATAATGACACTTAAAAACAGAAAAAGGGGGAAAAGTTGAAAATCAGAACAAAAATGCAACTCAAATTTAGACGATGGTTCAGATAGTCTTGCCAGTAACTTTAAGAAAAACCAAGAAAAAAATCAACTGTTTTTCTTTTTACAGACGAAAACGATTATATTGTTCAAACATGACGTATCAGATTATATGGCTGTTGAATGAACCCTATTCGGATATGATAAAAAATTATCCTCACAGATAGACATAAAATTAAAACGAAAAGCAAAGTCATAATTACTTTTTATTGTATTCTTGAAACGTGACAAACAAGAACAACTGAAAATGTTTTATATACTTGCAGAACATGTTTTACGGAGGTTATAGAACAAGAGCTATATAATGTCGTAAATGTTTGTTGATAGACAACGCGGGTATGTTAAGGCTCCCCACAGTGATGTGTAGAAAGTCACTTGTCTGTACTTCATACGATATGACGTCGCGATCTGCATTCCTGTCGATAGTTCTTAGGGAATGTATGGTAACTTTAAAAATGAATTAAATCAAAACAGTAATAAAACTGCATGTTTCTTTTACATAGATACTGCCGTTAATGCTAGACGTACAGAATTCATTCATATTAATAACCAGTATCAAATAATCGACAGTTTTAAAGCTTCGTTTAGTGTAGAAGACTATTTAAAAACTAGTGGTTTTGAGACTCTCCCTGCTACGTGTAAACAACTGAGAGAATAAATTTTAATGCATATAAAAACCAGCTTGGCGCAGTTGAAAGATCAGTACAATTTTAGAATATTTTACGTTCAATTGGTAGAGATTATAAGTACCCATGTGAATCGTGCTTGGAAAAATTAAAAATTTACACCCTTTTTTGTAAATCGCTTTTGATTAGTAAAAATGTGCCTTATTTTGATGATTTTGTGAAATGTTTCAACAATATCTTTGATGAACAAAATATTTATTTTAAACCCAAGCAAGAACTTCAAAGCACATGACATAACAGAGGATTTTTCTAAAATATATTTATGATTTAATGTCACAAAAATGCATCAAATATAATGTTTAACATCGTTGTTAATAAATGTAATAAAGATTTTAAGAAATACTCCAGGTCAAAGTATTTTAGCGATGTTTCAAATAATATCGTTTTACTTTTTTGCTTCGGGACGCCTTAACATTGCTGCGAATGCAGTTTGGTTTCTTCAATCATTAAAGCCATCTTTAAAATACAGTTTTAAAGTATGATGCTAATCGGAATTTTGAAAAATTGAAAATCTTGATTTCCAGATCAGATGAATAAAGTCACAATGAAAGAACTGATAAAAAGAATCTTTTCTACAAATTTATCACAGAACTCAGCTTTTGAAATAAGGGTATTTAATAAAACCTTGCTTAAAACAAGGCAAGGTTTCTATTATAATAGTCCACTTATACATAAGATTCTAAAGTAACTAATACTACTATAATGTATTTATTTGATAATTTTAAAACTGAAATAAAATATTTAATTTTTCATTTAAGACTCATATGAGGCTCAATTAAAAACAATTTGAATCTTATTATGTTTCAGTAGTACAATTATGCTTTGTTTTTTTATGATACATGATGCAGTTTCAAATTATGTTTTATTGCATATTTAAATCCACTAAATTTTCCCACCATTTCTAATGATGTTTGATTCAAATTCATACATGCATGACAAGATAGAAATCTACAATTTTTAATGAAATGGCTTAGCCACGGCAAACAAATATTCGCACTGTAAACTGAATTAGAATACGTTGTTCAGGTTTTCTTATTACAACTTTAATTAAAGAAGTTAAACTAAAGTTTTAATTTTGGCGTCTTTGTACTTTATTCTGTTGGCGTTCCTAGAGCATTTATTTATCCATCAAAACTAAAGTTAATTTTAGAACACCATCTCCATGGACTTGAACGAGCTGACCTAAGACCCTTCAGTAGCTATAGTTACCATAGTAACCTTCACTTATATGGAATATTAAAGGCGTCATGTTTTTAAATATTAATGCAAATGTTCTTTTTCATTTATTTTCTTACTCTCGATTTGAAAAATAATCTTAGCAAAGGAAGAAAAAGGAATCAGTAAATGTGAAGCAGCTGGTGTAATACATTTTGATATGAAAGGTTTTGTAGCTACTATCTTAAATCAATCTGTTTTTTCACTTTGTGACTCTTTTCTTGACAACGGGGTAGTTGTGTGTTTTAATTGTATTTATGAGACTTAATATATAATAATAATAATATAATAATTATAATTTTTATAGCGCCCTATATGATAAGAATATCACTCTAAGGGGCTTTACATAAAATGAACATGACAAAACATAGAATGCGTAGCTATAAAACAAATAGAAAAGTATTAATATTAGCCGACAAATTGCAATTGTAAAAATATGGATATAATAAAAAGTTCGCAGAGTAAAGTATAAATCTTAAAAATTAATCAAAGGCTAGTTTATAAAAATAAGTTTTCAATTGTCTTTTAAAACATTGGACGGATGTAGGTTGACGGATATGCACTGGAAGGCTGTTCCATAAATAGGGAGCAGCATAGCTAAATTGTCTTTCACCATATGTTCCAGTGCGCACCCTCGGTAAGACCAGTGACAAGCTCCCGTCGGATCGTAGTGTCCGGTTTATCTTACGGATTGTAAGTAGTTCCTGTAGGTACTCTGGAGCGAATCCATATATTGATAGGTAGATAAAAACAAGGATTTTATATTTCGGACGGAATTCAATTGGAAGCCAATGTAAGTCAGCAAGAATAGGGGTGATATGATCTCGTTTTCTTTTCTTTGTCACAAGTCGAGCTGCAGTATTTTGGATTTTTTGTAATCTATCCATGGAGCCTTTCTTGATGTTAAAAAGTAGACTATTTCCATAATCGAGTCTTGAAGTAACTAAGGAATTTATCAGTGTCTTACAAGCGTCTGTTGAGATAAATCCCCTGATTCTTCCAATGTTTCTGAGATGATAGTTACAAGTTTTAACGATGTATGAAACTTGCTTTTCCATGGTAAGAAAACTGTCGAAATGGATGCCTAGATTTCGAACTGATGTTACACTGTTGATGACGCTTTCTCCGACTTTAAATTGTAGGACTGGCACATTTTTGGATTGAAATTTTGTTGTAAAGATTATCAATTCGGTTTTGTCCTGGTTTAATTTAAGAAGATTATTTGACATCCATGATGATGGGGATTAACTAACTTTGAGATAAAGCATGGTACCTTTACTTACTTCCTTTCTTATTTTCGTTTTCATTATAAAATACATTGTTATGGGCATTTTGGTATAAAAAAACTAACGCTATTTAAAAAGAGGAATAACAGTGAACTCATATCCGCATAATTCATACTGTAATGCACGAAAATCACAGGATGAATGACCATCTTTCTCCATAAAGATAACTTAAAGGTGCTTAAAGGTAGCTTAAAGACGTAGGGAGCGTAAATGCCACTTAAAGAGGCTTAAAGGTGGCTTAAAGATGGCTTAAAGGTGACTTTAAAAAGTTTGGACATTAAGGACCTATAAGCTCAGCTTAAAGGTGACTTAAAGGAGGCTTAAAGATTGTATATCCTTTAAGCCACCTTTACGCCACCTTTAAGTCACCTTTAAGGACTTGCTTAAAAATTGTTTTTCGCCCTGTGAATGCACTGTTAAGGTATCTTAGTGTTATACCAAAAGATAATAACCTAGATAAGATCCATTTCTTATTGAGTCAAACATGTGATAAAAATGATTTGATAAAATTAATTTTTAATATAAAAATGAAAGAACTTGTTCTTTCTGACTCGACAATTGGATTCATTTAAGGATAAGGAATCATTCTTTGAGTATTTTGAGGTGATAATTTTGGTCGGGGCGTGGTTAAATAAAAAAAAGCACGAATGTTCTTTAATTTGACCACGCTTCGACCGAAATTATCACTTCATAATGTTCAAAGAATGATTCCTTATTACCTATTTATATAATTTCCAATTTGTACACTTTAAAAACAACATTTTAAAACCATTTTTTGTTCATGTAGCACATGCTATGTATTACTATGCGGCGCAGCCAATACCGGTTTCGGTTATGCTATAAGACACGCCCATTTTCTGTCACTCATCTTTTATGAAGTTATTGGGCAATAGGCTTAAAAATTGATTCGTAATGTTATCACAGACAAAGACAGTCGAAAATGTAAATATTATAATTTTACTCCGGCAGGTATACTTGGTGTCTAGAAAATAACAATAAATGATTTGGTAAAAGCTCAAACAATGTATTGTTCAGATATTTCGTTATAAATAACACAAGGAAACGAACTGCCATCTGTTTCCGGCCTCTTGTGATCAGATTCTTATCAGTTATTAAGATGTATGTTTTGAAAATGAGTCTTTGAGAGTGTTACATATTTAATATAAATATTAGTTTGGTACGCAATTTTGACCATTCTATGCAAATAATGTACATATTTAAACGCTAATTTGCTCAATTTTGACTAATTCCAATCAATCTTTTGAGGAAGATAATTTTTTACGGAAATGCATCAATTTTAAACAACAAATTGCAGCTCGAGTCCAAAGTGTAACCAGTTTAGAACTTTTTATCAATGCAATCGTTTTCCTAATCCAGAATAACAATGGCTTATTTGTCATGTAGTTGGTATGTGTTCATTTTTAGTTTTCCCTTTGCTGTCTGCCAAAAAATAAGTGGTGAGGGTATTTGTATGCCCCCAAATAGGTAAGGTATTACTTTTATATTAATTTATCAGTTGCTCCATATAAATGTCGCATTGTTTAAAATGAGTACTTTTGAAATGATACAAGAAGGAGACTAATAATATCATGTACCCTGATTCCTAAATATGAAAAATAAACTTTAATTTATTTCAGCTCATTTATTAAATGCTGTATAGGATATTATTTTAGAGAAAATCAATGTTTGGGCAAGTATGAAACATTATTATATAAATAGTGCCTGCTTGGGAGGGTACCAGTTGAAATTGACACCCCGAGAAAATCATTGTCAACTGACGCGAAGCGGAGGTTGACAATGGTTTTCGAGGGGTGTCATTTTCAACTGGTACCCTCCCAAACAGGCACTATTTATTTTATTATACTGAATGCCTTAATTTTATAGCAAATTTTACAGCTTTTATATAGATAAACGTGAGTTCTACGGCGAAACGTACGCGCATACTTTACGCGCATGTAACAATTCGTTCTATCGGTCCGTTGCCAAGTGTGTTGCTAACACTGAGGATATGAGAACGGATTGTCAACTGCGTCTAAACCAATCAGATTTCAGTATTTAACATGAAAGTATAATTATTTCAAATATTGAATACTTGTTGTACGAATTTTATGTATGCTCAAAAAATTATTAACAATTACATACATGTATAAAGGTAAGTTGTTTAAAGCGCTGTCTTCTTTTAAAAGTAAACTATAATCTAAATTACATATATAGGAAGTATTATCTTGCAGAAATTCAATGAAAACGATATATATCATTTCATGAACCTGTGCGGTGTTGCGCGAATTTGACATCAATTTTACACAAAAATATAAAACCACTTGTCTTCCATCCAAATAGAATCTCATAAGTTTTCAAAAGACGTTTGAAAGAAAGGTGTTTATCACATATCTGTATTACATACTAGTTTCCATGTGTTTGCTTTGTTTTTGTGTCCTTATTCCTTTCGTTTACCAAAATAATTTAAAATTCAAAAATTTAATTCCATCATTAGGAATCTGTATAAAAAGCAATGTTTCAGTAGGCATTTGCTAAAATAGAATTAATGCATCAAATATGAACAATGCTACACGTAGAGAAATTTATTTCACATATAGTATAACATTCCGTCTATGATAAAATTTTAGATGCTTGAAGGGGACATGTATTGCTTCGGCAATACTTTAAGAATTATTTGTTTTATTTAAATTTTGAAAGAATTAAGTTCATAAAACTGAATTGTAGAGTGTGAGCCAGGTTACACAGGTGAGAATTGTTCATGGACCTGTCCACCTGGATACTATGGACGTCTGTGTAATGAACGGTGTGCCTGTTCCCCGGATGAATATTGTGAACCGACAAGAGGGTGTCTGTGTAACTCAACCAATGTTAACTGTACTGATGCAGGTATTCAATATACAAGTGTTACATTATGTCTATACGTCGAAATATGAAAAACCAGGAAGAATTCAATGTACGTGTATTTAGAATCAAATCAGATGACAATAAGCAGATATGAGCTCTAACTTTTCATACTTTTGTTTTGACAGAGCAAAATCCGATAGTCAATGAAGGAACAGTTGTAGAAACCCAGTCAAGTCACCGTGAGCTTTTTTCAACTATCTTATGAGATATATGACTGTACTACAGACACCAAAATATTTATGTACAATTGCATTTTTTTGGTTTATAAATGTGTACTTAATATCTTTTAGCAAGTTAATATACCAGAACTACTTATAAAATCTGAGCTGGTATAACACGCTTTAATATTTTCTGTGTTTGTGTGAACATCTACGCAATCACATAAGTATGCAAAAATGACAATAACAAACCGTCAACCATCTCAAAAATCCATAAAACGAAATACAAATTCAAAGCAGAGCAACACGGACCTCCAAGATAGAGGTAGGATCAGGTGCCATGGAGGAGTGAGCATCCTCTGCTGACCGGTCACACCCGCCATGTGCTCTTTGTCGTAATCGGGAAAATAAAAACCGCGAAAGTCCGTAGACAATCAGGTAATTAATTATGGTCTAACAATTACTATGAAAAACGTCAGTCAGCATGCGACTCAGTGGAAGATTGTATTTGCTGACAAGGTCGTCGTATCGACCATAGAACCTACGAAAAGATGACTTTAAACGAGACAGTTGATAGTCCTGTTTTATCAACGTGTTTGCCAGTAGCTTGCCTCATTATTCATTAATGATTCCTTAATGATTCATTATTTGATATTTGTAACCAAATGTATGTTCTTAACAAATATGTATTATACTATTTTTAACGCATGCAGTTGACTGTTTCGTATTGTAAGATAGTAGAAAACTTTAGTGCATGTAATTGACTGTTTCGCATGATAAAATAGTTCAAAACTGAATGATAAGCAGGAGCTTTGAAATTTTGTAATGTGGATATTTCACAGCCGGGTAGTTTAGAAATATTTATGTAAGTATGTAATATGTGACGAAATCATGATCCCTGGGGGTAGGGTGAGGCCATAATTGGGGGTCCAATTTTTACATAGGAATATATAGAGACAATTCTTTAAAAATCTTCTTCTCAAGAACTGGTTGGCAAGAAAAACTGTAACTTGTGAAGAAGCATTCTCAGGTAGTGAAGATTCAAGTTCAAATCATGCTCCCCGGCGGTAGGGGGGCCACACTGGGGGTGTAATTTTTACATAGGATATATAGAGAAAATTCTTTAAAAATCTTCTTCTCCAAAGCCAATTGGTAAGAAAAACCAGTTACTTGTGTGGAAGCATCCTCAGGTAGTGTATATTCAAGTTTGTTGAAATCATGATCCCTGGTGGTACGGTGGGGCCACAATTGGGGTCGTATTTTTTATAGGAATATATAAAGAAAAATCTTTAAAAATCTTCTTCTCCATAACCAATTGGTCAGAAAAGGTGTTACTTGTGTGGAAGCATACTCAGGTAGTGTAGATTCTAGTTTGTTCAAACCATGATCCTCGGGGGTACAGTGGGGCCACAATTGGGGTCGAATTTTTACATAGGAATATATAGAGAAATATCTTCAAAAATCTTCTCTGTAACCAATTGGCCGTAAAACTTTAACTTGCGTGTATTTGCATTCTCAGGTAGTGTAGATTCATTCAATTTCGTACAAACCATTATCCTCGGGGATACGGTGGGGCCACAATTGGGGGTCAAGTTTTTACATAGGAATATATAGAGAAATATATATTTAAAAATCTTCTTCTCTTGAACCAATTGGCCAGAAAAGCTTTAACTTGTGTGGAAGCATCCTCAGGTAGTGTAGATTCTAGTGCAAGCCATAATCCTCGATGGTAGGGTTGGGCCACCATTGCGGGGGGGGGGGGGCAAATTTTTACATAGAAATGTAAAGAGAAATATCTTCCTTTTGAAAATCAATTTAGCAGAAGAGCTGTTACTTGAGTGGAAGCATCCTCAGGTAGTGTAATATATATGCATTAAAATCTTTAAAAACCAAATAAAAAAGAAAGAAACTATAGGGGGGGTCGAATTTTTACATAGGAAATAAATTTGATCATTCTAAAAAATATTTAGTATACATGTATAGTATTTCTAATATGTAATCATATTGACATTTGTTGACTCTCAGTACTTGGGCCACATAAAAGGTTCAAAGTTTGATGAAGGTTTATATTTAGCTGATTTTATTATGTCTAGTGTTGCTCTAGCTGCAATAATGTAGCCCTCTCCCGATGTTTTTGGAATGGTGCAAGTGCGGGAGTGATTCACTCCCGCAACGATTTCGTCTCAAATCGTATATAAATGACAATAACATTTGCATCTCTTACCTGAACTCAGACATTGTAGATGTGTATGGCATAAATTAATCCAAAAATATCAAGTATAGTCCATATATCGGTTATTTTTCGTGTATGTCAACAACGCAAGTTGAATTTGTCCGTCATGTTTACTGACCTTGAACGGTTTTATTTTGGGACAGCCAATGAGAATTCAGGAGCGGATCTTGAACTAAATATAGGAATTCCCCTATTTTAAACATAATTAACTCAGTAAATAGGAATTTTCCATTATATGCAATTTCCTTAAATGATGTTTTAATGATAGAACGAGGTGAAATCACTTATTTACACTGACATTTACGTTATCAAACCCATCAAAACTCCAAGCGTAAATCCCATAAAATCACACGATAACTGTCATGGCTGCTGAAAAGGACGACTGGTAAACATGCTGATGTGTTTTATCTGGTTTTGATGTAAATACGTTTAGTTTGTTCAACCTGAATTAAAAAATGATTTTATCTAAAGGAAGTCAAATATAAAAACGATCTTTTCAGACCGAATTCAGGCACATTAAAAAAATAATTTTGCACCATTACGGATATCCTATGGAATTGAAGCCCTCTCCAGTAAACATCAGACATAAAAAATCAAAGAGGGCTACATTATTGCAGCTAGTGTTGCTCAGGTGAGCGATGTGGCCTATGGGCCTCTTGTTTACCGATTACGACAAAGAGCACACGGCGGATGTGACCGGTCAGCAGAGGATGCTCACTCCTCCTAGGCACCTGATCCTACCTCTATCTTTTAGGAGGTCCGTGTTGCTGTGCTTTGAATTTGTATTTCGTTTTATTGATTTTTTAGATGGTGGACAATTTGTTATTGCCATTTTTCATTCAAAAGGTTTTAGCAGCTGACACAAAATAAAAAAATGTTTAAAATTACAAATATTTATTTTCAACTTTTTAACTTTATCTTTTCAAAGAAACAAAACCATTACCTATATGAACAAGGATTTTATTTAAACTGAAAAATTGTTATAAGCTAAATAATTATATCGAATTAAATGAACTGAACTGGACCAAAATCACTTAATACAAAAGATTACAAATTATAACAAAAATATAGAGACTATTTTTTCGTCTTGGTTAGAAAGTATTGGACTTTTTGACACTGTATGTGTTATAGATTAACACTTTTTTATTGTAGCTGATCAAAATACAGAATACCTAATGAATATTGTTCTCCCTCTTTTGATATCAATGATCGCCTGTTTGTTCATTGGCTCATTTTGTATCAGGTAAAGTTCTTATGCATATACATTTATAACAAAATTATCATATTATCTGTAAAATGTATTGTCTGATGCGCTGAGATGGGTTTTTTTAAGGATGCGGTATGTAATGATAAAGAAGAAAAGAAACGGTAATAATACATATCAAAACCCTTTTTAACATGGTTTTCAATCATATTCAGAACATACAGCATGAATATTAAATCAAAGAAGTAATTAATTATAGTTTAAATTTATTCTGTGTAATTTATATTTTTTAGAATTCACTCACAAACGATTCCACAGACCTCCATACAAGGAGCCAGTGTCCGCAAAATGAAGAAACTGATCTGAGTGTTGTGGCATCATCCGAAGTCTACAATCACTTAAATCTCCGAGTAAATTATCATAACATATCTCACTATTACATGGACAGCACGGCTACTGGTGAAGACCCACCTGCTTGTCACGGAGTGTCCTCTATTAACTATTCGCAACAGGATGAAATACGTATAAACTGGAATCTACTGCACAGCGATGATAATAAGGACCGAGATGGCCTTGATAAAAGTTCTAAAAAGAAAGGTTTTGGGGATAAAGTTAATGATCACATCGAAAATGAACAATTCGACATTTATTCGACTCCAAAGAAAGGTGCAACAGGGAAGATATCTCATGGCTGTTCGAATTCAAAACAAAGACAACAGAAAAACTGCTGCAAAACTGTTAAATTCAACACTTCAGAATTTTCTCAAGCTGCAGCCGCTCGTCAGACCGCTTCACAAACAAACCAAAAGGAAGACACTCCAAATTCGACAAATTATGAAGACATGTATGCAAACAACGGTAGTTTAGCATATGATAACAACTGTTTCAGACCAGACAGCCCAATGGACAAAGAGGATTCTGATGATTACTTTGACGTCAGTTACGATGGACAGTTAACGATGTCTTCAAGCAAAAATAAGAAGCCTGGTCAAACAACGTCTTGTTCTTCTGAAACTGATCCCGATTTGTCGGATTATATGGTTTAGACTCGTATCGCTGATGTATTTTACCACATAACAAAGACCACATCGAACCAATTAACCTCAAATATATATAATCATGTCTTCAAAAATTTAACTAACTTTGTTCAACATGAGCTCAATCACTATTTTGAGCGGGAAACTGAATAGTATTAACCAAAACTCTTTTTCTAAGAAATGTGATTCTTTTATTTCAGTGAAACAAATGATCCCAACAGTTGACAAGAACTTTGAAAATATTTTCAAAATCTTTGTCATTTGTTCTTTTTTTTTTAAATTTTGTTAATAAAAACTCAGAAAGACCTTTTATTTCTCTATATTGAATTTGTTGTCAAAACAGTAGATTTCTGCAAAGAATTATTATTTTTAAAACCTCTAAAGTGAAAGCTATAACATTAAATTTTTGGAATATATGTCATGTTAGATATTAAAGACCGTTAATGGATCAATGGCAAAACTTTGTCTCATGTTATGCAAACGATCTAACGATTTCATTCATAGTAACCAAATTATACTCTAAATAATAGATTAGTTAGACCATAATTTTTTTTCTTTTTTTTTTTTTTAATCACCTAATTGTCTACAGACTTTTCCGTTTTTTTTCCCGATTACGACAAAGAGCACACGGCGGGTGTGACCGGTCAGCAGAGGATGCTCACTCCTCCTAGGCACCAGGTCCTACCATATCCTTTTGGAGGTCCATGTTGCTCTGCTTTGAATTTGTATTTCGTTTTATGGATTTTTTAGATGGTTGACGGTATGTTATTGTCATTTTTTCACTAATTGAAATTAAATTCTTTAAAATGTTTGGAGCTCATTCAGGTTGCATTGTTTATTTTGTTAAGTGTATCAAATAATACAAAATGAGATGAAATGGGAAAGGAACATTAATATTTGCAAATATAGTGTTAAACGTAGTAATTCTTCAAGTTCTATTGAAAAAATTGATCATAGGGGATCTTAAAATAAATAATATATTTGCAAACAATTCATACTAGCTCGCTTTTAATAACAATAACAAACTGTCAACCATCTTAAAAATCCATAAAGCGAAATACGAATTTAAAGCAGAACAACACGCACCCCTAAAAAGATAGAGGTTATATTATGTGCCTAGGAGGAATAAGAAATAAATAAGAATGAAGTGTTTCCTAGAGAGTTACATTTTTGTTTGTTTTTTTTAGGATAATAAACCAGAGTTTGATATATGTGTATCAACAACGTATTAAAAATATTGTATCCGTATTGTAAAGTATTCGATGTGAAGGAAGTTGATAATCAGGAAATTTGAAAACAATCGTCATAATATAAATAACTGAGAGGAGTGCACATCACGATGATGCAATGAGGGTTTCAAACAAAAACTTCTCAATCGGTGAAAGTAAAATGTAGACTTATTTCATTTACCTGTAACACATTTTATACATTCACGAATGATTGGCTTCAGAACAAATATCCTCGTCTAAAATCTGGTGACATTTCATTGCTATTAAATAGAATTGACATATTAGTATATGCATGTATATATGTTTGCACAATTTCATATCGCCAGTTTTAAGCTCGTTGTATTTTTCAATGAAATGATTGCCGTCCAATATGTGCATATGTTTTCCTACCTAACAAATTTAAAAACGATATTACGCTTGACGCAAGTCTGATCTTACTCTAGGTAAATTTTATGTATTGTTCTGATAAATATGGTGTCCCTTTTATTGACGACACTTCGATTTATTGCAAACCCTTGATATTACAATTATGTTAAGGAAGTGTGTCTATAACCTTATTATGCATTTATGCATGTCGTAAACTCTCTCTCTCTCTCTCTTAATATATATATATATATATATATATATATATATATATATATATATATATATATATATATATATATATATATATATAACATACTTTTACGGAAATAATTTCAATCTGCATCACGTCGTTTAGTGGCAGGTACTGTAGCAATAAATAGATTATCCTATTCAGTTGTTTTATCAAGCTAGGTTGAGGATGGAACGCCTTTTGTTAAATTTTCTTGGGTATTTGTTTATCTTACCGTTAGTATCCAGCCAAAACAGAGTTGGGTATTGTATGCAACTTAACAGGTTAGTTATAGTATTGAAATAATTTTCAATATGTGAAATACAAAAAAATATCAATTTAAAGGAAATTAACCTTATATTTTTATAATCCTAGTTTTTTCAGTGACATCATTCACTAATGACTAATTTCTATTACAAAACTTACTATATCAACACTTCACCATTATTTAATATTGGTGCGTTGCAAATATCATTAATACAAAGATTGTTTGAATAAATATGTTAAATTGGTAATGATTTATAACTAAATTTACTTTTATTTTGGTTTTCAGCGCAATAATAACTTGTTGCACAGGGTTTTATAAAAGTGGAGAGAATTGTTTAGGTATGTATAATACATCATTAAAGCATCATGAGTTAATATTTGGAACCTAGAAGAAAGTGGGTTTCATTCAGGAGTTTAATGTGTCTGAAGCAGATATCAATTAAATGGGCTCGTCAACATTTTTTTTTTACTTTTCCATCATTTACTTATATATGAAGTAAGAAAAATTCAATTAATTTCACACATTAGTACTTTTTAAGTTGAGATTTTTAAAATACACATTAGGTTTTTTAACTTATTTTTAAATTTAGGTTTTGTATTTATAATACATTATTTATAAAATAAGTACATCTGATGATAGAAAACTTCAAAACTTTTTTAAGGTTCTCCGATCCTCAGCATCAAAGTATTTTTTTTTATCATAAAATTGTTTAGGTATGAAATAAAATAAAATGAAATTTTTATATGGTATCCATGCATTTTACAAAGTTCTTGCAAATTTGCCTATGATGTATGTAATGGAATAAACAAGTTTGAAAAAAAAGTGCCGGTTTACCGGTGGCTCGAACTCTTTACCAACATGTATTTGATTAGTAGTTCTCCGTGAATCCACTACGCCAAGCATGTAGTTGTGTAGCTAACGGTAATACTAACACTAGAATACAAATTAAAATAGAAGTCAGATTTATGGTACGGATAAAAGAAATCCGGATAATTTAGAGTTATCGAACATTGCTGAGGATCGGAGATCGTTAATGACAATTATCAACAAATAAATCCAATATGTCTATATTACGTGAAAAATAATTGATTTCCATTTGTATGTACCGGATTGTACTAATAGTACTGAATGAATAAGTTAGCTCACAATAAAATAGAGTAGTTAAGAAGTTTAAAGCATAAAGCATTGGTATAGTTAGCATAAATTTAATAGTACCATTATATCTCAAAACTCTTCTTAGTAAGTTATCTACTATTTTAAACTTATTTTTTGTGAAATAAACGTTTCATAATTTCAATAAGACAGTCAATTACTGCCAATAAAGGACTGAGGATACATTTAGAACCGATTTCCTGGTAGGATCTTTTTCTTATGAGATATTTCTGTATTTATTTTAAATGTTTATTTCTTGGTACATACAATCACAAAAGAATAAAGTCTTTCCAACCTCATACAAAAATATATATGTCTGGAAAGTGACGTAATATGCAAATGAATCAACGAGTATAAGTTATTCCTAGACACACATTAATCAGAATGACAGCATTTGATACGTATTACATGTAACCTATGATAAATTCTAAGGTAAACGTTTTAGTAGGTTTATTGGCTTGAATTGCAGTTTTTTATTTTAAAAATCTACAGTCAATGGGAGACCGGACACTGATCACCTGACTTTGGTTGATCACATGAATATTATTGAAGAATTACATAATGATTAAAGATAAATGTTGCAGACATTAAGTTGTAAAATTGTATATATATTCGATAGAGATATTAAAATACATCTATTTGTTAATTTGTGCCTCCGAAATAGAAACTAGAGAGTTAATTCTCATAGGCTGATATATTCTGAATAACTGTTAAAAAATCCATTGTTTTAAAGAAAAAAAAGTTAGGGAACTTTAAAGTATTTAATTTCTGTCATGTATATCTACAATCTAATCAGTTATTCAAAGTATGAAAGAGATATATTCATAAATATTCTGTTAACGTTAAATGATAGATTTTTAAAAAATGTTATTAAGATCTGTTTCCAACGGATGACCTTATATTATTCGTAGTTTCTTTTTTTTTCCGCAAATTTTGTGCAAGCGTTTTTCGAAAACTATTTGACCGATTTCGACCATTTTTTTTACAGATGATTGGAAATGACCTGAATTTATTTTGTTTTTTTAAATTTTGGCCGTCGTCACTTCCAGTACAGATTTATTGCTGATTTTGTAAACTTTTACGACCCATTTTGTGAACAATTGATCTTGAAGACTATTACAGATATGAATATGAACTTTTAGGATATGTAGTCCATAGTTTGAAGTTGTGCCTATTGTTTTCGTTTTACGCCAGTGACGCCATTTCTTCGAGCTCGCCTTGGCGCGAAAATTGGGTACGAATTTCGAATCAAACTTTTCACACGTTTTGATCTATATCTTTTTATCAGTTGATATATTGTTAAGACATATATAACAAACGTGTTGGAGTATCAAAAGTTCTTTCCAACAAAATCAAGATAAAAGGGCTGACCCCTTTAATTAGGGCCCAATAGACTCGTAAAATCTATAACAAATAACTTTAAAACCATAAAGATTTTGTAAAACATTACAGAAGCAAAGTTGTTGATTGTACCAATATCTATCTAAAAACCTTAATGCAACACCCATTTATTACGTAATTTGGGATTTTTAGGGGCCAAAGTTCTCAAACTTTGATACAATATATCTAGAGAACGAGACATATTTTGCTTAGCATTGTAGACGAGAAAATGTTTGTATTGATGATTTAAATCGATTCCATTAATCAAAACACCAATGTCCGTCCCCATTAAGGATCTATAGGGCTGGCCCCTAAAATATTTAATCATTTGTATCTTAAAAATGAACAACAATTCAAGATGGGTGTAAGAACAAACAAATGTTAGTATTTGAGAGATCTTTCGTATGAAATAAAGAAAAAGGGGCTGGCCTCTTTAATTAGGGGACAATAGACTCGTAAATTCTATTACAAATAAATTTAAAAAAACAATAAAGATTTTGTAATGTATTATAGAAGAAAAGTTGTTGATCGTAACAATATATGTTTGAAAAATTCATCGCCACACCCATTTGGACGTAATTAGGGGCCAAAGTCCTTTAACTTTGACGCAATATATCTAGAAAAGAGACATATTTTATTAAGCATTGTAGTAGAGAAAATGTCTGCATTGATGATTCCAATCGATTCCACTAATTAAAACACCAACGTCTGTCCCCATTTAGGATCTACAGGGGTGGCCTCTAAAATAGTCAATCATTTGTTTCTAAAGTTTTATTGATAATTCATCGTATCATTTCAAAACATCGAAAGGAAGACCTACTCGTTACTCGTAACGAGATCATATCTAGTTTATTAATTAATTTTTTTATTTACTTATTTAGCTTTTGATGTTTTACAACAAAAACAAGTAAAAATTCCAAGGTATTGATATGAGAAATAAAATATATGTAGAATGTGATTCGGGCTATACTGGTCATAACTGCACCGTGAGCTGTCCGCACGGATACTTTGGTTATCAGTGCAGGGAAGTTTGTGACTGCTCTCCTGACAAATACTGTGACAAATCAAGAGGCTGTTTGTGTAACTCAACAAGTGTAAACTGTGCAGATTTAGGTACGTTTTTGTAAAACATTAAAAGTAGTTGGGTTGTTCCCCCTTTTGTGCAAGTAATACCACTTTGATATAACAAAATCACGAAACGACGTGTGTAATCCTAATATTTTTGTAATCTTAATTATGGTTTTAATTTCAGAATTGACCGAAGGGTAAATTACTGTAACAACAATAAAAGATTTTACAGATAATATGTCATTAATGCGTGAGCAATTACATAAGAACAATATTAAATATAAGTATCC
>CM035814.1:59525560-59680560 GCA_020458035.1 Magallana ariakensis | reverse complement strand
GTCAAAAGATGACTTAAGAGGGTATTTTCAAAAGTGGCATGAAATTGTATCCCTCAAGAAACCAATAACTTTCGATAATATCCTAGACTTAGTAAGCAGTGTTATATGTCATGCCTCACAATAATTTATGGGTAATACTTGTAAGGACAAGAACTTTCATATTTCATTTTGAAAATTTCAATAAAAATGAATAAGAAACCCATATCTATGTATGAAAAGTCATTCTTTATAAAGATTTTGTGTATTCCCAAATCTGCCATATCATTAAGGATGTGGTATATATTACTGCACAGTACATAATTATATGCAGTCTGCTTCATTCGTGAAAAATGTTCATTATCTCAACAAAACCCTAGTAATGGTTTGTGTAAAATAAAATGTGCTTTCCTTTGTGTTATTCTTGGTCAGATATCTAGATAACCTTTGAAAAACGTTCATAAAGACTTCCTGTTAAAATCACCAGTGCTTCGTGATGGGGTGCATTTCAGGCCAGACTTCAACTATAGGGGAGGGGCCCAGGACAAAGAAGACAGAGGATTTAAAGCTCTTGAACTTGAACAGATATTGATGAGCACATCTTAGTAATTGCTATGGTATTTGAGTGTCGGGGACCATCCTTTTATGGAACTGACTCATTCAAAATGGCGACGAACATTCAATATCCATGGACACAGTTCCGCATAACACCTGCATCAACTCTTTGCAATTCGAAATACATTCATGTATCGTAAGAAGTAATTGAATATCGTACGGGGTTCTAGAATACTCAAACAGTCCTCACCGACTTGACACACAGATGAATTTGTTTACTACATACATTACGATATGCAAAATGTCATAGTACTAACATTCCAATCTGAACGTGATATCAGGGAGGGAAAGAAATAAATATTATCTGAAAACTTTACCGTCATATCTTTCAGCCTGTTCAGCTAACTTGGCTCTATAGACGTTATCTTCACGATCAGCCATTCTGGATGATTGTTCTAAACCTTCGATTGACACGGATTCTCACCGTCGTATTCTGAGAAAATATCCAAGATGGCCGAAAGCGCCAAAGAAAGTAGTACGTAAATTGTTGAGGTCAATATATTCATGCGCAGTGCTGCAAACATGTTCATTCATGAAGATCCAAATGCACTACTTTTAAATAGTAGAAATTAGTGTGAACATTTGGGGAAAATTGAAACATATTTGAAGAAATGGACATATTAGTTTTATCTGATACACAATGTAGAACAATATTTATTCAATAACTGAATCTCCTTGAGCTCAAACAAAATTCCCACGCCCTTTTCCAAAACGTTCTTTCAAAGGCCCGTACGACTAACGTGTTCTGCTAAGCCTCCGTGGATCTGATATATTCCACACAAACCCCCTTTTTTCACTACATTTCTAACAATACATACGGGCTTTATAAGTCCAAAATGCTATATTGATCATGCAAAGTAGGCTTAGGCAATGTGTATTAATATTTTATTTTAAGGTCACGAATATAGTAATAAAGTTAAAGTAAATTACTTTAAAATGCAGGGGTGTCAAAAGATACATTTTAATAAGCTAGCTACAAAAAAAAAAAGAAAGATTGAAATCGTATATGGTTGTGTACAACGTGCGGGACATAAAAATAAGCCCCCCCCCCCCAAAAAAAAAACCATAAAAAAAAACAATAAAATTAAAAAAAAAAAACTAGCACTACCACTACCTATTATACATTTTTATTTTTACCTTTTCATTTATTTTCAGATTTTTTCATGCTGGGCCAACCCCTAAGATTCACGAATTTGTTTCCGACGTCACGCTTTGTTTTTTTTTTTTTTGTTTTTTTTTTTTTGTTTTTTTTTTTTGGGGGGGGGGGGGTCCAGAGTACAAATGCATTCAATTAAAAAAAAAACCAAAAAAAAAACCAATAAAAAACACCCCCCCCAAAAAAAAAAAACCACCAACAACAACAAACAGGCCTTGTATATGCCGCAATACATGTAATATACTAGAATATACTTGTGAACGTAATTATTAATTATAAATAAAACACCATGCATGCATCTTAAACATGCCATTCTAACAAAGTTAAGACCCATACTGATAAATCACGAACCCCTGCGCAAGTTTCAAATCAAATTGAATAGCTATATAGTGTACCACTAATCATGCTAAGCCCTATAGGAGAAGCCAGTTATGCATGGAACAAAAGAAATGCCCACAACACCTTTGCTTTATACGGACATATACTGATTGTATGGCCTGCAATAAACTTTAATAAATATAGAAATATAATATATATAAAGCGAAGGGCGGCATAATATATGACTAAATATTAAGGTTATATAATATATATCCAATTAATGTACAAGCATGTACATACTAAAATGAACGTTTTCGGTAATCTGTAAAGTAAAATAGTTCAATGCATGCGCAGATCTTGAGAACCCCTCCTGTAAATTCAAATTGATTTGATTCATATGGTAAAATTCCCGAAAATTGGCCTCAAATCCCACCCCCTGGGAAAACAAAATTATCCCTCGGAACCCCCCCCCCCTTTTGGAAAAATTTTCTGGATCCACGCATGCAATGCAGTGGCGTCGGAGGCAAATTGAAAGTGGGTGTGCTATAGACTTTCAAAAATCTTGACAATTAAGCAAAAAGAAAAAAAAAGACAAAAAGGTATTTGTTTATGGTTATGTATAACTTTGCAAAAAAGTGGGAGGGGGGGGGGGCAGCCGACGGTCCCGACGTCTATGCAATGGCTAACCTTCCAATAAAGAAATAATAAAATAAAACAGGACGAAAACAAGCTTTCTTCATCAAAAATCAAAATATTCAATAACTTAACGATAAAATATTCAAACTATTTCTGACAAGGCATCAGAAAAAAACCCGCACAAAAATGAATTGAAATCATTATAGTTTTCAGAAATTTGATATTCATTTACATTTTAATCAAAATATTTTCAAATGTACGCATCTATCCACACATTATCAATTTCTCTGCTTGTTGCATATTTCCTTAATACGTTATTATATGTCGTTTTATAGTAAAACAAATTAGGGAGGCCTGTTTCGTGAGGAAATTTGAGCAGACATGGAATAATTAAATAGAGCACGCACCTGCTCTTTCTTTCCCCAGACACCGGCGGCGGAATCAGAGGTGAAAGTTGCAGCAAGTCTGTCAGAATGAAAAAAGATGTCGGGATAGCTGTTTACTCTCTGTTCATGAACCTTGAATGCCAATGTAAGACCCCCATCAGCACAAGGGGTGTATTGATGCAAATAGAGCATTCAAGCTTACAGAGAAAATACACACTATGCATGAGCTGACTCACTGACATACTGTCTCATCTCAGTGGTTTGTTGTGTCAGTGGTAAGCTATGTTAATAGCATGCCCCGATAGTATGGCAATATATGGCCATGGAATGCCGTGACAGAAGTAAGCTATGTCAATAGCAAGCCCTGTCAGTGTTGAAAGATATGACCATGGTATGACTGCTGTTTCAGTGATGTATGCTACATGTATGTCGATAGCAATTAAGTACTGTCAGTGTGGTAATATATTACCATGATATGCTGTGTCCGTGATGTATGCTATGTCAATAACAATTACTGTCAGTGTGGTTAGTTATGTCAATGGTATGCCATGCCAGTGGTAAGCTATGTCAACAGAAAGCCCTGTCAGTGTGGTAAGATATGACTATGGTATGCCATGCACCGTGACATTGGTAGGCTATGTCAATAGAAAGCACTGTTAGTGTGGAAATATATGACCATGATATACTGTGACATTAGTAAGCTATGTCAATAGAAAGCCCTTTTAGCGTGACCATGATATGCTGTGTCAGTGATGTATGCTATGCAAAGCAATAACTGACAGTGTGGTAATATATTACCATGGTATGATGTGACAGTAGTAAGCTATGACAATAGAAAGCCCTGTCAGTGTGGTAATATATGACCATGATATGCTGTGACAGTGGTAAGCTATGTCAGTAGCAGTTACTGTCAGTGTCGTAATATATGACCATGAAATGCTGTGTCAGTGATGTATGCTATGTCAATAGCAAGTACTGTCAATGTGGTAAGTTAAGTCAATGGTATGCCATACCAGTGGTAAGCTATGTCAACAGAAAGCCCTGTCAGTTTGGTAAGATATGACCATGGTATGCCATGCACCGTGACATTGGTAAGCTATGACAATAGAAAGCCCTGTCAGTGTGGTAATATATGACCATGATATGCTGTGTCAGTGATGTATGCTATGTCAATAGCAATTACTGTCAGTGTGGTAATATATGACCATGGTATGCTGTGTCAGTGATGTATGCTATGTCAATAGAAATTACTGTCAGTTTGGTAATATATGACCATGGTATGATGTGACAGTAGTAAGCTATGTCAATAGAAAGCCCTGTCAGTGTGGTAATATATTTGACATGGTATGCTGTGTTAGTGGTAAGCTATGTAAAATAGCATGCCCCAATAGTTTGGTAATGTATGGCATGGTATGCTGTGAAGTAGTGAGCTATATCAATATAGCAAGTCCTGTCAGTGTGGTAATATATGACATGGTATGCTGTATCAGTGGTAAGCTACGTTTAAAGCATGCCCCGATAGTATGGTAATGTATGGCATGGTATGCTGTGACAATAGTAAGCTATGTTAATAATAAGCTCTGCCAGTGTGGTAATATATGACATGGTATGCTGTGTCAATGGTAAGTATGTTAATGGTATGCACCGATAATAGTATGGTAATATATGACATGGTATGCTATGTCAGTGGTAGGTAATATATGACATGGTATGCTATGTCAGTGGTAAGGTATGTTAATAGCATGCACTGATAGTATGGTAATATATGACGTGGTATGCTGTGACAGTAGTAAGCTATGTCAGTGTTGTAATATATATATATATATATATATATATATATATATATATATATATATATATATATATATATATATATATATATATATATATATATATATATGACATGGTATGCGGTGTCAGTGGAGAGCTATGTCATTAGCTAGCAGCCCTGTCAGTGTTGAACGATATGACTATGGTATGCCTTGACAGTAGTAAGCTTTGTCAATAGCAAGTCTGGCAGTGTGGTATGATATGACCATGGTATGCTGTGTCAGTGATAGGCTATGTCAATGACATGTCCTGTCAGGTTTGTAAGATATGACTATGATATGCCATGAAATTGGTAAGCTATGTCAATAGAAAGCCCTGTCAGTGTGGTAAGATATGACTATGGTATGTCATGACAGTGGTAAGCTATGTCAATAGCAAGTCCTGTCAGTATGGTAAGTTATGACCATGGTATGCCACATCAGTGGTTAGCTATGTCAATAGCAAGTCCTGTCAGTGTTGTAAGATATGACTATGGTATGCCATGATCAACTGTGGTAAGCTATGCCTATAGCAAGTCCTGTTCTTGTGGTAATATATAACATGATATGTTGTGTTATTGTTGTATGCTAAGCCAATGTCAAGCCCTGTCAAGGTGGTAATAAAATGACCATGATATGGTGTGTCAGTGGTGTATGCCAATAGCAAGTCCTGTCAGTGTGGTTAGTTATGTCAATGGTATGAAGTGCCAGTGAACACTCACTATATAGACTATGTCAGAGTATGCTTTCTGGTAAAGTGGTGGAAAACTATGTCAGTAGTAATTTAAGTCAATGATCTAACCACTATGTCAGCTGAACATGGAAGAAAAAACTACAGCTTATTATTGATTAATGATGATACTTTCCACTGAAACAAATGACCATTTAGATAATTTAATACAGACACTTGTCTATGGTGATTGTTCACTGATAAAGCTTAACACTGACTTGACTTTCTCCTGACACACCTGAACACTTATATAGCTTACCTTTGACACAGTTTGCTGAACACATTCTCCAGAGTGTTTGCTGACAGATCCTGCAACTGACACTGAATGTCACTGAAACAAATTTCCACAGGAACAGCTTACTAGTGAAATTACTTTGCACTGACATAGTCTATAGTGATCGTTTACTGACAAAGCATACTTAACATAGCACAGCATTTAAATTAATTAACATGCATCACCATGGTTTACCAATGAGACAACTTACCACTGAAACATCTTACAATGACACATCATAGCAATAAAACAAAAAAGCAATGACAACACTTACCACTGACAAATCAAAGCACTGAAAACATTTACTACTGACACAGCTAAGCATTGACCCAGCTAAGCACTCATAACACTTACCACTGACACATCTTAGCACTGACAACACTTGCCTTTGATACAACTAAGCACTGACAACACTAACCACTGACACAACTAAGCACTGACAATACTTACCATTGACACAACTTAGCACTGACAACACTTGCCTTTGATACAACTAAGCACTGACAACACTAACCACTGACACAACTAAGCACTGACAACACTTACCTTTGATACAACTAAGCACTGACAATACTAACCACTGACACAACTAAGAACTGACAATACTTACCACTGACACAACTAAGCACTGACAACACTTACCTTTGATACAACTAAGCACTGACAACACTAACCACTGACACAACTAAGAACTGACAATACTTACCACTGACACAACTAAGCACTGACAACACTTACCATTGACACAACTAAGCACTGACAACACTTACCACTGACACAACTAAGCACTGACAACACTTACCACTGACACAACTAAGCACTGACAATACTTACCACTGACACAACTAAGCAATGGCAACACTAACCACTGACACTACTAAGCACTGACAACACTTACCTTTGACACAACTAAGCACTGACAACACTAACCACTGACACAACTAAGCACTGACAATACTTACCATTGACACAACTAAGCACTGGCAACACTTACCTTTGATACAACTAAGCACTGACAATACTTACCTTTGATACAACTAAGCACTGGCAACACTAACCACTGACACAACTAAGCACTGACAACACTTACCACTGACACAACTAAGCACTGACAATACTTACCATTGATACAACTAAGCACTGACAACACTTACCTTTGATACAACTAAGCACTGACAATACTTACCTTTGATACAACTAAGCACCATCAACACTTACCATTGATACAACTAAGCACTGACAACACTTTCCTTTGATACAACTAAGCACTGACACATACTACAGTGAGTGTTCACCGATACATCTTACCACAGCTTACAACTGACAAAACTTACCAGAGAATGTTCAATGTCAGAGCCTTCCAATGACAAATTTTACCAGTGTTCATCGACACCTCACCACTTATCCATATAACACTACAAATTACCAATAAGTGTTCATTGATGTAACTTATCAGCAAGACATTTCAGTGCAGCATGGCAATACATGCATATATTTAGATCCATTAGGTACTATTTCCTCTATTTTTTATGGAAATTATTGTAATTTACAGCTACATGTATATAGAAACTGACTGGACTGAAATCTAATCTACATGATTCAGTTCTAATCAGTTTATCTATCGGTAGAAACCTTCAGCAACCTAAGAAAAATCATAGATTGCATGAAATAATCATGTCAGACTTAAATTCCCATATAAGACTATTTGTCTATTTTTTTTAAAATATAAAGTACTGATGTACATTAACAATAATTTAATAGGCTTTTTTTTTTACTTACTTTTTACGATCAATTCATTAATTTGTTAAAAGAGAGACATAAATAGAAACAATCAAATGCTTTCTTTGATGATTCATGCGGGTTGTGAAGGTAGCGATCATTGCAGAAAAAATTTACAAAACCCGTGCTAGCAGTTATGTATTTTTTCTGCAATGTGCAGTGCTACCTTCATATTCTGCATGAATCACCAAATAAAACATTTTATTGTTCAAGTGTTCACTGACTCAACTCACTATCAAGTGATACTCAAATTAAGTTTGGGCTTTAAAAAAAAATCACATGCTATCATTTACATGAATAACAATTTATTTCCTATTACAGGCTAGCAGAATAATAAAAAGAATTTTCTTTTGAAAACAGTAAAATAAATGAAAATAATGCATTACATCTGAATGTACAATAAAACACAGACATCTTGACATTACCTTTGCTAATTTGACAATAACACATGAAACCTACCGGTACTTACTATAGTAGCTAATGTTATCAGAGGACTACCCAGTACTTGAAATTTTTTTAAGGCCATACATTCTAGAGAAAAGTTATCTTCAAAAAATGTTTAAATTACAAAGTACAGTAATAAATCATTTTCTGAGATGGGTTCAAAGGTATACATCAAAGCCACACAATTAGTCCCGGCATATGAGCACCACTACATTTTACATGGACCAAAAATACAATAGCACCAGAGTATAAATCTAATCATAATATCAGAGTTATGGGACTTTGAAGACGGTTATCTTGATCAAAAGCACAGAGCTGGCAAATACGCCTGTTTAAGGCAACTTGTCCTTTACAAAAAATTGGCTTACAGTAAAAACATGTCAAAATATAAATCTGATGTATAAAAACAATTCGAACATGCAGTATAAATACATTAACAATGCTCATATACATGTAGTTTGCAATTCATAGATCAAATCTGGTCTCTTTCATCTCCTAGCTCACAAACACAGTTTTCTGTTCGTAAAATGTTTCAGACTCAAAGTATTAATTCCTATTGGATTTTTTTAAGTAGTCATTAACTATTTCAAATAAAGTATAAACTCATTCAGTTTGTTATAGCTATTCAAACTTCCACTTCTCCCCTTATATATAAATGCTGCACACAACACCATGTTACCTAATAAAACTCAGAAGTACAATGTTGTGTTAAATCGAGTTCCTGAGAAATTCCACTCCAGTGGGAGGTTATCTCCCCTATTCAAAATAATATATCAAGTGGAGAATATTAAACATATAAAAATATGCGATCACAAATTGATCACCATTATCCCCTACATTTATATACAAATCAAGTATTTGGAATACACATTACATAGAAATTTATTATTTTGGTTCTACTCAATGTTGGTCTATCTACACTACTTGTGGACTTAATTATAAATATGATATCACATGACAACACTCTTCAGAGTTTAATATATCCATATTTTCTATCCCTTTAATTATGAAAATGATGTCAATCATATATACTAATCAATTTTACAGAAAGAATGATAAAAATTGTCAGTTATCTTTTGATAAATTGATAAAATGAAAAATGATGGATTAAAATAAATTATTTCCAAAAATTTCCAACACAAATTAAACATTGAATGCCCACTTCCCTTTAGACACATGGATTAAAGACATTGTATTACTGAGCTACACTATACTGTTCATTCTCTTGGGGATCTGAATTTGTTCAATGCTCAAGAATTTGTTCACATTGGGGCAGGTTCAAAGATGTTTGATTAAAAGCTTAATTAGGAGCAGGGACTTAATGGTGACAGCAATTTCTGTAAGGGGCTTATTTACTATTTATCAACACGGCATCTGAATGAGACAAACAACTGATATATTAGAAAGCATGAGGTAAACTGTTCATAGAACAGTAACGGAATTCTGTATAAATAATCATGGATCAGTTCAATCACGATAAAACCCAATCACAACATCCATCAATATATATAATATAATCATGAATGGTATTCAGACACTCAGCTGCTTCATAATGGAATCAAATACATACAATTCATTTTGATTGTTCAAATATATGTTTATAAACAACAACATCAAATCTGTGGAAATAGCTCACTGCCTGTGGTGAGAGATTAATCCACTTTAATGGTGGACTCTTTCTTGCGGATGAAGTCACTTTGCAGCAGGCGGTAAAACAGAACAATGTTCATGACGGTCATGACGGCCAGTCCGATGCTGCCGAGGCTGTAGAACACGAGGGGGATTAAGTCTTTGTTGATCAACATCCATCGACTCATCCAAGCCATCACAGAAATACGGAAACCCATAAACGTTCCTGAAAATGAATCAAGCCTTCAACAAAAGTTCAAATTCTCACACATGTGTACATGTAATATTCTTTGCTATTACAAAATGTAAATCACAACCAGATATTAGATTTGAGGTTTAATTAAACATAGCATACCCTAAACTTAACAATTGTGATAAAATGTTACTTGTTTGCCAACAAATATGAACATTTCAAACACTGATATTGACGTTAAATCAGTGAATTTGTCATCTCTTCTTATGGACATATATAAATCACAATGAATATAATGTTTTGTAGCAGTACATCCATTTATCTATTATTTTCAATGGGATTTGCAAATTAAAAAACATAAATTATAAATCGTAAGCTTTACAGTTACTGTATTTAATTGTGTAACCTTAATATTTAATAAAAGTAGATGTATATGCCCAAAAGCATTGAACTTTGAAGATGGTAAATTTTTAACTCTGCATCAACATAATCTGGGGATGAGGCAAACCAAATAGCATTATTTATTTTTCTTTATAGAATTTAATTGTGTCTATACTCTATAACTAAAATGTTTCCCTCTGTATGGTAAAATCATGTCCTTTTGGGTGATAGAATAAAGCAACATTAAATGGCACCAGATGATAATTCCATTGACTGCTTAATCTATGTATGTATGTATGTACTGTTCACCTTATTTCTTATCTGGTAGTATCATTCATGCATTTGAAACAAAGAATCTGGCAAGGGGAATATAATTAACCGGAATTAATAAAATGTGAACATAAAAAATTTTGAATAATGTTTCCATTTTATAACATATTCAATATTGTAAACACAGCTTGCCTGAGTGAGGATAACATTTGAAATTGTCACCCATTGAAAACCATAGTTGACAGAGATGAACAATGCATTAATGGTTTTTCTCAGGGTGAAAATTTCCAATGTTTATGTCACCCCCCCCCCCCCCCCCCCACCCCTTGCATGCAATATCTACTTATACACCACAGCACATCGTCGCAAGTGGAAATAGAATAAACACAAAACCCGTGGCTTGCGATGATGATCACATGCAGCAATGACAGACACATTGAAATCTTGCAAAATTAATGTAAGTAATCCTTATAAATCTTCTACAAGAAAATAAACATAGGTAATCACAGATTACAAAGCTCACCGAGACGAGGCATCACCTTTATGAGGAAGCACCTTTATGAGACCATCTTTATTATAATGTTTGAAAATCATAGTTAATAATGATCTTGGATATTCATGGATACTGTTTAGACAGAATATCGTATAACAATATCATATGTTAAAAAATTGTATAATAATCATATGTTCATTTCATATGGTATTATATGATACAATGTTTATCAATACAATAATATGAAATACGATATTGCATCCTATGATACTTACAATATATATCATACAATACAATACTGTAATAAATAATGAAATATGAAATTGTAACATATGATATGACATTGTATCGTGTTATACATTATTGTATTTGATCACATAATACAATATCATAATATATTATATATCATACAATATAATAATAAATGATACAATATCATATCACTTAATACATCACAATATTGTAACATATGATATTATATTGTATAATATTATAGTATAATATTGTATTGTATGATATTGTATCATATTTGATACAGAATAGGATATTGTATCATATGATATAATAAAATTAGATACAACACTGTATCATATCAATTGATACAATATCATGTGATATAGTACTATATTATATCATACAATATCATTTTATACTATATTGTATAATATGATACAATATCACATTATACAATATCATTTAATACATTTTCATGTTATATAATAATATAGCATTGAATCATGATTTTTTGGAGTATACAGTCTCATAACTGCAGTGGTGTGTGCATACAAATTGAGTGACGCGCATTAGCGCGTTATGAAAATTTGTATGCACACACCGCTGCAGTTAGCGCGTCACTCAATTTGTATGCACACACCACTGCAGTTATGAGACTGTATACTTCAAAAAATCATGATTCAATGCTTATATTTACATTTTCTTTAACTTTGCCTTGTCTGCAAATGTGATTCATACCTTAAAATTCCTATCTTATCCTAAGGGAAAGTTAATATTAATGGAAGAGCCACAGTAACAGCCACAAGCGTGAACTTTGATTTTCACTTGTGACGTTGCAGCTTACAGCGTTCAACGTTTGTGACGTCATAATAAAACTCGTTATTTTAACCTTTGAGTACCCAGTGATTACTTGTTGCATTTAGAGGCACTTAAAGAACACAGAATTTAATGGAAAAACACAGTAGAATGTAAATATTATATTATATAAACCAATATCATATTATACAATATCGTATCATATGATACAATATATATTATACAATATCATATCATATGATACAATATTATATGTTGCAATATCATATGAAACAATAGCATGTGATTAAATAGTATATAATACAATATCATATTATACAATATTGTATCATAATATACAATACTATACATAACAATATCATGATACAATATCATATCATAATGTACCGAAAATTGATACAATATCATATCATATAACGTTTTACAATATAATAGCGAGTGCAGCTCGCCGGCGCGCAGCGCCGGCGCGAAGCGAGCTCTAACGGCAAGGCGTGTGCGAATAGAAAATTCGGACCAGTTGCACATTCATTCAACGGATTTTTTTGGCGTCAGTAAATCGGACCAGTAATGCATTGTTTTAATCGTCCAAGTAGTTCCCTGTAATCATGGCAATTTTTATCACTTCACACTCTCACGAGAATCAGCAAGACAATCAAAACAATACATGTATACGACATACAGTCAGTTACCTCTAAAGTTCACCTCAGTACACTCTCAATCAAAAAAAAAAAAAAATAATCGAGTGACGTCACAAAGGTTTGCACATTGATCCGATAGATTTTTTCGGCGTCAGTAAATTTGGACCCACAATTCGTAGTACCAATGGTTTCCAAGTCCTCACGTTCTCGCGAGAATCAAAGTAAAACTTTTGAGAAGCATAGAAGATGTGTAATTTTAAGAACATCATGCTTTTTAAGTAAATAAAACAGTATACTTCGCTTACTTTTATTTCTCAGGGGAGTTTTAAAGAGTCAGACGACACTTAAACGTGAACTTTGACGTCACAATAAGGGGAAATTACTCTAACTGAAGTTATTGTAAATCTGCTGAAATTACCAAAATCCTCTCAAAATCTTGCAAAGCTAAAGAATGAGGACATTTCTTCAGATATAGGAAACAGTTGTAACTTGCACTCATTTGGATGAATGCTCACATTTATTTTATTCACTATAATTACGGTAATTTTCAGGAACGTACACGTAGCATCGGGTTTTTTTAAAAGGGGGGTGGGTGGTGGATGACAGCCTCATCCAAAAAATCTTTACAAGCGAAAAGAAAAAAAGATAATTCTCAAAATTCTGAAAATTCTAATCCTTCAGCTCTTTAGCAGTTCAATGGTTTCTTTCTTTTCACTTCCATTTATTACATGCTCCCAATCCCAAGTGTGTGTGGGGGGGGGGGGGGCAACTCCATGTTCCTTTAATATGATAAGCAAATATTTTTAAGCGTAAATTAAAAAATAATAATAATTAATAAGAAAAAATGTCGGCTGCAAAAAAGGGGATGAACTGACGTTACAATTACTTTAAAAGAGGAGATACAGTGCAATCTTTATTATTCAACAACATTGTATCTGAGATTAAACTATTGTTCTACTTATAAATAAATAAATAACAAATCTTATAACATATGAAATCTTATAAACTATGGATAATGGAAATTTACGGAAAAAATAGGTATGTCTTATTTTATTTTGCAATCAAATTTATTTACGTTGTTAATTTCATTTTTATTGATTTATCATAATTCATTGTTTGATCACATGCTGCGCTCGCCCCAACGGTCGCACCGTAAAACATATTATATGATATAATATTGTATCATAAACAATAGTGTATCATATCATACAATACTATATCATAGGAATCATATTATATCCTTTAACAACAAACACATCTATCAAGCAGGTTTGAGTGAGATAGGAGAATTTTTTAGCATCCTTGATAATGGAGATCAGCCTCTGCATCTGAAGCTACCTCTGCGGTTCATTAATATTATAGTTAAATCAGTTATGCAAGCTATTATCTATAAAATATGTGACCTGTTCCAAAAAAAAAATCTCATCCAGCATCGGAAACCTATTGCTCAGATTCAGCATTCAAGCCTGTCAGGTGCATCAGTATCATAAGACGCATCATCCATGCAAGTTTTATGAAGTTAGGACCAGTAATTACTAAGATATAATCATCAGAGGGCACCTGCTCCAAAAACTTTAACCAGCTCTTAAAACCTTAACCTCCTCCAGCATCCGAAACCTATGGCTCAGATTCAGCATTCATGCCTGTCAGGTGCATCAGTATCATAAGACACACCATCCATGCAAGTTTTATGAAGTTAGGACCAGTAATAACTAAGATATAATCATCAGAGAGCACCTGCTCCAAAAACACGAGCTCTTAAAGCCTTAACCTCATCCAGCATTCCGAAACCTATGGCTCAGATTCAGCATTCATGCCTGTCAGGTGCATCAGTATTATAAGACAAGTTTGGTGAAGTTAGGACCAGTAATAACTAAGATATATAATCATGAAAGGTCACCTGCTCCAAAAACTTTAACCAGCTCCAAAAAACTTAACCTCATCCAGCATC
Organism: Magallana ariakensis; assembly: GCA_020458035.1. Lineage (NCBI taxonomy): Eukaryota > Metazoa > Mollusca > Bivalvia > Ostreida > Ostreidae > Magallana > Magallana ariakensis. The sequence continues at coordinate 59,665,833 of CM035814.1, read as the reverse complement.
CGAATTCTATGGCTCAGATTCAGCGTTCAAGCCTGCCAGGTGCATCAGTATCATAAGACGCATCATCCATGCAAGTTTAGTGAAGTTAGGACCAGTAATAACTAAGATACAATCATCAAAGGGCACCTGCTCCAAAAACTTTAACCAGCTCTAAAAACCTTAACCTCATCCAGCATCTGAAACCTATGGCTCAGATTCAGCATTAAAGCATGTCTGGTGCATCAGTATCATAAGATGCACCATCCATGCAAGTTTGGTAAAGTTAGGACCATTAGTAACTTAGAAATTGCTATCCAAGGGCACCTGCACCAAAAACTTTAACCAGCTCCAAAAACCTTAACCTCCTCCAGCATCTGAAACTCATGGCCCTGATTCAGCATCCAAGTCTTTCAAGTCCATAAGTAGGTCCAGATGCATCATCCATGCAAATTTGGTGAAGATAGGACAAGTAATAAGTTAGATACAGGACCTGCAACAAAAGCCTTAACCAGGTCCGGACGGCGACGCTGACGCCGGGAGTATAGCATAAGCTCCCCCGACTTCGTCTCGGTGAGCTAAAAAAGAAGAAATTAATATGCATCCCAATTCTTACCTAGATTTATAATACTGTTTAGTCTGTAGATTTTGTTGTCTTTTTTATAATGGCAAATCTGTAAAATCTGTCTAAGATGAAGAAAAATACTATTCAATTCTATCACCAAGGCAACGACGGCGTATCCAACATACATCCGAGAGACAATGGACACCCCAAAACAGATGATGATCTGAAAAAGAGGCTTGCTATATTATATCATAGGTATGCTAGTCAACAAAATATATAATGTATGTTTGTATGATCACCACAAAACAGGTCGATCTCTGTGCCCCTATAATTATACCTGTCCCAAGTTTCTGCTTCCACAACTTTTTGCTTAATATTTCGATAATCATAAATATCTTTGTGCCCAAACTACATTTTTCCACTTATAAGAATGAAAAAAGTCCAGATTATCTGTTTTGAAACGCTCCCTCTAACACTTCAGGTTTCAATACACAACCAAAAATAGAAAGTCTATGGGGATTTTGCATTGCAGCAGACATGAAAACACCCTGATGATAACGACGAAAAATTGTGCAAGGTGTGTGTTCCGAGTAATTCTGAAATCAATGGAGAAAAGATGTAAACATTTCCATTTTAAACCTCTGTAAGAATTTTTTTATTTCATGTTAATTTCTCCAGGTAAAAATAGATGTGTCAATAAAGAAATCTTGGATTTTTCCCTCTATGTCGATTTTAATTGTGCTTCTTTAATCATCCAAGTTATGTCTGTATATTTTCGTAAAAATTTGTCAAAAAGTGAGGGAAACATGCAGTATAACCTACATGTAGCTGGGACGGACTATATAGGTTATAATCCTTAACTGAGTTACAACAATATCACATTTACTTAACCAAGTGTTTGTGTTGCTTTCTCTACAGAATTTTAATTCAAACCTTACAGAAAAGCCCGCTTGTTGCAAGTGATTCTAATCTACTTTATCAAAGAGGATCAGTAAATTTATAATGATCATCAACTTTATAACAAGAATCGAAGGAATGAGACTATAAACTTAACTGTTGGCATAAATTCATTATACCGTAAGTGTGTCTGGTGTAACCATGTTTCAACTGTTTAAATAGACTTTACATCCTTTGCTTATTTAATAAATAGATTTTTTGATATAAAAGATCAGTAAAAATAAATAAGGATAATTCAAAGAACTATAATAATGATTCCTTTGAAGTAGCATGCTAGTTTGCAAGCTTATTGTTCAACCAAACACAGCTCAATTTCATTTCCTGAATAAAGATGACTCAATAAACGAAACTCATATTCAATGTTAAAATATAGCCTCGTGCAGTCATTTTATCAGCTAATTTAAGGCAGTGTGATATCATCTATACCACGTACTGGTTTTACCTAATACTTCTGTGGTGCAGATATGAATTTGCAGCTTTCTTCAATTGGGCCACCAAACAAAATGAATTCATTTTTATCTACATAAGCTAGGATATTGGTACATAATACTATATTTTTTCTGTGTAGGACCGATATTTGATTTGTTTCCCTTGGCAACTTGTTGCCTGATATACTTGCTGTTTATGGTTCACAATCTTCTTTACCGTGTAAGCAGCAGACAGTTAATTCTGTTTGCCTTTGACATAAATCTTCTTTAGAAGTCGATCATTCATTGACAATATAAAATTATATAGCACCTTACTTTGGATGTTTAAATAACGGACATTCAATAACAAAATGTGTTTTATTTACGAAAGTGCTTTAAGTTTGGTCTATAGATATTAATTCATGTCTCTATGAGAGATCAAAACAATTTTACACAAGGTTAAACCAAACTCATTTGTTTGTCATTAGGTGGAATGGTGTCACTTTGAGGAATAGGTAATCTATAATAGAAATAACACATTTTAGTTGGTTCACAAGCAGAATTCTATTTGACCATTCATCAGTTAATTATGATGGATCAACTTTGTCAATATATTTCTATAAATAAACTGTGTTAGAAATCCTCAATCTTTTCATGTTTGACTGAATTCATCAAATGCTAATAATGCTCAGTAAATCAAGCATAAAAAACTGTGCAGACTTTAACAAAAATTGTGTCTGAAATGATCCTGTTATCTTTGCATTTTCTGCCTGCATGAATTGCACATTAAATCTAAAGATATATAAAGTACATTGCACACAATATAAACAGCTGACATTTAGGTGATCCAACTAGAATGGATAATTTTAATAATAATGTGATTCAGAAATGTTTAAATGTCATTTATAACAAAAAATGTTCTACTTCTCTCCAGAAGTCATAAGATACCTAATATCTCTCAGACACGTGTCTGCTAGTACAGATATCAAAGATATGGGCGTGGTTTCATTGGCCATGCTGTGTTATCATTTGCTCATTGATGCCACGCTATTGACACCCTTAAGATAACAACACTGCAGTCTGTGTACACACGTGTACTATGTGTTTATGTCTGAGGTCAGAGGGTACAAAGACCACACGTGCGGTTTCTGACCCATGTCTAAGTACATGTAACAACACATGTTTCTTTCGTTGTTTGTCAAATTTATGTAATATATAGACTTTAGACTATTTATGCTCAAAAGTATTGACCTCAGTCCATCTGTGTCATATGAAATGTATGTACTAAAATGACATGTTCCTAAAAACTCCCAGGCCACCAAAATATTTGTTTGCCTTCACCGGGCCAACTTTGTGTTCAAACTTTGAGTCATTTACTAGAAGAGAAATAAAAGAAAAATTCTAAATTTGCAAGAAATTGAAATAGAAAATAGATTGATTGCAAACAACTGGTTTTCCAAAAGAAAATGTTGATAAAAATAGCTCGAGTCAGCTACATTTTTGTCAGGGCATACAAACAACATTTTAAAAGGTGGCTCTAAGGAACTAATCTCTTAATCTCAACATATGTTACATGCTACAATAACACCTTCAAACGGCGTGATCATAATGCCAGTATCAGGCTATGTGAAGGTTCTAATGGCTGTAAAGTGAATTAACTTACCACAACATGGTGTCCCATTAACTCGTAAGACTGCCGATTTCTCTGATAAATAAGCATGTCAATGGTGTCATAGATAAAGTACCCTGTAAAAGAAATCATGTCCAGTTACACATGGAATTAATTACTGCCGACACCCACTGAAATATATCTCTTTCATATACATGTATGAATATCCAAAATTATCAATTATCTGACATTTGTAAATTATATCAGAGTAGCATAAATCTACTAGTATATTCTCATGTTTGACCAATCATGTATCATTTACATAATGGTCAGGGATCAGAATGAGAATGGAGCGGAGCCCCCTGACTATCTAGGCAGGTGCTCTTCCACCCATGCAAACTATCAGATGGTGGAAATAAACCCAGTCTGATCAACCACCGCATTCCATATCTTCATCTCCAGAGATTTCTTTAAAGCTTGACAGGACTTCCATCTACTAGCTCGTGCTGTCATACAGGGTCTTGAAAACTGAGGATCAAATTGTCTCCCTTGGTTAAGGAAGATGTAGGACATTTACCTTGATTCAAAAGTGTGAGGGGGAGTCAACTGAATAATTTTCCCTTCTTAGAATTTATATTATTATAATAGTTCTCCTATGAAAAAATAATATGTTTTACGGAGCTACCCTTGTGGTGAGCGCAGCAAGAATTACACATACCTTGCATCATTGTCAACTTAATTAGCTTAAAATTGGATCGTATGATCGTATGATATGACAGTAAAGTGTGGCTCTTTCTTGTACATGTATATATATTATCTCTCTATCAAAACTAAAAAAAAACAAAAAAACAAATCATTTAAGGCAGGTATCGCAGTTTATACTGAAATAGCTAGTACATGCATTACAGATGTTTGATCCACCTCTAAATTTATCACGGGGAAATATAGCGCAAGATCACTGTGACATCACACTTTAATTTGTTTACCTATCTAACTGACTACAGTACAGAGTGGGGAAGTCATAGTGTCAAGTTACCGGTAGGTGCTGACCAGGATCCGGTCAAGAGCCTCACTCTTCTGAGTCAACAGGGCAACTACACAGGGATTCCGGGAGCACACAGGACACGTCAATGGCAGTAAGGGAGTGGAGGTTTTTCAAAGACACTATAATTATACCCCCCTCATCCCCCCCCCTTCCAAAAAAAAAATTCTGAGCAGTTGATGGGTGTGTCAGCATATATACATGGAGTACATGTATTAGAGTATGTATGTGTATACATCACATGAACTATACACGTGTTGTGTTAGTGAGTAACGGTACAAAAGTCTGCTTTACCCCCCACCCCCCTTTTTTTCTTTCTCCTAGAGGCCTTGGTATTCCCCATCCGCTGCTTAATTACTAATGTTTATATATAGTACTTACAGCCACACCCTAACTGGTATAAACAATCTCCTACATATTGCAACAAGCAACAATACCTACAAATTAAACGTTATATAAAATGCTATTTTGGGTTAAACACGTGTGACCATAAAAGTAGGTCACACGTGTAAGATTGCGTAACTATGTAATGACATTATGAATGCGTGTGTAATTATGGTTCCTACAGACACTTACCGACAGACACACTGATCAGCGTGTGGGCGGGAACTGTGTGGGTTTGGATCATGTCTTCGGCCAACTTTGGATTGTCATAAAAACTACGAAATAAGAGAAAAATCACATCGTAAAATGATAAACAGCAGACATTACATAAACCGCCGGTGGGATAGAACAGCTTATATAACATTATATTTTATAATAAACTTACCAGTAGCATGACCAAAATCCACTGATGAGAGAGTGTACAAGTGATATTGAAATGTTTTTCCATTTCCAAGCATTTTTTTCGGCGGCTCTAGGGATTAAAACTTGAGCGAATAAACTAGAGCAGTAGAAAGCTACCAGAGATATAAAAACAACGGTTAACCCGTAAACAGCCCCTGAAAACTCCCTCGGCCAGATTTCTTCATTCATGAGCTTTTCCATGTTTACCTCTCATGCCTTGACAGTGAAAATAATCGGCCGTCACGTGTGTCGGCTCATTTACGCAAAGTTTGGTCGAAATGGGGTCACAACTTGTGTAAGTCTATTGACAAAACTAATGACACGATCATATGTATGGAAGCTCGGTAGCGTCTAATCGTCGAGAGAGGATGTCTCTCCCGGATGATCATCATAAACCAGTACCGACATGCAGTAATCTCGATAGAGATTAGGTTCGAATGCTATTTAGACTGGTCGAACGTCTTCACCGATTTAAATTTTAAATGATTAAAATTAGAAGGAAGATTGAATTGCAAAACTGGCCGGTGTGGGAGACACGCGAATATTTCAACAAGCGAGAAAAGTTGGGGCTGAATTTTGCAGAATTGATATTATGAAGAATTGTACTGAGATTTGGTGAAGGTGTCAGTCCAGATATCAAACCGAGCTCTACCCAGATTAAACCGACAGTACTTTTTCTAAAAAAAAAAGTCTTTTTTTGAAAGAAAGGTAAGATTGGAATATTTCTGTTAAAATCAATTCAAGATCATTAAAGATATTTTTATTATATACTTTTGTTCAAAAAGAATTCTAGACATCAGAATAAACTTCTTGTCATGCGCGGATATAGAGGTGAGGAGGTTTCCGAAGCACTCCATGGGCTATACCATGGTAGATTTCAGACTAAATGAATCAAGTTCAAATATTGCAGAATTGATTGATCTATTAAAATACCCCCACCCCCCCAAAAAAAATGGACTGAGACATCCCTATCGGAAATAAATTAAGACCTTGCTGTGTACATGTCACTGATCAATCAAATTATATTAGTCTAAAAATTGTTGCTGCATATATATATATACATATAAAGAAGCAAACAAGCGTCTAACCACATGAAAAATTGACGATTTATAAAGTGAAATAGTACATAGTTATTTGTGGAAATTTTAACAAAATACTATGTATACTAGCTAATTCACTATAATTCAGACTATCTCCTTTTTCATGATTAAGACGTTTGTTTGCCTCTTTATATATGCAGCAACAATTTTTAGACTAATATATAATGGTGACAATCAAGACAAATTTATAAATGTCCTGTAAAACAACAATAATGCGCGCCATGCATTTTTATTCGCGAAAGGCAATTAATATAATTCGTAAATGAATGAATTAAATTGAATTTAAATATTTCTAAAAGAGCATTGTGTACCCCTGTTCGATAAATAGCAATGTATCCGCGAGCAGGAATTTTGCGCAGCTGTAACAGAGAATGTTGACCCAGGTTGAAAAGTGATCCGGGTTCATGTTTCGACGTTTTAAAATATTGACTTATTTTATATTGACAGAGTTTTTTCAACGTTGAAAATTGAGGCCAAAAGTCATGCAATTTATATTCGGGATAATTTTTCAAATTGAAAAAGTTCTTTAATTCTAAACTCTGATGACCTCAACAAGTTGTAATACATCTGTGGCAACGCACTTTGAAAAAAAAAATCAAAGTGCGTTAATTTTGGGACCAAATCAACGCACTTTGAATTTTTTTTAAAGTGTTAAATTTTGGACCAAGTTAACGCACTTTGAAGTTTTTTTTCAAAGTGCGTTACGAAGGTACATCATTTTTTATTCTCGAGACACTTAATGAAATATATATATATATATATATATATATATATATATATATATATATATATATATATATATATATATATATATATATCACGAATTCTGGAATTGAATTTCTAATTTCTTGTTGGTATGATGATTTGTTAACACTATATAGTGAATTTAATTTACCGTTTTTGAGAACGGGGGTTGGGGTTGGGATTAACTAAAGATACAGGTCATTTAACTTATTACAGGAAAGGGTTTCCTACCCCTCATCTTTCCTTCTAAACCATATGTAAGTAAGTAAGTAATTGTTTATTATAGTGACATTGTGCATGACATTTATATTATACAAAGTATATGTCAAATAATTGTAATTTGCACCCGGCCCCTTGGGCCTATAAGTCACTTTATACAATTACAACTTTATACATGCATGATTTCATATTTATATTATATTAAACTTTGGACTTTGATAAATTACATTTCTGATGTACAATATTTTAACACACATTTACTTTTGAATATTATTTTTCCTGAGCTGGTATGCAGAGTTTATAAATCTAGCAGTCTGTAATGGGTAATTGTTGATCAATGAAACAAATAAATATTGACTATTATCAAATTCTTCGAAATTCACCATATAGAAATATTTCTGTCGTAGATTTTTATACAAAGTGCAATATAAAAGAAAATGTTTTTCATCTTCAATACACTGCTCTGAGCAGAATAAACAAAGACGGTCACAGATACGTTCATTACGGAAACGTCCAGTCTCAATAGGGATCGGTAGAGTTCCACATCTGAATTGGGCAAAGGTTGATCTCTCACATGATATTCAGCAACTTGGAGTAAACATATAAGAATTAACTGGAAAGGAAATACGCTGTGTTGTAAATTAAGTACAGTGATATCGTGAAAAGGAGCTGGCCAAACAATAATTGCTTCAATGTTATGTTAAAGAAAATGTAAGTGTTTCAACATAAACCCTCTTTTCAAATTCTAATCAAATAAATCACTTCATATAAAAAAAAGTTACGTTGACTAAAATTAAATTACTATAAACTTCAAAATAAGCATTAATGAGTGGGGATTTTTGTCGCACTGATGTTCTAAAAGATCAGATTGTTTTTTGATAAACATATAACTAACGTATCATTTTTCACATCATGTTTGTTATAAGCACATGTATGCAATACATTGATCCCCATTATCAATATGTATAAATCATTTTCGCTTCTGGCATAGCCCAATGTACCAGATAAGAAGTAAAGCTGCATACACAAAAATGTTTATGTCATATTTGGATAATTCTTTCCCGAGTTGTTCTTTATGTGACGCCTCAAACATGGCCCACAAAATCTATCATTTCGTTAGGCAGTTCTAAAAGAGTTGAAAGGGGTGGAGTGGGGGGTGGTTACAAGCATTCTCCCTCACACGTTAAAGTATGTGTGTTTTGGTGGGGGTTGGTGGGGGCAGAGACATAAATAAATAAATGAATAGTTATTTATGTCTCTGGTGTGGGTCACGTTACCCAGCCTTATTTTTGACAATGTTATATAATGATGGTGATTATAGCATCGTTTTGAGAGATGCGAGCTTGTACATCACCAAAATATATAGCCTTAGGCATGAGGTTGTTTTTATTCAAAATTTAAAAAATAGGGGGAAAAGAGTAAACATCTTCATACATTGTAGATGTATATCAAAAAGATTTTTTGATATTTTAAAAGAATAAGATTTTTTGACTAAATTGTTCATTTCTCTTAATGTTTATCATAAAAAGTTCTTAATTTTATTTAATATCTTTAATAAACTGAATTCGGGTATTTTTCAATTTAGAACAAAAGTCTGTTGGTCTACAACCGGTGACACAGTGAGAGGGGCATTGTACTCATTAAGGTGCATCTAGTCGGTCAGAGAGTATTCTACATTATTTATTCACTGTGGTGATCCGGTCTCACACAAAGCTCGAATAAAAAGAACATTCATGATTGTAATACTGTCTACCGGATAAATCACAACCCTGCCGTACATGTATTTACCCTGCTTATATAATTTCTTTCAGCTAATATCAAAAGAAATGGAATTGTATAAAACAAATTAAAGGAAATTATATCCGTAACATGTTTTTATAAAACTTGTGGCCATTTGTATCAGATGGAATTCCATAGCTGTGAAATTGGTTGAACCAGTATCAAGCAACTTGTAGATTTATACTTTTTTCATTTTGCGATATAGAATGTTCTGTTACAATAATTAAACTGGAATTGTTAATGATAATATGGAACACACTGGCATTTCCATTGCATATACAGTTACATTGACAGTTATCCTTCGGTATATCTAAAACATTTTTTAAATATTTATTTGATAATTACCCACTCAATCGCAACTTCTGTAGCCTTTTCGGCAGAGCTCGTTTTACAGAGCTCTACCGGAAAGGACCGAGAAGATGCGATTGTAAGACTCGGTTGTCCGCCTAGTTCAAGTACGAGTTACTTAAAAAATTTCCGATCATAACAGTTCTATTATTACATCACCTTTTTCCGGAATTTTAGATCCGAAAAAAAACAATGGGAAAGCGGAAAGAATCAGGAACAGAAGAAGATATTTTTTCAGGTAAATTGTTTATCAAAATGAGAGTAATCCGTTCGTAAATGCCTTTTTTGCCTAAGGTATACTTTTAAAGGAGAGAATAGTATTTTTGAGGAAATTCGGTATGTCAACTGTAATAAAACATGTTGTTATATTCAGTAGTATATTTTCACTATATAACTCTATATAGACGAATAGTCAATAATTGTAATATTAGCTCGTCCGAAAAATATTGACCGGTCAATATTTTTTTTATATTTTAACGCCATGTATATCATAACAGTATAAACCCAGCAGATGTTAAATCAACAAGAAATATTTGTAACTTCATACGTAATGCATTTAACATAAGAAAATCTCTGTACTAATTATATTTGTATACTGTACTGGTACTGTACCAGTTATCGGCTATGACCAGTTATCGGCTAAACTAAGAGTACGGGATTATAGCACGCGAGTATCCGATATTTTTTAATTCAGTCTTCTGTTTTGAATAAAGAAAAGTAAATTTGCTTGAAAACTTTTTTGAATATGTTTAAAACATGAGTTTAAATGATCGTTGTTTACCGCTGATTTACATCTTTGCACTTTCAGCAGTGGGGGAAGTGACGTAATAAGTTAAAAATAAATAATAACCCCCTTTGTGATACATTATCATATCCCCTCTTTGATTTGACATATAATATCACTGCATATAACATGTAGAAACAAACAGAATTCACTAAATTCTGAGAAAATCATAGCGCAGTTCAACGCTTGGTTGCACAATATTATGCATTGAATAGTCTACGATTTTGAGTATTACGGTATGATAACAAATGAATGATTTAATGAGTTTTATTTACGTATCATAACCCCTACGACCTTTAGTCTGACCCCAAAAGGGACATAATTCAAATTACATTTTGCAGATTAATCAAATCAACATGTACAGGGATTTTACTATGTTATTATCGCGAAGCCGATAACTGGTACAGTAAATCCTAAAAACTCGGCAAATTGTGGGCGTGCTAAAAAGCACACAAACAAAATGTGTTGGGTTCTAAAAAATGATTTAACCTAACAGGTGCATAAACAAGGAGTTCACCATTTAAAGTATGTCAAGTTGTATAAAAAAATATCAAGAAATAAGGAAATACGAAAAGAAAACGTTAAATTTTAGCCGATAACTAGTACAGTGCCAGTATGGCTGACTTGCGCCACATGTGGTTTTTGTCAATGAATTGAATTGAAAATATTGACCGGCTAGGAATAATATCCAGAGAATATTCCATCTATTTCAATTAATCCCCTGAGATTTGTTGATTCATATACGACATAAATATATCTTCGCAACTCCAAAACAAGGTGACATCATAATAGGCAATCAGTTAAGGTAAGTAAACAACGGACACACAATCCGACAGTTGCTATCATAACAGGTATAATCTGATTTGCGAATTATTGTGAAGTAAAATCAGGTAGAACAACTTTAGCTTAGTTCCTTCGGACATGGAAATGTCACCAGTGACCTTTTGATGCCAATGATATTTTGGAATGAACTTAGTGCAAAACTGAATTCTTGAATTCTATGTTGAGCCGAGAAAATTGCAGCGATCTGTTTTCAAATCTTTTCTTGATTTTTGGTTTGTTTCTTCATATAACAAAACAAATGTTGACTGTGTTTTCGGGCACATTAATTATATAAGCCCCCTTGGGATGAATATATTGCCCTCCGCTTCGTGTCAGGCAATATTTCATCCCTCAGGGGCTAATACAAACAATGTTGCCCTCAACCCCTGTTTATATTTGTATATTATAATTTAATATATTCGATATATACACCTCAAAGTTCAAAAGATGCTAATTCAATAACATGAAAAAATCCCAAGATTTCCCTCTGAAACACCCCATTTAGACTACCATCATATAAATCTCTAAATTTTTCCCCTTTCTTACTGCCACTGTACATTTAACATTCCTTTAGTATCAAATTAAGAATGATGCGTCAAAGTTCTTTATATTTACTTTCAAATTGACAGACTCCTCCGCAATTAGCCACAAGAAACACAAAAAGCACAAGAAGAAACACAAGAAGAAGAAGGACCAGGGGGAGGACTATGCTGTGGTTCCAGACGGAGATGGCCTGTCAGGGGGCGCATCAGGTGTGGGGGGTCCAAAGATCAAGCTGAAGCTGAAGATTGGCGGACAGACGATGGGGACAAAAAAGTATGTAATAAGTCATCCAGATCCTAATTATCATAAGTAAAGGGGGACTATCTACTCCACAATGTAATCAATGTAAATACATAGAGTGGTTAAGTTTAGTGATAGTGGGATGTTATTATATATTAAAAGTCTATTTTAGAGAAAGTTTTTATGTAAAAACTTCTCTTACCTGGTAATTTTTTAATTATAAATTGTTTTTTTAGCTTGCCATCAGTGGAGAAGACGGAGAACAGTGGAGATGATTCACCAGTGATTGATGTAACGGACGAGACGTGGGGTAGGTTACATACGTGTACATGATTGATGTAACGGACACAACGTGGGGTAGGTTACATACATGTACATGATTGACATAACAGACGAGACGTGGGGTAGGTTACATACATGTACAGTATTGATGTTACAGACTAGATGTGGGGTAGGTTACATACATGTACATGATTGACGTAACAGACGAGACGTGGGGTAGGTTACATACATGTACATTTTGTCACAGTGGGCAGAGACCCAGCAGAAAGAGAATATGTAGTAAAGTATCCAGCAGTGTAATGAATTTTTGGTTTTTATTTTTTGAAATGAGGATCAGAGCAAATATTAGTACACATACAGCAGATATAACCTTTTTTACCCTCCTAATGACATACCAGTATTGATGAAAACCTTTGAATTTCCTTAGAGGGTGATGAACCATCATTTCCGACAAAGAAGAAGGGCGATGATACTTCAGACGAGGAGAAGGAGTGGCTGGAGGCGCTAGAGAAGGGAACGCTGGACGACTCGGGGATGCTAAAGAGGAGCAAGGACCCCAAACTAATGACTGCCAGACAGGTACGGCCGACTTATGCTGTAATACAGCTTGACAGGTACCGCAGCTGAATTGAGGTCTTGCTGCTGTACATATTATGTGCTACTGCCTCTGATACATTTTACTTTCCCAATGTTTTGCTCACAGTATGTTTATTCAGTATTTACTCATTTGTTTACCACTTTGTGCTAAAAGTTCACTTTGCTTAGCTTTGTTCAACATTCACCAAAGGCTATTCTTGCCAAACTTTCTTTGCACACTCATGTTTAGTAGCACCTTACTGTTAAAGTTTGAAAGTAAAAAGTATCAGTGACTTATATGAGTGTCAAAGTGTAATTTTTACTTAACATTATTGAATAAAATATGATATTAAGAACTACTGCAGAATTGTTTTTAAAACTTACATTTACATGCACATTAAATCTCTTTTGTTTGCATTGACAGCGAGCTTTAATTCACGGACAACAAGCAGAACTTCTTCAGTTGCCATCAGGTGTGTACATGTAATCCCCCCCACCCAATCCATCAGGTGTGTACATGTAATCCCCCCCCACCCAATCCATCAGGTGTGTACATGTAATCCCCTCCCAATCCATCAGATGTGTACATGTAATCCCCCCCCCCTACACCCAATCCATCAGGTGTGTACATGTACCCCCCCCTACACCCAATCCATCAGGTGTGTACATGTAATCCCCCCCCCCCCACCCAATCCATCAGGTGTGTACATGTAATCCCCCCTACACCCAATCCATCAGGTGTGTACATGTAATCCTCCCCCCCCCCCTTACACCAAACCCATCAGGTGTGTACATGTAATCCCCCCTACACCCATTCCATCAGGTGTGTACATGTAATCCCCACCTTCACCCAATCCATCAGGTGTTTACATGTAATCCCCCCACCCAATCCATCAGGTGTGTACATGTAATCCCCCCACCCAATCCATCAGATGTGTACATGTAATCCCCCCTACACCCAATCCATCAGGTGTGTAGATGTTATCCTCCACCCAATCCATCAGGTGTGTACATGTAATCCCCCCCCCACCCAATCCATCAGATGTGTACATATAATCCCCCCCACCCAATCCATCAGGTGTGTACATGTAAACCCCCCTACACCCAATCCATCAGGTGTGTACATGTAATCCCCCCCTTACACCAAATCCATCAGGTGTGTACATGTAATCCCCCTATACCCAATCCATTTTGTGTTTGCTATCATTGTGGTTTACATATTGGATTTAAGTACCTTTAAAAAGAGAACTTAATTTAAATTTATAGATTTGTCAATATAAAATCATTACAGCTTTAGGATTTTCTTCTGCAATTACATGTAGATAAGTTGTTTAGTCCCATGGGATACTAGAACCACAAAAATTGGTTGTACTCTCAATGAATGAATACAAGATTTATCATAGTAAATAAATGAAAAAACTTTGACTGTTACAGGATATAAAACTGTTGAACTTACCGAAGAACAAGTGGAAAAAAGGCAACAGAGGGCCAAGAAACGGAGACAACAGGCTCAGGAAAAGCGGGAAAAAGACAAAGTAAAGTGCAGTAATTATGGCTACCATTTTTACCCATCAGAGGGTGAATGTCAGTGCTTCACTCTTTCATAAAGTTTCAAAAAAATTACATCACTTTGGCATGAGTTAACATGGTATTCAGTTATCTGAAAAGTTTGTCGCAATTTCAATTACAGTATTGAATAATATGCAGGAGATGTATAAATTTGAGAGAAATCCTGAATAGTTCTTATGATTGATCACCTGTTACTAAAATATTGCTGCTGCAGCACTTGTCATTGAACATAACTGTATTTAAGGTATCCCACTCCTCAATGTTCTTGTATCAAGAATTTCTTGAGAAGTGTATCATTAAAATCTGTAGACAAAACATACTTAAAAAATACAAAGAAAATGGGGGGTCAGTGTTCATCCCTCCGAGTTATGGCCAATTTAATTTGACCTTTTTGCACCTAAAATGCAATTTCAGCCTGATTAGGATTTGTTGTCAGTATTTTTGATTAAGCGAACTTTTTCCTTCAAATATTGTTTATAATTATGTACAATGGTCACACTGAATAGAGGGATTACGAAAAAAAATTGTACGAAGCTGCATTAATTTATTTGTGACCTTTTTGCACTTAAAATAGACAATTTCTATAATAGTTACAATTTTATTTGAAATAAAAACTTTTTGAATATCAAGAATTTTATAAGATTAATCAAGTTGCCTAGATAATGCATTCAGTATCATTTTGACATAATAAAACATGGGGGTCAGTGATGTCAAATTTTTTATATATGGCTTCAAAGGTAAAATTCTCGCAAAATTTCTCTTAAAAAAATTCAGACATTTTCTATATATTTATATGATTTTATGCTAAACATCCATCACTCTCTCAAGATTTAATTTTGTACATGTCACACAGAACCTATAGAATATGTTACAAACCTATCAAATGTTTAAAATGTGAACAATGGATAAACTTAGTTTAATAAAAAGAAAAGTATATCGAAAATTCATGAAATTGCTTGTTTCTGTCATTTTCGTCTAAAAAACCTTCCGCACGAAAATATAGTTCCCCCAAAAACTTGTTTGTTTATTGAATTCAGATGGATTTTCTTTATGAATGTTGTGTAATTATGAAAGAATAATCTTTCTGTTATGATTAAATAAATAAAATCATATTTATTTAAAATATAATGATTATCTGCGCGATGACATCAAAACGTGAGGAGTGAGATACCTTAAGCAGGTATTATGGTATATATTTTTTATTTTGAATTCTTTTTAATTTTTTTCAGAAACAAACATTAGATAGACTTCTTAAGAAACAAGAGGCGAAGTCCAAAGGCCCAAAGGTAATTTTAAAAACCTAATGATTAAATTTCTTATGATAATTTGTATATGATATAGAATTTAATTGATGGTTGATGACCTTCTGTCTTTGATAGATGGTGTGCCTGTAAAGCTCTTAAACAGTGTGTTTATAGATAAAATCAGAAGCCAAAATAACTAATCTGTAAATTTCAAAATACATGCCAGAGTTATCTTTCTTTTTCTAGAGAATTCTTGATCAGTGCAGTAGCATATCAATTTTTGGGGGGGCCAAATAAATTAAAGAAATAATAAATAAATAAACCACTGGTATTAGATATACTGTGGTATTTTAATGAATGTCAATAAAAATGTCCAATTATTTGTTTGAAGATGAAAGGATCCAGAAGGAGCAATGTTCCTCGAGTGCGCTACATTAACAACAAGTCAGAGATCTCCATCAGTGTTCCTACAGGGATACAGTTCCCCTTCCCTCCACAGAAAGCAATGTAAGTAATATCCAGTTGATAATGATCTCTTTTGGTTTTGATTATTTTTAATGCAAGTCTCTCTGACTGTAGAGAAGACACCATTTTAGTTTACACAATAGCTAAATGCTCATTCAGATGTTTTATAAGTGTTTCAAGCTGTATTTCAAATAATCTACTTCACACAATGTATCTAATAATTCAAGTGAATTAAACTCTTTAAGATTTGCAGTTATTTTGAATCTTCAATATTTTGTGGAGTTGTTGACTGTTGCAGGACCCCCAAGCAAGCAATCAGCTGTGGGGTGGGTGGGTGTACCAACCAGAAGAAGTACTCCTGCTCCAAGACGGGCACCCCTCTGTGTAGTTTGGACTGTTACAAAAAGAACCTGCTGCAGAATGCTTCCCAGATCCCGATCCCTGCCACGTGATGGCTAATCCTCGGACCTTGACCCAGTTATGAGGGTACTGCGCTGTGTTATGCTGAAGGTGGCATTCAAGGTGAACATCTACTGATAGAAATCTGACCATTGTGAGGGTAATGGAGTCTACAAACATTCATAAGTGTTTCATTAACGTAGAGCCAGTGTCATACTGAAGCCAAAGAATTAGTTGAACTCGTCTGAGTAATAAAATTGTACTGTTTGTTGTTTATGGTTTATATCTTGAACATTAAACTTTTATGTTTCAGAAGCATTTTTCTATTATCTCACTGTAATTTGTCTTTTTAATCCTATGATGTAGTCTTGTATTAGATCTTAAAAGGAGGGAAAGTAAAGTACTGATAAAATTATGTAGATCAAATTGACAAACTGTTGCCTTTTGGTTTTATTCCTTAATTCAGTAAAAAAATAAGACAACTGGACAGCGATGATACAAATATGACATTATACTATGGTGACAAATATTACCAACTTGTCAAGCAAGAGTAGCAATATGACTTGGTAATCAATTTGATTTTATACCATGACTTCTTGAAGCTGCGTGATGATTTTAATCAATTTTCATAAGAGTTGATTTTGTGAAAAGAGTTCATGATGTATCAAAAAATTATCATTTGATCCAATTTAAATTTTGTTGGACAGTACAAGACAGGCACATTGATAATTCCATGAACTATATCTTTTTTATGAAAGTATGAAAAAGTATGTACAATGTAAAATATTTACATTTGCAAATGTTTCCTTATATGAACCTATAGAATAGCAAAAACGTCAATTCTGTATGAACGTTTCTGTGACGTCACAATGATCATAGCACATGCTTGTCGCTTGGATTATTGTAAACATAAAATCTCGGTAATTTTAACAGTTCTGAACGATTTGTCTCTCGCAAACGTAAAGATAAGTAATAAACGGCAATGTTAAAAAGTTCACCGGGATATGAAGTTGGTTGATACGTGATCAAACCTTCTGAGAAACCCTTCGGACTTCACAGGATTTGATCACGTGACCAACCAACTTCATATCCCGGTGAACTTTTTAAATTGCTGTTTATTTCTTAAATGAAATGTTTTAACGTCAAATTCTTGTGGCTTCACTGGAGCATTTCAACCAAAACCACAGTGTTTTTTAAATATCTTATCACATTTTACATTTTATGAATTTTTTCATTCACTTCATATGAAGTTCTTCATATATAATGCTGAAAGTCTTCAACAGATATATATACATAAGATAAAAGAATTTTCATGGATATTAAACATTTTTATTTTTTGGGTGTCCAAGTAGCGTAGTGGACAATGCACTCGCTTATCACAGCTGCGACCAGAGTTCAATCCCCGTGATCGACAGTGATCGACAGTGGTTGCATGTGAAAGGGTATGGTTGTCGCCCGCTTGGACACTAGGGTTTTTTCTGGGCACTCCGGCTTCCTCCCACATCAATGACCCCCTCGCGCTAACATCCATGCCCACGAAAGATATTAATATAAGTTGTAGAACTTGTTTATCAATCGTTGTAAAATAAATAAAGTTAAGTTTTTTTTAATTTTTATTTTTTAAAATGTTATTACAAATGAAAGCAATGGATATTGGATAGCATGACACAATATCAGGTAAAAATGAACACATTTATTAAAATATATGAACAATGGTGGAGAGAAGAAAGACTGAATTCTAAAGGAGTAAGTTTACATGTATATGAACACAAAGCATTAAACAACATGATCACCGGGATGAATAAATGGCTTCTATCAACACATTAACTACACTGAAATGGCTTCTATTAATAAATGAACTACATTGAAACAAATGGAAACAAAATGCTGGAGGGTTATTATAGGTGATTATTAGATGATAAGATCATTAGATGAAATGATCTTTAAAATTCAGCTCCCCCTTAAAATTAAAGAAATAAAAATTATTTTTATTTCTGTACTAAACGTAGGTAATAAAAATTATAGAGCTCATCGAGACGAGGCATATAAAAATCATAGATAATTGTATATATCGTACACAAGAAAACTGTAAAGTCATGTTATTTTAATAATCAATTTTAATATATTTGATGTCACTATTTTCATTCAAATCATGTAAATATCATCATATCATTAACATGTATTTCATGTAATGTATCATATTTTGATTTATTAACAATCATATAATACAATATATTACATAAGATATTGTATATTATGATAAAATACAATACATGTATTATACAAATATTGACTGGGGTTGAAAGCATTGATTGTATTAGATTCTGAGGGAGTAGGAATTGCTCTAAAATCTTAAAAACCTGCCAAAGCATCTGGATAATCAAGATCACTCTCCATATCAAAAGCTAGCTAGTACTTCAAATACATACTGTAGTTAAATAACAGTGCAAGTGTGAATAAGGTACTAGTAGACCTTATTTACTTAGATATGTGACCTGCTTCAAAAACTTTAAACTGCTCCGAAAACCTGAATTTCCTCCAGCTGAAACCTATGGCTCAGATTCAGCATCCAAGCTGGGTATTTTTCATAGCTAAGCGTATGGAGTGCATCAGTAGTTAGGTGAACACAGAACCAATAATGAATAAGATATGACCATATAAGGGCACCAGCTTAAAAAACTCAAAACAAAAAACAAATTAACTGGCTTCAAAAACATGAACTCTCCTCCAGCTTCTGAAATTTATGGCTCAGATTCAGCATCCAAGTCTGTCAAGTCTTAGTGTCAGAATTAAAAGATACTGCACCTACGTATAATAGATAAATATATATATACGTTTTCAGGACCACAATGTGAACTTGTTTTGTAAACTAATTGTGTTGTCATTTATAAAGAAAGGACAATATTACTATCATGTACAGTTTTAAAAGTATGCATATGAAGTACAGGCAAGCAAAGTTCATTTACTAAAAATGTAAAGAAAAATATTCAAAGCACACACACACACACACACACACACACACACACACACACACACACACACACACACACATCACTTCAAGATTTTTTTATGTCAACTCACAGCGTTGCATTAACATTATTAAAGGGTTTACAAAAGTTATGTCAGCTAAAATTGACTTATTTAGAATCAACGAAGAATATTCATATTATTGAGGTGCCAATTGCAAGATAATAAAAGGAATAAAATGGCACCCTAAGTGATTATTGTTAAATAGTAAATGCAATTCAAATATTTACATATATTATCTAGTTATTTAAATCAGTTGCATTAGTATGCAAATGCAAGATTGAAACAGCAAATGAATTCCTTTTTTAAATGAAAAAAAAAAACCCAAAGAAAAATAGGGAAAAATGGACAAGCGAAGTTTTGTTAAGACCTAACCCCAAGCATGTAGACCATTGTAGAATAAAACATTATCATTTCTATTTACATTAGAATTGAATTACCAGTTTTGTCTCTGTTCTTTGGGTTCTTAACACCGATATTATGGCAGACACGGTGGAATATTTAAGATACGTAATAATTTTTTTAAAGATACCAGACAAAAATTAACTCCTGAAAATTAGTTTTTATCTCGTAAAAACGAGATATTATCTCGTAAAAATGAGATATTATCTCATGAAAACGAGTTTTGTTTTGTTACAACGACTTATTGTCTCGGTAAAACGAGATAGTTATCTCGATAAAACGACCTATTATTTCATGAAAACGAGATATTATATCGTGAAAACGAGATATTTTCTCGACTTTTTATTTCAGTAAAACAATATATCAGTATATCAGTTCGTTAAAACGACATAATTTCTTGTGAAAACTTTATTAATCGATGGTGACTGCAGTGATTGAATTTTCTTAACACAATCGCGAACTGTTACACTGTTAAACTTTTTTATTATACTTTCATGTTAAATACTGAAATCTGATTGGTTTAGACGCAGTTGACAATCCGTTCTCATACCCTCAGCGTTAGCAACATACTTGGCAACGGGCCGATAGAACGAATTGTTACATGCGCGTAATTTATGCGCGGACGGTTCGCAGTAGAACTCGCGTCTTTTCTTTATAAAAGCAGTAAAATTTGCTATAAAGTTAAGACATTCAGTATAATAAAATAAATAGACATTCGGTTGACAATGGTTTTCTCGGGGTGTCAATTTCAACTGGTACCCTCCCAAGCAGGCACTATTTATATAGTGTTCTAATAATCAATAGGACACCAAACCCCCAATATACTGAACTTTCATTTAATAATGCCTTGAAATTAAGTCGTTTTCACAATATGATTTGTTGTTTTCACGAAATAATAAGTCGTTTTCACGAGATAATATGTCATTTTTATCACTAGATAATATGGCGTTAGTCGTTTCACAAGATATTATGTCGTTTTTACGAGATATTATTTAGTTTTCACAAGATACTGTCTGAATTTCACGAGATATTATGTCATTTTTACGAGATGATAAGTGTTTCACGAGATAATATCTCGCTTTTACGAGATTATTTTGTCCACATTGTTCTAAAATAAATTGTACCACGATAGAAATTTGTACATGTATATGCCACCTTAAAGTTACATCAATAGGAGATCACACTGGCATTGTAGTTGATTTTTATTTTATTCCATAGTATGTACATGTATCATATTATTGGTTTTATAACTCTTGTTGTGTTTGTCTTGGATCTCCCTTAGCTATTAGTGATATAGTTTTTTGTAGTTATTTTTTTTTTTTGGTGATTTTTCACTAATAAAAGACGATATTTGTCAATGGGAATTTCCTTATTTTTAAGTCTAAATGGAATAGGAATGGGAAGTTTTAAATGATATTAGCAATACATAAATAGATGGGCATGAAATGGTTTTAGTTGTTTTGTCAAAAAATTAATATTGGGTGTTAAAATGTTTATATTCTCCATGGTTACAGCGCCAAAAAAGCCCATAGTAAGGACTGTTAGAAAGTGTTCAAGGAAACCTACAAAGAAGTAAAAAGCCAGTTAGTGTTACATAGTTAAAATAATTGTTTTGGCAAGTGTTAGAATTAAAAACAGCAATAGGAAAACAAATTTTCATAGTGACAAAATATCACTATACAATAAAACTTAATTAAAAGTTTTTTTTAAGTAGGTTAGATAAATATTTATTTTTTCAGGATTCGCATATTAATAATGATTATGCAGAATTGCTTGTTTGACCCTATTTGTGTAGTTTCTTAAAGTCATATTATCCATAAATAAACATATGATATCTTTTCCTTATGGAGGCATCCTTGTCTTACTTTAGTTCTTTGTGGTTAAAGCACCTCTAAATCCGGAGACGTAATAACATCGATGAAATTTAATTTGATAATTTTGATGTGTCTTGCTGCCATCATCAGAATTTTACAGAAAAATCCTAAACTCTGAGATTTATGTATGTTTTGTTCCTTGTCAGCACATGCATGCTTGGTGACACCGGATCAAGGTTCTACGTTCTGTTTGTTTGAGCAATGCAGCTTCAAGTATACTAAATATAACTGGATCCAAAGCTGAATACAATAACTTTCCTCTATGTAAACAAGAAATACACGCCTCAGTCCGTTATTGATCAGTTTGAACTGGGATATTCTCTTTTCCTGAAAACTTTTTCATCTACATCTTTAAAACCTAGTAGCTGGATGATGTAAAACAATCTTGAACTACTTGCTCTGCTAAACCTAAAGCCGTCTTATAGTAGTACATGTATGGTTCACGTGCGGACAATCAATAATGTTATTTTTACAATAACTTGTGGAAATGTGTTTCAAAATTTCCATAACATCCCTCCCCACCCAAAACAATCTTAATACAGGTCTAAGAAAATTTATTTTCGCAACCTCATGGCAGGTTTCATTGCTTTAGGGGCGGTGGGTGGGAATGGGATGGTGCATGGGCTTATGTTTGCAGACCTACACACACAATAACAACGAAAATGTGCATTTTGTACATACATTTTCAATAAATATTCTAAAAACGGAAACAAATAGGTATTTTGTTTTTCAAGTGAAAAATAGTGCAATTTAAACGATTGAGTATTCATCTATCCATATTTTTATTTAATGGTAATCAATAAATCAATAATCAATAAACGTCTAATTTCAATGGAAAAGTCTTCAATTGAATTGAATGAATGAATTGAAAAGTTTTCAGACCCTTTATGGTAAAGAGTCGAATTTTTATGGATTTATTTAGTTGACAATTGCATTAAGGTATCCGACCCATATTAGGGCCTAATTTTTCCAACCCTGAATATCCATCATACATTAAATACTCTGGTATTTATTCAAAACTTTTTAGAGTAGAAAAAATTTAACCGAGAGAAATTTTGAAAAATATTATTAATTATATAAGCAGTAATTATTTAATGAAGATTGCATTAAGGTCTATGGAGACAAGCACATTTTTTAAAATAAAAAAGTAAATACTAAGAATATCAATAAATGCTTTGGTGAAAAGATGAATTTAATCTTTTGGAGTATAAAAAATTTTTAAAATAAATTTTATACTGTATATATATTTTTTAAATTGATTTTTATATATTAAAATCAAAGGGGGACAACTCTTCAAGAACAGGAAAAGGTCATTTATTAGGACACATTCCACTCCTACATACTGATACTTAAACACGAAAATTATGTCCAAGTATACTGAGTATTAAGCCCATACATATATGTTATGCATCCAGATTCACTGAACGTTCAATCCATCTCCGATCCATGAAGGTGCATAAGGCAAGTGCTTATCTCCAGTTTCTGCGCTGCTAAGCGGATGAGAGTCACTTGAAGGGACATCAGTCCATCGCAGGTTAACTCCCAGCGTATGCCGGTACCCGAACTGGGACATTATAGATTTAAAGTGTCTTGCCTAAGGACACAAAACACAACATCACGTGACCACAGTGGAGCTTTAACCATCGACTTTGGGTTACTGACCTAAAACCTATGACCACTGAGCCATGTGATCATGCAATATCATTGAATCTATACTTCTATACTTATTAATTAGAACCAATATGTATAATATGTTCTACTCTCGGATCAAATATAATTATACCTTTAATATTATTTGATGAGGATTGTAGATGTTTGGTTCTAACTACCAACAGCGCTCCACAAGAGCAACATCAGAAGGGGCAGTTGCCATGTATTTGTGAAACCATCACCGTTGCTGTAAAGTAAAAACGATAAAGTAAAAGTATTGAGAATATGATGATTCCTTTGTACCTATCAAGATGTTCATGCATCACATCGTTCACATGAAGTTCATGCATCACATCATTCACATGAGCAACACATTTAATTTCTCAAGGTGGGAGTGAGATGATATATATCTTCTATTTAAATCTGATGTTTTTAACATAACATCAGAAATATTTGTATTCGCACTGAAGAATTGAGAACAACGTTTTAAAGGATTTTACCGGTATGTGTTTATGTTAAAATTTTTAACTCTTATTATTTCGAGCGGCACGATTTACACATTTTATTTTAAAATTTGCACCATATTAGAATGCTTAATAATAATAATAATACAATTTCATTTGAATAAACGTGTTTCCAGTAAATAAATGTTTTTAAAAGTGAAACAATTGTACAACGTTTAGCTTGCAAAGAAAGCATTTTGTGTGTCTCCTGAACATATTACTATTTTAAGCACCTCACTACATCAAGACTTATACTTTTTAAGACACTACGTTACAAGATGGCTATTTAATTGTTTTGTTATATTGTTTGTATCATTCGAATCGCTTGAGATCATCATAGCTCAGTGGTTAAAGTATCGTGTTAGTAAACTGCAGATCACGAGGTCGAATCCGCCTGGAGATTTTGTTCATTTTACCGAATTAAATTTTTAAAAGTCATAATTATTTAACCAAAATGACATATGTTTTCGCCTATTTGACTTATAAACTTCTTATGCATCATGCTATCTATCATAATTTGTCCAACTTTTTCAATGTGTAGTGAGCCACCTTAAGATTGTCGTTTCAAATTGCGAATTACATGTTAATGCATTTCTAAGAACCAGTATGTGAAGATCACCTTTTTTCTAATGGAACATTCTTTTGATACATCAATGGAAAAACTTGTCATTAAAAAAAAAATTCTTTAAACGACATAAAAATTTAATGAACGAAAATCAGAGCAAATAAAGGCAAACATACTTATAGCAAATGAGTTGGGGAATATATTTTTTGTTCACTACACTCTTTGTTTTATGCAGATAACTCTCATCAAAGAATGTACTAAAACGGGACACTTTCAATTTTATTTTCCAAATGTCCTGCCTTTAGGAATAGTTAGACCATATTAACTAAAATTCTAGCGAATAGGAGGGGCGGAGGTAGCGAAGCGACCGAACCTTTCTTAATCGCTTAAATTTTACTTAAGGTGGTATGGGACGCCTCCATATTGTGATGTTCTTTCTATCGAAATAAACAATAAAATCAAAAGTACATGTAATTTTATATACCCCCAATTCTTATCCAACAGCGTAGGGCAATGGGTTACAGCGTTAAATACGAATCTGTAAGTCATGAGTTCAAATCCAACTGGGCCTTATATGATTTTAACCATTCAAAAAATTGTTAAACCAAAGTTGTTCGTCAAATATTGTAAAATTTGAAAATTCTAAAACGGTAAAAGTATTTCGATTATAATTTATTTTATCGACATTAATATCTACAGGTGTCTCATACCACATAAAAGATATATTTTACGATTAAGAGCATAACTTAAGAGAATTAATCGAATACAAAGCGACTGCTAATTAGATGAACAGGTGGGGTTTGTTCTAAAATTAAACTTATTTATAGTGATAAGTTAAAAACTTCTAAGGAGTAATATTTTCCAAAATCCTTGTTTCAAAGCAAACACACATAAATTGGTAAGCTGTGTACACCATCATAAGTAACAGACACCCCCAATCTACAACTGCGATTTGTAGATATTATTTTAAGGCAAATAGCTTACACACATGAAAATAGAAATGTTAAATGTTTTGAGAAACAAATTATTGTTTTAAAATAGATCTGTGAGCAAGATACTACCATACATTGGTATTTAAAAGATACATTGTACATTTATTGTTGCCAGGATTAATCTCCTTTCAGCTGAATGGTTAAACCCACAAAGAAGATTGAATAGGCAACAAAGCGAAGACAAACAACTAAGGATAAACCATTATATTTTAAAGCAAACAACGCTTTGTAAAACATAAGGAATTTAAGTTATTCAGCAAATTTGACTGTAAAAATCTGTATATTTAGAAAATTTTGTGTACTAATCTTAACAATTAATGCTTTAAACCTTGAAAAATATGTAAATTATTAACAATATTTATTTGATAAAACATGGTGTATGCCGTGAGCTCTCATGACTTGATATGTCATTTACTCGAACCAATCCTAATTTTCTTTCTTATCGTTGCATGCCTATTTACATTAATCTATATCTCTTGTAACATGATATATGTTTTTGAGAGAAAAAAATAAATTTGAACTTGAAGGTTATTGTACATTTAAAAAGGAAGTTAAATGACACGGAAATATTACATACCCTTACCTAGCTATACAAGGACGAGTAGTCGCCAGGAATTTTGGCCAACAGATTCATCTTGGCATGCTGGATCTGTTCGAGGTAATATATTTGTTTTTAATTTTTAACCCGAGGACTGAAAGTTGCAACAAAATACTTTATCAATATTTAAGTGTGAGTTTTCCTTTCTATACGAAGTGAATAAAGAAAAGGAAAAGGCATACAGGTAACGTCGCTCGTCTAAGATTTCAGAGTTTTGACATAAGAATATTGCTTTATGTATATGTCACTAGCTTATTGCAATGGTATGTCGAAATATCACACTATTATAAACGTTATCTACCTCATATCATTAAAATGATTTTTTGTACTTGCTTCTTCATGCTTTCTGTTTCATTTCAATAAAAAGCTAAAAAGCAAAATTTTCCTAATTCGTTGGGACATAATTTCATTCGTAGCAAGTTTGGGATAATTTTAATAGATATTTTAATAGATATTAAACAAATGTTTGTATATACGTTCGTGGGGATGTAAATTCAGGGGCAAGAGTTACCCACGAAAGCCACGAACATTGGTCCCCACGATCAATGATGATTCTCTTGTCTTTTTAAAATCATTCATCTCCGTTGTAACAGGATGATTTTACAGTCATATCACATATTGAGCGTTGCTGTTCTTGAGAAGATGATCAGACTTAAACAACTGTTTATATATGGATTATAAACCTACATCAAACTTTGAACCCCTTGTGAGGTCTAAGAATTGTCCAGGGGCCAGAGTCTAAACAATTTTAAAGAATCAACAATATTTCAAAATGCTTGCATATAAGTAAAACCATATATAAAAACATTTGAGTTTTTGTGAACAATTTAGATGTTTTCCTTTGTAAAATTGGACCCCCCCATGTGACCCAACCCTACTCCTGAAGAATATGATTTTGACAAAGTTAGAGCTCTTCTAGACAATTTGTGTTTTAGAAGATTTTTCCCCTATATATTCCTATGTAAAAATTTGACACCGTGGTTCCAATTGTGGTTCCACCCTACCCCTAGGGATAATAATATGAACAATTTTAATCTTCCCTACCTGAGGATGCTTCCACACAAGTTGCAGCTTTTCCGCCCAATCAGTTTCTGAGAAGAAGATTTTTAAAGATTTTACTCTATATATTCAAATGTAAAAATTTGACACCCCCATTGTGGCCCCACCCTACCCCAAGGGATTATGATTTGAACAAACTTGAATCTATAATACCTGAGGATGCTTTCACACAAGTTACAGCTTTTTTGGCTGATCAGTTTCAGAGAAGAAGATTTCTAAAGACTGCATGACTCCATATACTCCTATCTTAAATTTGACCTCCCCATTGTGGCCCCAATTACCCCTGGGGATCATCATTTGAACAAACTTGTATCTACACTACCTGAGGATGCTTCCACACAAGTTACAGCTTTTCTGGCTGATCAGATTGTTAAAGATTTACTTTATATATTCCTATGTAAAAATTCGACCCCCCCATTGTGGCCCCACCCTACCCCTGGGGATCATCATTTGAACAAAGTTGAATCTTCACTACCTGAGGATGCTTCCAAACAAGTAACAGCTTTTCTGGCTGATCAGTTTCAGAGAAGAAGATTTTTAAAGATTTACTCTGTATATTCCTATGTAAAAATTCGACACCCCCATTGTGGCCCCATCCTACCGCTGGGAATCATGATTTGAACAAACTTCAATTTACCTTACCTGAGGATGCTTTTACACAAGTTACAGTTTTTTTGGCTGATCAGTTTCAGAGAAAAAGATTTTTAAAGATTTACTCTATATATTCCTTTATATTTACATTCTACTGTGTTTTTCCATTAAATTCTGTGATCTTTAAATGCCTCTAAATGCAACAAGTAATCACTGGGTATTCAAAGGTTAAAATGACGAGTTTTATTATGACGTCACAAACGTTGAACGCTGTAAACTGCAACGTCACAAGCGATAATCAAAGTTCACGCTTGTGGCTGTTACTGTGGCTCTTCCATTAATATTAACTTACCCTTAGGATAAGATAGGAATTTTAAGGTATGAATCACATTTTCAGACAAGGCAAGAAGTTAAAAAAATGTAAATATAAGCATTAAATCATGATTTTTTGAAGTATACACTCTCATAACTGCAGCGGTGTGTGCATACAAATTTTCATAACGCGCTAATGCGCGTTACTCAATTTGTATGCACACACCGCTGCAGTTATGAGAGTGTATACTTCAAAAAATCATGATTCAATGCTATAGTAAACATTTGACCCCCCCCCCCCCATTGTGACCCCACCCTACACCTGGGGATTATGATTTGAAGAAAGTTGAATCTACACTACCTGAGGATGCTTCCACACAAGTTTCAGTTTTCCTGGCTGATCAGTTTCAAAGAAGAAGATTTTTAAAGATTTACTCTATATATTCCTATGTAAAAATTCGACCCCCCCACTGTGCCCCTACCCTACCCCCAGGGGTTATGATTTGAACAAATTTTAATCTACACTACCTGAGGATGCTTCCACACAAGTTTTAGCTTTTCTGGCCGAACGGTTTTTGAGAAGAAGATTTTTGAAAAGTACCAACAAATTTTCAATGATTATTAATTACCTTCCCTTGAAAGAGGGCGTGGCCCTTCATTTTAACAAACTTGAATCCCCTTAACCTAAGGATGCTTTGTGCCAAGTTTGGTTGAAATCGGCCCAGTGGTTCTGGAGAAGAAGTCGAAAATGTAAAAAGTTTACGGACAAACAGACGGACAGACAGACAGACGGACGCCGGACAAGGAGTGATCAGAAAAGCTCACTTGAGCTTTCAGCTCAGGTGAGCGTAAAATGACTGACATGAGCGAATTGCGTTCGCTATATAAAGATATTGCCAAAATGCAGTGAACGTCAATATAAAGAAAAGCTGCCATTTTGGGCTTAAAGCGATAAATCGATTTTCATTTTTTGTCACTATTTAAATAAACACTAAATACTTATATGTTTTAAAAGTACCACGTAGTCATCATCATAATCCCCCATCCGCGACCGGAAAAAAAATCGTTCCGAGAATAGACACAGGCACATCATGATTTAAAATGCTACATAAATATGCCAAGTCTGAACAAGTAATACTGTTACCTATACTATAGGTATACAAGTGGTATCTTTATTCGAAAAACCCCACTACCAATATAATTTTCTTTTGATGCAAAAAACCACGTGTAGAATAGTAAAGGAACCAACGCATATATATAGATAACTCCAAAATAATTGACTACACAATCCCTTTTCAGTTTTGTTAGTTGTTGCTTCCAGGCTGGATTCGGATACCCTGAGGTGGTGACTGTGAAGAAAAAATTATAAACTGTTCTCGCAAAAGATTGAAACACGGTAAAAAGTTTTATGCTAAAACCACCCGAAATAACAAAAATAAAAGGGTAGAGATCCATCATGAGTAGCCCATTATATCAATTATTAATATAAAAATAAAATGCTGCCAATGCTTTTAATAAAATTCAACATGAAGAAATTCCCAAAATTGAGTGTTTATTTTTTTCCGGATGGACGCTCTTGGTTGTCCACAAACAGAAATTCAGCCCAGAGAAACCCATGTTGCAATGGTAGCAATGTCCGTTGTTTATAAAGCTAAAATCGGTAACGTAGAAAAGCAAAGTAATATTACGTGCCTGTCGGTTTTTAGCAAATGTAACAATTCTATTGTTACTTTTGCCATAGAATTTTAATACAAAGAATCTTTAAAACTATTTTTGAATCCTAAAAATGCCGCTTTATCCATACACAATAGAGAAGAGGGTGATCAAATGGTTTAATGTGTTTCCATGAATTCTGCACGAAGTGTTGGGGAAAATTGTTTGAAAACCATAAAACATTTTTGTTTTGTTTAATGGGGTCACTATGCAATCACTATTCTCCAGGAGGGGTGGGGTAGATCATTTTATGCATGGGTAAGTCAGAGTTACTAGTATATTTTTGTATGTGGATGAAAATTTCTATCTCATTGTCTCATTTCCCTAATTCAACAAATTATACTGAATTATTATTTACTATTTACACTTGATAGCATGCCAGTAAATCATTAAGTGCACCCTCTAGCACCCTGAGATCATCTGTTTACTGAGCTATCAATAGATGTCCCACTTCTCCCCAAGTAATCAATAAATATATATAGTGATGTTGAATAATTTGAAATAACCAATGCCCCCCCCCCCCCAAAAAAAAACAACAACAGTAAACAAAACAATAAAAACTACAATCTCGTACAACCCCTACTCCCACCCCAATAAAATATATTTGAAGTGACATGCGACCGATTACTTCTAGCTAAAACCCTTGATAGGCACTTGCAGAAAATGTTACTGTTATAATTGAAAAATCTATATTGGTTTTCCTCCAATACGGGTATGTCAGTTGCATAAACAATGCTGAGAAAAAACTGAGTAGAGCGCGACTGAGAGATTGATTTACCAACTGACTACAAAAATGAGACAAATGTAGGAGATAGAAAATATCTGGCATATTAAACAGTCAATGACACGCCAAGTTCTCAAGTAGTGGCTGTATGTAAACGTTATCATATTCCAGGGGGGTTTTAAATGACTCCGAACTTTATCTACCCATTTCATACTTACATAACGACATTCGGACAGGTAGGATCGTCAAGATAACACTGCTTGAAAGGATTTATTTTCAGACATGATGTATCTGTTCAAGGTAAATTATGCATATTTGAGTTTATAATTGAAAAAAAAAACGAA
Organism: Magallana ariakensis; assembly: GCA_020458035.1. Lineage (NCBI taxonomy): Eukaryota > Metazoa > Mollusca > Bivalvia > Ostreida > Ostreidae > Magallana > Magallana ariakensis. The sequence goes on along the minus strand of CM035814.1, from coordinate 59,635,023 downwards.
ACACCTTTTTAATTATGCATCTTTAAATTATAAGTTCGGTATTAACTTATTAAGATTTGCAGTCAAATCAGAGCAAGTTACAACATGTATATTCACTTTATCTGATTTTTGTAAAATGTAAATAATGTATAATCTGCTTCTATATAGCAACACTCAATAGTGACACTTACATCGATAAATTTCTTTGGAAGAGTAAGCGTTTTTCGGACAAATGAAGTTTGTCTTTCCTTTGCAACTACTGATACTTGCAAACAACGCTGTCTTTGAAAACGTGTTGTAGATCGCACAATAATCTACAGAATTTAAAAGTAAAATTAATTATAATAGGAAATCTTATATCATGCTTTTAGACTGACTGCGTGCGATATTTGATCATCAATTGATTATTGAAATACTCGTAACATAGCAAATGTAAATTGAATGAGTTTCACTTTATTGGATTAAAAAAAATCTTACTACACAACAATCATTGGAATGTCTTCCTACAATGCTCAAGAGCCTTATATACGTAAAATAGGAATTATATAGCAATATGTGTGTGTTTATGTGAATGTGTTTCTTAGCAATATGAAACATTTGATATAAAACAAGTTAAATACTATCACTGTGTACACTGTCGGCATAGTACCGTTGAATATGCAAAAAAACCCCACCCGAATCAGTACCTGGTTGAATTATTTTGGCTATTAGACAACCTTCCACAAATCCACTTAGAGAGTCTGTAGGTAGACAGTGATAGGCTGTATCTTGGGTACTATTGCATATTTTGTTGGATTTCTGCGTCCATAATGTTTCGTTCATAGGACATTCCTTCACTTCTTCAACAAGAAGGGAATTAAGCAAATTTCCATCAGCACAGTGGCATGTCATCAAATTCTATAAAAGAAAGAGTTCCAAAGTTTACTCTTAGCATGATAAGCATTTACCGTTGTCTTATCGGAATAGCTTCATCTATAATTTAAAAAAGTAAAAATATAATGTCAATTAATGTTGAATATCATTATCTAAACATGATTCTTTATCATGTTTACTAATTGGATCAATCGATCGAAGTTCAATTCAGATCACCGTTATAGCAATGTATTATCAATGGCATGGCGATTTAAATAATTATATGGTATGTGAACTTAATCAGAAAAATGAAAACTATCAATTATCATATCTACGGAACTGGTTGAGTGTTATTTATATTGTTCATTTTATACAATGTTAAATGTAATTATTTAGATTATCAATCTTTCTTTTTACTATTATGTGTAGTTATTTTTAAAATTAGGTGGGTCGATGATAAAAATGTGATCCATATGAACTATATATTTCTTGCATTATTTTCAGTGGCCGGAAAGTCTAAGGTTAAGCGTTGAGAATTTCCCACCAGGTAGGGCCAATGCAAGTATATGATTACTTACAGGGAATGTAGTTGTAACATTTTAAAGAAATAGAATCACCATGTTAGCAGTTAATTTGTTACGTATGAATAATATATAAGTACTACATTTTATGCTACATGTGGAAAGAACCATTTTCTTTTAAAATCAAACACAAGGCTTCTTCTTTGCTTCTAAAACTTTGAAAAGTATACACTATTAATACTATAAATATTTATACCTTGATCTCTGATGGAGAGAACTAATATAGTCCATTTTTGCCTGCTGTTCAATTTATATTTACTTATATACTTAAATGTATATTTTTGAATAAAATATTTCTTAAACTAAATACAAGGCTTCTCCGGTAAATTATGCTATGTGTATTTGCAATCCGACCCCACTTTGAATTTTGACTTTCTGAAACTGATCATGATTAGATAAAAATCTTTCCTTTGTGCATATAACTAAAAAGAAGATTTTTAACATAATTGTTGAAAGTGACAGAAAGTCAGATGAACCTCTGAGACGGCATAGATAAAATAAATTGTATGTTAACTTTTAAAGTTTCTAGTACTTTCATCTACCAACACTAATAGCTATTTTAGGAGATGACGTCAAAGCTTGGTGTAAAACGTTGACTTTGGACCATCTACTTTGGAAAGTCTTGGAAGGAAAGGGATAGAGCTTGAGTTAATTAAATAAGTCCATAAAAACATCGCACTGCTGAGTTACATTAGAGTGATATAAAATATGAGTTATAGGAGAGTCAAAGAACATTACCTGTAGACTGTCTTTATTAAAATGATCATTTTTTTAAATTGATATTTAAACTGCAAAAGTTGTAGTATAATGTATACCACACTTTAAACAAATTTGAACAATTTTTCTATGTTTTTGTGATATTTTTCAATATCTTAAAGCAATTCAGACATGAAAATACTGCTTCAATAAAACACCAATTGAGATGAAGAAAAAAAACCCTCCAAATTAATTGAAAATTATAAATTGTGGGCAACATTTGTAATCAAACAGTGATCCTCATACTACTAAAAACAAATTCGTACAGGCGCAGTCGTTAAAGAAGAGGGAGTTCTCTGTCTGTGTGTCGGTAAAGAGGAATGTGTCTCGAATTTATTCTTGATGGTCAGATCAAATAGGCGTCGTGTGCTAAAATTGACACATCAAGCTCCACCCCATGCACCGCCTGGCTTTCCAAAGAAGAGGGTCCAGAGTCAATAATCAAAAATAGAATTCACATGTACAAATAATCCCTTTTATAAAATAAATAGTAAATACATGTACCTCTAAAAAATATTTTTATAAAAAAGATGTATAAAAAATGTATAAATGTATGACACCTGATCCCACCTCTATCTTTTTAGGGGCCCGTGTTGCTCTGCTTTAATGGATTTTTGAGATGGTTGACAGTTATTGTCATTTTTCATTAGACCTATTCATTTGTAAAACATAACATGTACAGTGTAAGTAAATCTTCTCTTTAAATATGGCGAATCATGATTCCATGTGTCTCGATGTGGCTTGGTGTGGTTGGTTGATTAAAGACAGATATGAAGTTAGACGGGACTGTACAGTCTACTTACCAGAACCAACGCCAGGAGGAGGGACATCAACATCATATGGGTTACTTTTCTTTCGTTAAAAGAAAGAGGCGCCAGTTCAACAGAGCGAGCGATCGCGAGTTAAGATGTTTTTTTTTTTGTCTAGGAAATGTTAAGCTCATATATGTGATCTATTTTTTCAGTGAAGTTTTAAATTTGCTAAAATTGGTTTACATGCAGGATACACATGGTTCTGACTCTTGAGAATTTTTAATCATTTCAGAATAAAACAAGTACAACTTACATGTAGCACTATAAAGAAAAGCCAGGGACGGTCTCAAAATTTTTTGAAAAATTGCCCTTTTCACATTTTCACGGGTACAGCACCACGCCCCAGTCCTGAGCAACTGACATAAACTACCATAGGATTTGTAGCTTAATGTCTACCCATGCAAATAATCACCAATTAATGGGGGGGGGGGGGGGGCAATCACCTTATTTCGAGTGACATTTCGTGTTCTGAACCCACTCTACTTTTTAAGCACAAAACTGAAATTGAAAATTCTGGCCACAGTTTCGCATTTTCATTCCATATCTGAAAAGTGCTAATTAAAGTGTCATATATCAATGAAATGAAAATGAGCTCCTCTATCCACAAAATGAATGCAATAAATATTCTAGAAAAATTCAAAATTTTGACCGGGTCTATTTTGGCAAGCGTTCGCTTTGTTGAACTCGCCTCTGGTGACTATGTATTTGGGTCAACACTTAAACCAGGTGCAGACTGATCTCGCCACATTAGTACCTTTGCTGGAATTCTCAAAGCTCCGTCAAGAACCTGATAAGTGTAGTATTGTTAGTTGTAGTAGTAGTTTATTTATGTCATTTTTAACATATTAAAAATGAAAAAAGAGAAAAAAACATTGGTAATTAAGAGGTACTGAGCAAGTAAATATAAATATTTTAAGTTCAAGTTCACACACACACACACACACACACACACACACACACATATATATATAAAGACACAGCCCCTCGCTACAGTGACCTATTTTCAAAGATTTGCTAGTTTTTCAACATACCTATATCTACTACCCAAAATTGATATCAAATGGATTTTGTTAAAGATTTAAAATACAAATATGAAGGAAAATAAATAAATGTGTAGCATAGGCGTCGAACAGGGAGGGGGTGGGTGGGCTTAGCCCACTCCCCTCTACTTTTTTAGCAAAGTTATACATAACCAAAGACCTTTTTATTGCTTGTCAAGATTTTTGATAAGTTTAGCCCCCCCCCCCCCACTTTCAATTTGCTTCCGACGCCAGTGTATTTTATAAAACTGCAAATCACGTTAGCTATCAAGGAGTTCATCCTGACGACGTGATGAAAACAGAACGCTTTGGTTGTGTTTATATACAAGAACTTACCAAAATAATGTTTCTTAAGACTTTTATTCCACCACCAGTAAGCATCCTTATTCACTATTTTCAATTTCGAATCATTAGGCTAGTGTTGTTTTATAAAACATCAACAACTGTTCCTCGTTCAAGTAAATTCAAACTAACGAGCATTTGCAACTTTGTGTATGTCAACAAACTTGATTATTCAAGTCTTCTGATCATTTAGAATCGTTTTAACAAGAGCTTGGACTTTGGGTAGTACGTGACAAACTCCGATTTGATGGAGGCGGGGTCTACTCGTTGTTTGCTGTCCAGTCATTGGCTAATAGATATGAATACATTGAACGCAGTGACACTTGTCCGACCTTATCCAGGGATGTATATTTCGCTGAAACAGCGTCAATTTCACACAGCAGAGCAGATCTTGGCAAACAACTTTCCGGTTTTGACAGTCTATGAATATTAATGAGCTTCTCTTAGCGAATTAGAAGAAAGGAGGTCAATATTTGAAAGCTTGTTTTGATGAGTAAACTAGATAGTAACATCCCACCGAAAGTCCAAGCTCTTGTTAAAACGGTTCTAATCAAAAGATTAAGCTCAAAGAAAAAAAATTATTTAGAGCTAAAAAATTATTTCAAGGTTAATTTCAGTGAAACTTTACACTAAAACAGCTAGATTTATTTCCGAAATGACGTACTAAATTTGAATTGCGCAAGGTCACAATAACCGCATAAGACAACATTGCATCATCGTTTTTTAACATTGAAAAAATATCAATCGGGTCATGAAGGGACTGTCTCAAAAGCTTCATAATAAAAATCAAATTGTATGAGATAAATAGAACATCTATAATTGTTTGGTTTTATATTTAATTTGCTTTATCCAACTCGTTGAAATGGTTATACATGTATTCACTCGGCAAGCCTCGCGAATATATACACCATTTCAACTCGTTGGATAAAGCAGATATAAAACCACACAATATAGATATTCTCTCTCTCTCTCTCTCTCTCTCTCTCTCTCTCTCTCTCTCTCTCTCTCTCTAAAAATATAAATATAAAATCCAAAATGAGTAAAGTTAATCCACACAAGTAATAAATAATTAAAAATAACAGAAAGCCGATTTAAAACTCTACCGGTTTCATTGATATCTTCAGGAGTTTTTCTGAAAACTCCTGAAGATATCAATGAAACCGGTAGAGTTTTGAATCGGAACTCCTGAAGTTATCAATGAAACCGGTAACACACACAGAGTACTCAAAGGTTAAAATGACGAGTTTTATTATGATGTCACAAACGTTGAACGCTGTAAAATGCAACGGCACAAGCGATAATCGCACTGTTGCTGTTACAGTGGCTCTTCCATTAATTTGAACTTACCCTTATGATAAAACAGAACTTTTGACGTATAAATCACATTTGCAGACAAGTCAAGACGATAAAATAAAATGTAAATATAAGCATTAAATCATTATTTTTTGAAATATATAGTCTCATAACTGCAGCGATGTGTGCATACACATTTTCATAACGCGCTAACGCGCGTTACTCAATTTGTATGCACACACCGCTGAAGTTATGAGACTATGGTATAGTCTGTCCCAAGTTATTGCTTCCATCACTTTTTGGTGATTTTGAATAAAAATACACATACCTGTGAAAGAAGTACGGTTGAAATCGATGAAATGTAAAATATCCAAGATATCTTCATTGACAAATTATCCTTTTTCACTCATAAAAGTTCACAGGAACGAAAACAAATTTCTTACGGAGATTTATAATGGGAAATGTTTACATCTTTTCTCCATTCGGAAGTTCTCGGGACACCACGCGCAATTTGTCAACGTTATCATCCGGGCTTATTAATGGCTGATGCAATGCAAAATCCTCGTAGAATTTCTATTTTGGGATGTGTTTTGAAACCTGAAGCGCTAGAGGGGGCGTTTCAAAACAGAAAATCTGGATATTTTTCATATTAGTCTGAGCACAAAGGTATATATTATTATCGAAATATCAAGCGAAAAGTGGTGGAAGCAAAAACTCGGGACAGAGTATAGCAAGGGACAGTATTTTTGTAAAATTGAGAGTTGCTGTATTTGAAGGTTTACGAGTGTTGCTAAAATTCGTGAAATTATTTTTAATTACTATCATTAGTTAGAGGGATGTCTCTTGTTGAAATTGACATGCAATATGTAGGCCCCATATGTTAGGTACATGAGAATCAGAAGAAAAATGCGAAACTGCGACTATGACTGTTTTGTTGACTTTACACAGTGAAATTGCAAGTGACAGACGGGAGGTAAAATAACACGAAAAGTAGGTGGATAGAACATTGTAAACTATACACCGGTAAGTTTCTGACATGTGATGGTGCAACATGCACACGGTACGGAAGGTCAGCCCTTTGCAGGGAATTAGCTGGAGGAGGTCTAAAAAGCTGAAAAATCATGAAAAATTAGCAGAATATGAAAGGGTCAAAATCTCATAAAATCCAGTATGTAGAAAATTTTACAGGTTTTGACTAGTAATTTTCTTCAGAAATTGGTGATTGGCCCTATAACAAGTGAATTAAAGGTATTTGTGCTGAATGGGAACTGAGGAAATTCTAGTTACAGAGTTCTGAAGACACACATCCCCTAGCTACAATGAATTGTATTAAAAAAAAACTGTCCCGTGCCACCTATATCTTTCAAAAAATAATAATTCAATGCTTAAATATATATTTTTATATTTATAAAACACTTTTCAGTTTTTATCCATTTCATTGAATTTTCAACAGTTAAAAAATAAAGACTTAAGCACATAAAAGAAGAATGTAAGTATTTTGAGACCTGGCAAAGATAATTTGAAATAAGTACATGAAGTGCATCCGCATCTGATCATTCTTTTATTTACCAGTATTCCCAGAGGGTTTCTTCTGTAACCAATATACAATTATACTTACACTTTTTAAGAGAAAAAAGTACAAATTTTCCGCAACAGGTCTACCCGTCTCTATTCTTAATGGTATAATTTCACATTCTAACAGAGTCAAGATAGATTGCAAATGTTTAGGCATATCCAAAATTATATAATTTTCTTTATCAAATACTGTTTTGAATGGTATATATGCACGTAAGGGAATATAAAAGACCTCACTGCTCCAAAGGTTTGAATAGAAGAAATGTACTTTTGATTGAACTATATTTATATCCACGACCAGTCTAGGGTCAAAATCTATCTATCTATCTATCTATCTATCTATCTATCTATCTATCTATCTATCTATCTATCTATCTATCTATCTATCTATCTATCTATCTATCTATCTGTCTGTCTGTCTGTCTGTGTGTGTGTGTGTGTGTGTGTGTGTGTGTGTGTTCAGGTGTGTTGTATTAGGCGTGATGTAATAGAAATATGTGTATACTTTTCTTCAACAATGTCATTTTATAAATTGTTTTTTCAGTCAAATGTTTGTTTAAATATTAATGTGATATGCTTTTACGAAATGTTTATACTTTGTTTTCTTGTATATTCTGTTTCAATATCCCCAAAATTGAAAGCTTAATTACTTTTAGAGAAAAGAGACGACTTCCAACGATCATAATTGTCAATGCTTTTCGCAAAATTGTGCATATTGCTGAATGATGATAACAAATATTAAAATAGCATGTAAACGTATAAATTTTTATGTATTTGTAAATATTGTTAGAATTTACATCTTGTAATTTTGTTAATGGTTTATCCCGTAGCATTGTATATTTTTTGGAAGGAATTGGTCAAAGCACGTACGTGAATGTTGTGTACTAGCAAAACAAAAGGATAATGGGATAAAGATGTGTTGTTTACCCAAATTACTGTCACCGCGTAGATTCATATGGTGCTAGAGAATTCTTCTGGAAATACATCCGTCGTGTGCAGTACGAACGGGTGAGGGAATGTTGGCGTAGAAGGTACACATGTACAAGTTATAAGGTAGAGGCGCACTGTGGACCGTAAGGTAAAAACGAAGGTTAGGTGTGCCGTATTCCCGAAGGTCCACCAAATTGCAATTCCAGAGAAATTAAAGGCAATTGATGCAGGATTCCGAATTTATTGGACGAGTCTCAACTCTCAACGATGACAACAGTTTCATGAATTAACAATTAAACAGACATGTTTCTAACGAGACGGATATGACCAGTATTGGTCTCCGGACTCAAGACTTTGGGTGAGTCGGACGACTGGCCGAGGCTGGCCGCCGTATTCCAAACTTTACATGACTTTATATAAGAATCTGAACAATAAGTATAAATAGTTAATGACATTTAAGAAAGCTGAGTGAAAGGTTCACAGATATAAAATAATTAAATAAACTCAACGAGTCTTTGATGTCCTAGATATGAAAAACAGATAATTGCACTATATTGTTTTAACAGATTTGCAGTTCTTGAGGGTTTATTCCCCGAACGGCTACTCGCCAAAACAAACACCTAATTATTTTAGGCGATTATGGAGTCCTCTAAAGGGGCAGGGGTAGAATTTACCCGAGTTTACCTAGATCTCTATACATTCATTTAATAATTATTTAGAAATGAATAAATTTCTATATAAATTTAATCAGAAAGTTTTTTTAAACCACAACAATAATGCAGTTTTCAGTCTTTTTATTTTTTTAATTAAAAAAGCATTGTTCAACAACATGAATTTTGTGTTATTTAGTAACTATTAACCTTTTTAAATTGAAAATGCTCTAGTACAATTGTTTTTTCTGTTACTTTGATTAATGTATCAGAATCACTTCCCTTAATCAACACCTCCACCCTACCCCAAACCTATCAACAAAAAGTGAATAAATGTAATCGAACACTTGGAATTTATGAAAATTGCAACATGCTATGAACTGAGTTGCATCAATATAAAACTTAACCATCGAAATTTCGCCCCATTCCGTAAACTATACATACATCTTTGAAACTGTTCGGAATCATTCTCTCTTTGTGAAGAAATACCCCACTCTTTTGAAGTTTTGTTTGTTTTGTTGGTAAATTAAAAAAATCTTGTGAAAAACAATCTGTAACAATGACTTTAGGAGGATAACATACATATTTTGACATAATTATGTACAGAAAAAAACCCAACTAACTAGTCAGTTTTTCTTTTAAAAAATCATTTAATATTGTTGAAAGAAATTCATAAAAAATACGATAATATATGGATAAAAAACATAAATATCTCTTACATTTATAGATTTAAAGAAGAAGACAATTCATTGGTTATTTCTATTTTTATATTTTTTATCATCCTAAAAATACATTAAATTTCATTATGAAAAAAGCACAAATGATATTACAGATTTATAATTTTTTCTCTTTAAGATTATCAATTAACAATTTTCATATACATGTATGCATCTATTCTATCATATATAAAGATACATGTAGTTTGTTTCATTTAACAATAAACAATACATTTAGAATGTTTTTGGATAAGCATCTACCTATTCTTATATATCAACTATACTTTCTAATCAATACAGTTAGTTAGTTAATTTTATATGTCACAGGGTCGTTAAGAAATAACGAAGTCTGGATTCGTACTATACTATAATGCTTTTATATATATGAAAAGAAACATAAAAAACACAGAAAACACACTCACAACACAACACACACACGTTGACGAACGACAATTACATGTACTACATATTTAACTAAATTACAAACACAATGGTTTTCCCAATTATAAATAATACCGGTGATTTACCGACAGTATCACTGAATATGATGTTCCAATAATATGTTTAACAGTGATCTTACCAGGTATCCAGGACTTTAAATAATAAATAACTGAATCTTTGAAGATGTAACAGTAGTGAAACTAGCGCCGTAAAGGGTAGAATCTGTGGGTACTGGATTTGGCGGGACTTGCTCTTATATAGTGAGCAAAGTTAGTACAACATGCATATTAATGAGTTAAAAGTCGTCTGTCATTGGTCAATGAGATGTATATACCTGGTCACAAAAGTCTAAAAATAACAAGAGGCCCATGGGCCACATCGCTCACCTGAGGAACAATAGATATGATACAATCAGCTTAATGGAGTCATAATACGAAATATCTGGACAATGTAGTATAATACATGTAGATCTTGTATAAATAAAAATCAATTTTTTCCACTGGATATTCTTATGTTCATTATCATTAGACCTTTTCTAACAGGATGCTTTTATAGTCATATCAAATGTTGAGCATTGCAGCTCTCAAAAAGATCCTAAACAATTGTTTATAAATGGGATATAAACCTACATCAAACTCTGAACCCCTTGTGATACCCAATCGTCCAGGAATCATGCAGAAGCCAAAATTTTAACAATATTAAATAATCACCTGGCTGATTAGTTTCTGAGAAGAAGATTTTTAAAGATTTACTCTTAATATTCCTATGTAAAAATTCCACCCCCATTGTGGCCCAACTCTACGCCCAGGAATCATGGTTTTTACAACTTTGAATCTACACTACGCTTCCAAACAAGTTTCAGCTTTATTGGCTTATTAGTTTCTGAAAAGACGATTTTTAAAGATTTACTCTATATATTCCTATGTAGAAATTCGATCCTCAATTGTGGCCCCACTCTACCCCTGGGGGTAATTATTTTCACAACTTTAAATATACACTACCTGAGAATGCTTCCACCAAGTTTCAGCTTTCCTGGCTAATTAGTTTCTGAGAAAAGGATTTTTAAAGATTTACTCTATATATTCCTATGTAAAAAGTTGACCCCCCCATTGTTGCCTCATCCTACCCCCGGGGGTCATGATTTTTACAACTTTGAATCTTCACTACCTCGGGATGCTTCCACACAAGTTTCAGCTTTCCTGGCCAAATGGTTTCTTAGAAGTAGATTTTTAAAGATATACTCTATATATTCCTATGTTAAAAATCGACCCTAAATTGTAGCCCTACCCTACCTTCAGAGGGTCATGATTTTCACCACTTTCAATCTACACTACCTGAGGATGCTTCCACATAAGTTTCAGCTTTTCTGGCCAAATGGTTCTTGAGAAGAAGATTTTTAAAGATTTACTCTTACTATTCCTATGTAAAAAGTCGACCCCCCATTTTGGCCCCACCCTACCCCCGGGGGTCATGATTTTCACAACTTTGAATCTACACTACCTGAGGATGCTTCCACACAAGTTTCAGCTTTCCTGGCCTAATGGTTCTTGAGAAGAAGATTTTTGAAGATTTTTGAAAATTTCTCAAAATTTTTCATTTATTCCTAATTATCTCCCCTTGTAAGAGGGCTTGGTCCTTAATTTTCACAACTTTGAATCCCCTTAGGCTAAGGATGCTTTGTGCCAAGTTTGGTTGAAATTGGCCCAGTGGTTCTTGAGAAGATGTTGAAAATGTGAAAAGTTTACAGACGGACAGACAGACGGACGGACGACAGACAAAATGTGATCAGAATAGCTCACTTGAGCTTTCAGCTCAGGTGAGCTAAAAACCCACGTGATTTATCATTTCACACATGCACTCTTTCAAACATACAGCAATGCGTTCTATCAGCAATGCGCGCTGAACATTTAAATAAATAAATATGAACTGTGACAATGTCCCCTGCTAAGAAAAATGGCTCCTGACATTTTTACAAAAAATCATTGAATCACAATTTATAACAACAACAAAAAAACTATATACAATCTGATCAAAGCTACACCTGGAGTCAGACTTTATACAGTCTGAACAGTCAAAGACAACACTGAAATCAAATTTAATGTAGCAATCTCCCCTGTATACACTACACATAATACAAAAACTGAAATCAAACTTTATGTGACAGTCTCCCCTGTATACAGTACACATAATACACAGGAGTTATTTGATGACTCACCCACTCACCATACCTATTTGGTGGCCTTATCTGTCTGGTAGACTTCCGTAGAATGGGTGATCCTCTTACAGAAGGAGATTGAATAGACACATTACGATTTATCGTAGAGGGACTGTAAGAATTACCTGCATCAAATGTGGATCTAGGAGTGCTTTTGAGAATAAATAGAACTAAGTGGTGAATACCTATCAATACCTGGTGCAGCATTTACCCGTCTCTGAGGTATTATATAAACGTTACCACCATCAGATGATCCAGAATCTAAATCCTCTGACTCGGACTCAGAACTAGATTGAAGAGGAGCAATATCATCAATCTAGAAAATTTGCTTGTGAGGTTCTCTTGTTGTTGACAAGCTTTAGATTGACTACTGTGTTTGGGCACACTGGGGCTAGGTTTGCTTTGGTCAGATAATTTGGGGATATAGGAAATGGGAAGTAGCATATTTCTATGCAATGTCTTAGTTTTTTCATACCCAAAACTCTCTCCTAACCTGAAACACTGGGATGTCAGAATTAGGCTGATTTATAACTATGTAAGTATCTCTGGCACACTTATCTGCCAGTTTGTTTTTGCCCTTTAAGCCAACATTTCTTATGAGAACACGGTCTCCGACATGTACAGTAGCCTCTCTTACCTTTGAGTCATAGTGCGATTTATAGCGGTGAGCACTTCTATCTGCTTCACGCGAAGCTATCTTGTACGAGAAATCTAACCGCTTTTGGAGTTATTTCGCATAATTGTCATGACTACGTATTTGTTCCGCGTTAGAGTCTAACCCGAGGTAGGCATCAATTGCCAGACACGGATGACTGCCAAACATGAGATAAAATGGCGTATAACCTGTACTACCATGTCTTGTGGCGTTGTATGCATGCACAAGAGTACTTACATACGCTTTCCAATCTTCTTTTTGCTTATCTTCTAGAGTACCTAGCATTTTTATTAAAGTTTGGTTGAATCGTTCAACCATCCTATTACCCATCGAGTGATAGGGCGTTGTTCGCGATTGCTGCACTCCTGCTAGTCTACACAACTCCTTAATAACATTGCTAGTAAAATTCCTACCTTGGTCACTATGCAACCTGTTTGGAAAGCCATAATGAACGATAAAATTTTCAAACAAAATCTTTGCAGTGGTTTTGGCTGTTTGGTTTCTGGAAGGAAAAGCTTGTGAGTAACGACTTGGATGTTTTCAAAACCACCCTTTCTTTTTTCCAGTGATATATAATCCATACAAACAAGATCTAATGGTTGATAACTCTCTATAGAAACAACTTCTGCAGAATTTTTTTCAGGAGTTTTGAACTTAATACAACGTTCACAATTTTTGATTCTTTCTGTGATTTCTAAAAACATTCCCGGCCAGAAAAACCTTTCTTTCATGAGTTGGATGGTTCTGTCTCGTCCATGATGACCAAGGTTGGTATGCAGGAGTCTAAATGCTGTATCTCTGAAATGACTTGGTAAAACCAACTGATTAATCTTTTCATTTTGTAAAATAGCTTTTCTGTACAGTACACCCTTGTCTAAAAACAATTTCTCTATCTCTCTCAAGTATCTACAAACACCATTGGACTCTGCTTTCAAATCTGACTTTGCAAATCCGCGCTGAACAAGTTCAATAACTCTTTTATTTCCCTATCGGAGGACTGTTCTTTACCCCAGTCAATATTCGAGAAGACACATGAGTTTTCAGAATGAGATTCATTTGGTTCAACAGAAAAAAGAATCTGATTTACTTGAAACATCTGCCCTAAAAGCACGTTAGTACTTGCAGTCATACATGATAATGGTTCCTCCTCCTCTGAAAGGAATACATTCTCAAAATAAGGACAACTTACACGGTCTGCCATATAAGCACTGCAAATAGACTGGATGACCTTGGGACTGACTTCTACTTCCTCTGTTGGTCGTCTAGACAGGCCATCTGCATCAGCGTTGTTTGTACCTTTCCTGTAGTAGATTGAAAACTGGAAGTTACTGAGGGCTGCTAACCAACGGTGCCATGTAGCACCAAGCTTCGCGATGGTTAAGACATAGGTGAGTGGGTGGTTGTCAGTTACCACATCAAACTTGTTGCCATAGAGATAGTCGTGAAATTTATCGGTGACAGCCCATTTTAGTGCAAGGAATTCTAGCTTATGAGCTGGATAATGTCTTTCACTGTTCCGCAACCCACGACTTGCATAAGCAATTACTCTTTTCTCACCGTTCTGTCTCTGGTACAACACAGCACCTAAACCATTACTAGATGCATCTGTGTGAAGGATGAATGGCTGGTCAAAGTCAGCATAGGCAAGGATAGGTGGTGACATCAATTTCTCTTTGATGCACTCAAATGCCTTGGATTCCTCATCACCCCATCTCCATGCTATTGGTTTTCCACAATACTTACCTTTGTTTGTGGAATGACCCTTCAGTAGATCATTAAGAGGCTTTACAATTTTTGAATAATCCCGAACATACCTTCTGTAATACCCAGAAAATCCTAGAAATGTTCTAAGAGTCTTGATATTACTGGGAACTGACCAAGTTAAAATTGCCTTAGTCTTTTCTGGATTTGTTTCTATGCCCTTCTCACTGACGACATGTCCTGAATATGTCACTGTCCTTAAAAAATTCACACTACTTAGCTTTGAGTTTTAAGTTATGCTTTTCAAGTCTCTGAAACACAGCTGTTAGTCGGTCCATATGTTCGTCGAATGTCTGTGAGTAAATCAAAATGTCGTCAAGAAAAACTAAACATTTCGTTAAGTTCAACTCACCCATACAACTTTCCATATCCCTTTGGAATGTGGCTGGGGCATTCGTCAATCCAAAACCCATTCTATTGCATTCAAAGAGACCTACACCACTTACCGAGAAAGCTGTTTTTTCTCTGTCTTTTTCATCTATTTCCACCTGCCAGTAGGAGATTGTGAGATCTATTTTAGTAAAGTACCTGGCACCAACCAACCTGCCAATGGTATCATCGAGGCGTGGAAGGTTGTAAGCATCCTTCACTGTCCTGGAGTTCAGTTTCCTGTAATCAATGCAGGACCACAAGGTTCCATCCTTTTTCCTCACTAGCACAATATTGGAGGAATAGGGACTCTGAGATGGTTGTATAGCTCCCACACCTAACATCTCCTTCACGTGTTGTTTGACTTCGTCATACATACCTGGGGGATACGACGATATGGTTCCTTAAAAGGTGTATCATCTGTCAATTTAATTTGGTGCTTGAGTAAATCTGTCCTCCCAATATCTGTTGGCCCTTCAGAGAAAAGATGAGTCCAACTTGACAGAAACTGTTTTTCCTGACTTGCTTGTGAAGCAGTTAGGATGTCCTCTGAAATCTTAATATCCAAGTCATGTAGAGATTTCTTAGATTTACTGCAAATTCTGAAGAGTCTGGGTTCCAAGTATCAATGACCTTAACCTCATGTAATGCACATAAAAGTGATCTAGGAGGAACATGTACAATGGAAGCAGATACATTACACACTCTAACAGGTATGGTAACAGTATTCTTACTCTTTGTAAGGGAAATAACTCTTGGACAAATAACAAGACCACCTGAGAGAGAAGTATTGACTTGTTCAGTCACAGCTGATTCAAAGTTTCGGATATTTCTTACTATACCTCTTATAACTTTGATTTCATTTGGTGCTATCTGGATGGCATACTTGTTCGTTGTCTTTACTGGTACTTCATCTTTCAAGCTGTTAAATGCTACTCTCCACTCATCTGGAACACCTTTATCTAATGTCTGTTCATAAGTATTCCTGCAAATACGAATGAAATTAGTTCCCACAACAACAGGTACAATTTTTAAATAATTAGTCTGAGGAACTACAAGAGCAGGTATAGCATAAGATGAGTTACCAAAACAGGGTACACACATTTCTAACTCTACATAACCACTGTAAGGTAGCGAACTGCCATTGGCACTTTGAACATTTAGTCCAAGTTTTTACATATCATGCAAATCTGGCATAGGATTCAAACATTTGAAAAATTCTTCTGAAATGCATGTAACCATAGAGACTGAATAATTCAGTGCTTTGGTCTTAACACCATTGATAAATATCTCAGTATCATTTGATTCACCAACTAATCTAGAGAATAAACTGTCAGAATTTTGTTGATTTGTTGCTCTGATAGGGCTTGTCTTAACTGCATCCTCCGTTTGCCCCACAACAGAAGATGATATTAGTTTAAATTGTTACCTCCAACCTGACCAGAATTACCACTTTGTTTAGTCTGCTGGTTGCGCGATTGATTCTGCTGCTGGAATTGCTGCCTATGTTGTCGTGAGTAGTTTCCACTGCCTCTTGGGTAATATCTTTGTCTACCCTGAAAGGAGTCTGATCTGTAAGAATTTCGTGGATTATAATTGTTTGATGAAACATTTTGCTCTAATTTACTCATTCGATCATCAAGCTTTTTCATGTGACCAAGTAGATCTGAGAGTTGTTTCTGCATTTGTTCAAATTCTGAATTCTGAATAGTAAGAGAATCAATATTTGTCAACATGGAAACACTAGGCTTTGTAACTGCATTGACATATTTCAAATTATTTTCCTCTTGTTCTATCTGTCTTACTTCTCTCAGCAGTGAATGAAACTCTTTAACTGATTCATACTTATGTCTGGTAGCATTTCTTAACTCAGCACTTTTTCAAACCAAACCAGAACTTTGACCTTAACATTGCGTCTTTAGCACTAGAATCAATGTGACCTAATCCTACAGCTTTTGATATGCATTGTTCCAATCTAGAACCATAGGTAACAATTGTCTCACCTTCTTTCTGATGATCTGCATAAAAATTCTGCATGATATTTTCAGGAGTAAAATTAATTTCATAAGTAGGTCTTTGTTTAAAGTTCTTTCTTCGGGCTTCAACGAAGGAAGAACGTTTTAGTTTTCCTGTTTTTGTTTATCAACAGAAGAGCGCGGTTTGAAATTTTGAGATGGTCCCTCATTTACTCGGTTTCTAAAATCATATGTTCGGCCTTGGCTACCCCAGTAGCTGTTTATTAAAAATAGGTAAAAATAAATTCAGGGCTTTGGTAGATACAGGTGCAGCCGTATCTCTAATTAGTAAGAAAATGTATGATAAACTATTTCCCCGACCAAAGTTGTTTAAAATGACATCCCCTCTCTACAAGCAGCAAATTGTAATTCTTTAATTGCGATAGGGTATGTAAATATTTCCTTTAAGATTTCAGGATTAACTTTAGACCACATACTTTATGTGATAAAGGGACTCAACCGAAACATGATTCTCGGTCGTGATTGGCTCAAGAAAAACAATGTTCGTTTATACTTTGAACTTGGACTCATGCGTATTGATGGCAAAGTATACGCGGAACTTAAAGAAGATTTAACATCTCAACTATTGTAAGAACACCTAAGGAACTTATTATGAGGCCAAACACGGTGACAGTATTCTATGGAAAAATAAATAACAATTTCTCTCTGGAAGAAAGTGACTTAGTTGAAGTGAACAGCATAGACAATAACTGCATTATGGAAGATCCAGGACTATATTTAAAGACACCGTTTGTAGAGTTCGAAAGGATAAGAAACTTCCAATGACAAAACTAACAAAAATTATAAAATTCCGAGAGGCTACATCGTAGGACGCGTTACCGCATTAAAACAGAAGGAAATCTCAGAAATACAGACTACTCCAGACACAAAAGAAGAGATTGGTGTACCTAAAAGATTCGAACACCCAATCAAAAGACTTGTGAGCAAAAACAATGATTTATTTGCAAAGAAAGACAGTGATCTTGGTGTGACTGATACTGTTAAAATGAAGATAGAAACTGCAAACCATCACCCAATGGAGAATAGACCCTACCGTGTACCCTTAAAAAAACACAGATAATCGACAAGACCATACCGGAAATGATGGACGCAAAGATTATTGAAAGATCACAGACGCCTTGGTCATTTCCCTTAGTAGTGGTGAAGAAAAAAGACGGATCAGACCGGATGTGCGTCGACTTTAGAAGTTTAAATAAGATAGTGAAACCAGTATCATTCCCGCTACCGTTGATTGATGACATCCTATGTTTACTAGGTAAGGCAAAATATTTTACTGCATTAGATTTAAAGAGTGGATATTGGCAAGTGAAATTAGAAGATTCAAGTAAAGAAAAAACGGCCTTTGCATGTCACAAAGGACTATTCCAATTCAACCGGATGCCATTTGGGTTGAGTAATGCACCGGCAGTCTTTCAAGAGCTGATGAACATAGTTCTTCAAGGACAAGAGGGGTTTGCCATCGCACACCTGGATGACATTCTTATATTCTCAGAAACACCGGAAGATCATCTTCGTCATATTCAAGACGTTTTTAATCGCCTAAGGAAGCATGGACTAAAATTAAAACTTAAGAAGTGTAGTTTCTTCAGGAAACAGACTGAATATCTTGGTTTCATCATCAATGAACATGGCGTTACACCTGATCCAAAGAAAGTCGAAGCTATAAGAAAGTTACCTGCGCCCACTACAGTCCGAGAGGTTCGTGGCTTTATAGGTATGTGTAGTTATTATAGGAGATTCATACCAAACTTCTCTAAAATTGCAGAACCATTGATTGACTTAACCAGAAAGTATTCAAGGTTTAAATGGACACTATGTTGCCAAAATCGTTTGACTTTAGAAGAAAGATTAACGGTAGTGCCTTTGCTAGCATATCCAGATACTAATAAGCCATACATCTTGTACACCGATTCCAGCGACAATTGTATTGGAGCTTGCCTCACCCAGAGAACAGATGAAGGGGAAGATAAGCCAATATATTACTTACCCCACAAGCTGAGTAAAACTCAAGAAAAATGGTCAACCATAGAAAAGGAGGCATTCGCAATCCACTACGCCCTTCAGAAGTTGGACCATTACTTACATGGTGCTCAGTTTACTATAAGAACGGACCATAAGCCGCTAAAATATATCTTAGAATCTCCGATGCAACATAATAAAATTCAACTATGGGCATTAAGTATCGCAGGATATAACTGTAAGGTAAAGTACATAGAAGGAAGATTTAATTGTTGTGCAGATCTTTTATCCAGGTTACCTACAGTCAATCCTGAGAGTGAACGTACTTAACTCAAATGCCTTGTCACCTAAGAGGTTAGCCAAATCTGAGGTTAAGCAACACGACGAATTGATCAAACCCTTTATTGATTTACCAGAAGAAATCAACATCAAAGAAAGTCAACAACACGATGATCAGATCAAGAAACTAAAGAATCGGTTAAATAAAGGAACAGCAACGGTAACCGAAGAAAAGAAGTTCCTGGAAATTGATGGTTTGATGTACTATCTTTCGTATGGAGACTCTGAAGGCCCAAGATTCTGACTGTATGTACCACGTGAGTTAGAACTTTTAGTAGTGCAACAGTGTTATGACGGACTTGGACATATGGGAGTAACCAAAACATATGACGTAATCAGACAAAAGTACTACATACCAAATTTATATAAAAGGTTATATTCCTATGTAGAAGGATGTGTAGTATGCCAAACGAGGAGCAATAAGAAAAATCAGCCTCCACTTCAAGAGACAGATATACCACCTTTTCCAATGGCTAAGGTAGGACTTGATTTATCAGGACCATATCCAACATCCTTGTCAGGAAACAAGTACATAGTCTCTTTTATTGACATTTACTCTGGTTGGCCAGAAGCCTTCCCAGTTCCCGATAAGTCAGCTGACAACATAGTACATCTTCTCTTAGAAGAAATATATCCAAGATATGGCTGTTTTTTTCAAATTCTCACAGACAATGGAACAGAAAGAATTGAACATCAACCACATCAAAACATCTTATTACAGCCATCAAGGTAATGGTAAAGTAGAAAGATTTCATAGAACTCTTCATGACGTAATGGCTAAGAAAATAACAGACAACGCTCAAACATGGGATATTCATCTTAATCAGACATTGGCAGCCATTCGCTTCCATCCTAACGATTCGTCAAAGTTTTCTCCATACTACCTTATGTACAACCGAGATGTCGTGTTACCTCTTGATACGTTAATGAAACCTCGAAGGAGATATGCAGGAGAAGACCAACACAGGATTGCTCTTCAAGAACAACACAAAGCTTTCATGCTAGTACATCGCAATATGAAGGAAGCCAAAAAGAAACAAAGCTCAGGCCGATAAGAAAAGCAAAGACGAAGATTTTAAGGTAGGTGACCCTGTCTACCTAAAGAACAACAGAAGACAAAATAAGTTAGATAAAAAGTGGCTACCATATTACCGAATCATAGAGCAGAAAGAACCAGTTAGTTTCGTGGTGAGAGATCAATTGACTGGATTAACCACCAAATGCCATGTACGACAATTAAGATTGGCAGACATTTCGCACTGGCCCCTTTCACAAACTACTGAAGATGGTGGAAGAACTCTAAGAAAAACTAACTATGTTGTTCCACCAGAAGATGAATCGTCGTCGGAAAATGAAGACATGAAACCTGGCTCCAGGATCATGAAGCAATCTTAGACTTAAGTCAAAAGTTGTACACTGTCTAAATGTCTCTTAATTAAAACACTGAAAAAAAATTAAATGGTATTGGAAGTGTCATGATATAACATTGTTAATTAAAATAATTTAATTGTTTTAATATGATACACAATCATTTTATGACTGACTGAAAATTTGACTTAAGTCCAAAATGCTTCATGATCCTGAGGCCAGAACCATTAGAAAGAGCTATACAGTCCAAACAGTGGGAAAGAGAAGGATCTTCAGACGAAGAGGATATTCCCCTAGCAGAACTTTAAAGACGTATAAGAGCTAAGAAAATCATGGATGATCAACAGTACAAAACCGAGAGTGATCAGATCGTAGATTCAGAATTGGATGAGACCCCTGAGTCAAAACAATGTGATGAAAATAGTGGTCAAGACTATGAAATACCATTAGATAACACAAATGTACACTTAAATGAAGATATGAAAATAGATGAAATAGTCCCTAAAGTAGGTCTAGGCTTCAAACCACTCCCTAAACCGCGTAAACCAATCCCTAAACCCTGTAGGGAAAATAATAAACAAGAGTATGCGTTGGCTTTAATGAAGGAATTAGCCAAAATAATAAACTAAATTAGTTATATTTATCGTACATGTAGATGTAAATAATCTTGAATAAGCTTAGCTTTGTATATTTTGCACGCTTTTAAAAAGGTATGACAGGATGACCCCCTGTGACATTAAAACAGATAATGAGATACGCCGACTAGCAATCGCGGACATAGCACCTCGGTAATTTGTATGCGGAGTAGAAAAGATTTTTCATATACTCGAAATACATGAGACAGCGTTTAAGTAAAGAAACTAAAAGACTGATTTTTGTAAGTGAATTAATATTATTGGTAAAAACAATCAAATATTGCGATCGACATTTTGAGTATGGGACAAGGTTGCTCGGGTTTCATAGTTCATTATCATTACTTAATATCAAGAAAAAATAATCAAGAAAGTAATTTGAAAATTCAAGACAAATTAAGATTTCTGACAAATTAAAAGATGTTAAGGTTTTCCCTATGAATGCACTTATGGCGGAATTGCCAATAACTAATCTGCAACCTATGAAATCATCATCTTGGGTGCAAAGTCCCTGGTTTTATGTGTGTTTAACTTTGGCAGTAACAATAACGATGGGATTTTGTATTAAGAAACGCAAAACTATTCAAAAGTGGGGCGGTATATGCTGTGGTGGTTGCTGGTCAGGTTGTCGAAAAAGGGGTACTGACGGAGATGAGAAAGGTTCTTCCAAGGACAATGCATTTTGTTGTGTGAATCCAGAGAAATGGACCTCTAGTGATATTATTGAACTTAAACCAATCCCGAAAAACGTTAGGATCCAAGAGAAACCCAATAGGAGCGGAAGACTCGAAACTCGCAAAATGACCAATAGTACGGGGACAATTTCGACCAAAAGAAAAATGAAGAATCTCCATGGGCCAAATATTATAGACCGGACCCAGAGCTAGCACGTATATACCTGGAAGAGAAGGCCGCGATGTCTACGCCACAGAGGAACGCAGGAGATGTTCCGCGAGAAGTCGCCTCGCCATCCGCGCCAACCCTCTATCCACGGGTGCCGATGATGTATGAATGATTAAGCTGCAGCCGTGAAGAAGTTGTGTATTCCTTATAAAGGAATTGTGAAATTTTGTGAAAATTTTTAAGGTAGAATGTGTAAAAAGTGCTAAATTTTCCGTATTCGCTCTGGAGAACAATGGGAAGAAACCGATGAACTCCGAACCTATGAAGCTAGTACATGAACTCCACCCCTTAGAAGGAAGAGATATTTTGTGAACTTACAAGCATGCCTTAACTGTGTATATAAATATGACATTAAACTTAACCATACTTAGTATTACTTTGATGATGAATTACGATTATCTTCAATTATGATTATTTCATCCTGGTCATTATTGTCATACTTTATTCATTGTCGTTTTCATGATTGTTATGCGATATAATGAAACTATATGATTTTATGTATACATCCTGGTTATAGATTTGTTTTTGTATGTGAATGATGTTCCAAGCTGGAGGTGGAAACATGTCACTTGATACTACCTCTTAACATAGATGTTCTGACTGGTATGTCACTAGGAAGTTCATCTGACCAGGGGGAGATCAAGGACGCTTTCCTATTCCGGGCGCCAGACATGAGAAATCTCCCTGGATTTTTCTTTTGTTTGGGGGACGTATGTAAACAGATAGCCATGCTATGATCTTGAATTAATATCATTACATATTGGTCACTATGATACTTATGTATACTTTTATATATGACACTCTAATATTGCACGCAAGTGATGCGTCATATTAAGGCGGGATACCCAAATACTGCATCCCAATACTCTTTGTCATAAATGAGGTTAATTAATTCTGGCACAGTAAAATACAAACTGAAAATATATAAACAAGTTATCAACAAATTGTCATATTTGGCGATCCTGTGTCTGTAATGAAGGCCCTAATATTGCAAGTTAGTCTTGTAATGATTGTTCCATCTATTTAACCTTTGTAACCTTAAAGCCATGTATGAATGAATGTATTATGAGTAAGCGATGCATCATACCCAGGTGGGGGACTCAGAGACTCGGATTCTGAGACTCAAAACCCGCATCACAATATTCTTTCTGACAGTTTTGACAGTTTTGTTACTTTATTTAGAAATAAAATTTAACTCTGGAATTTTAACACTAAATGTTCACTCATGATCATCGTAGATGGGCCAAACTGGTCAGAACTGTCAATCATAAGTAAAATGTTATATATACACATGTAAAATGATGTAAAATGTTTTCTTTAATTTGAGCTGCTTTCAATTGACTATACGATCACGCTGATTAATAAACTACTTGGTAACCAACAATTGGACTTGGTGATTACTCAGGAGGAAGGCTTACACTCGACTACTAAACTCCCTAAATGTTTCATTAGGAAATTGCTTACACCCTCTGAACTTATCTTTGTACGCGCTAGCTGTAAGATTGTACCGCTTAAGAATAGTGTTTTTTATGACATCGTTTTCATTTGCTTCACCTTCTCCTAACCGTGCATATGTATCTAACGCCTTACCTGTCAGTTGTGGCATCAGTCTGAGAGCCCACTCTGCTTTCTGCCACTTGTGAAGAGTTGCTTAACGTTCAAAAGATCTTAAGAAAACATCTATATCTTCACCTTCCACATATTTTGGTAAGATAAACTTGTCATCATGTTTCGCTTCTCTCTCTACCAATGCTACTGGATTAGTCTCTCTCCCTCATCTCTCTTTCTTGCAGTTCTAACTCTTTCATTATCACCTCTAACCTTTTCTCCTCAAGATCTTTATCATGCAGACGTTTTCTTTCTTTTTCACCATTCTCCATTTTGTTTCTCTGTAACTCTAGCTCATCTTTCTCTTTCTCCCGTCTAACCTGTCGTTCTTCCCGCTCCACTGCACAAGCATGTTTCCACAACTCAATACACGTAGACAAGTCTTGACCCTGTTCTACAGCCTTCTGAACCCAACCAGGTAACGACATCGTACAACTCTAGACCACAAAACCAATAGACTATCAAGGACCGAGTTCTCTTTCAGGTGGGACTGAGCTGAAATAAACTTTAATAAGAAATTAAACAATTATTGAACTTTTCTTCAACAATCAACACAAACAATGTTTCAATCACAACTGATATGAATTGTTCAATTCAAACAAACATGAATGTTTCAATACAAAACAAACAAAAAATAATAATTCACTCAGCCTAAATGACAAAATCCCACCGCTGCCACCATATGTAATGAGTTCTTTTTTCATTTTGTCGGCTGAATGAAAAATAAGACTTTGTAAAGAAAATAAACAAGTTTAATTTGAAAAAACCCCCAAACAAAACAAATCAATATTCTCACTCCCCCTTTCATGCCACCTTCATTCGAAAATACTTTAAAAAAAATAAATAATTTAATCAAACAAATGAACAAATATCTGATACTATCAACTGAATTCAAAATTGTTAATCACCCTGTATCAGATACAAAATGGTAGTAAACTACAAAATGTTGTTTTAGAAGCTGTTTTAACCAATATAAAACTTGTTGAAAAATTACTAAAAAATGTTCAAGTTCAATAATTCAAAAACACGAAAAATAACAATTACTTCAAATTTCAGCTCTGAATAAATGAATCTTAACCTGTATTAACAGTCACTTTAACACACTTATAACCTCTCTCTGAAAAGGAACTCAGTCACTTCAAGGACACCACTGTTGGCACCACTATTGAAATAAAACCACTATTGAAATAAATTATTTCAATAGTGGTTGGGAATGCATTTCATTAGAAAAATCACTTTGCAACCACTATTGAAATAAAACCACTATTGAAATAAATTATTTCAATAGTGGTTGGGGATGTATTTCATCTGAAGAATCACTTTGCAACCACTATTGAAATACAACCACTATTGAAATAAATTATCTAAATAGTGTTTGGGGATGTATTTCATTTTAAGAATCAATTTACAGACACTATTGAAGTACAACTACTATCAAAATTATTTTGTCAATCGTAGCTGGGAATGAATTTCTGTATAAATATTTCTTTGAAAATTCATATTTTTTTTCTTTACCTTCTCTTTCTATAGACATATCATGTTCTATAAATATTGTAAATTATTTGTACAAGAGTGAACATCTTGTAAATTGCCAGAACTTCTATTCAAACCCCCTGTATATTGAATAATTATTTATTGATAAATATTATTATAAATATCACTATTGATATAAATTATTTCAACAGTGGTAGGGGGTGTACTTCATTACGACCACTATTGAAATAATGATATTATTTCAATAGTGATTGGTGGTGAATTTAATTATGACCACTATTGAAATAAATTACTTCAATAGTAATTGGTTATGAAGTTTATTATAAGAAATAATTTGCAATCACTATTGAAATACAAACACCATTAAAATATTTTATAATGTATTTCATTTTAATTATCCTTATTGAAATATTTTATTTTAATGATGGTTATGGATGTATTTCATTATAGGAAACACTGTGGAGCTACTATAAAAAATTTAAAAAAATTAAATAATAGTTGGAATTAATTTTCATAATACTTATCACATTTATGATAAATTATTTCCATATAGGTCGTGGGTGTATTTTATTATAAGTTACAATGTACAATATATTGTTCAATGTTATTTATAAATAAATATTATTATAAATATCACTATTAAGATAAATTATTTCAATATTGGTTGAGAATTTATTTCATTATTAGAATCACTTTGCATCCAGTATTGAAATACAACCGCTATTGAAATAAATTATTTCAAAAGTGGTTAGGGGATGCGTTTCATTTCAACCACTATTTAAATAAGTTATTTCAATAGTGGTTGGGGATGCGTTTCATTTCAACCACTATTGAAATAAACTATTTCAATAGTGGTTTGGGATACATTTAAGTTTTATGTCTATTATTCCGTCTGTTTGTAACACTTTCCTTTCCGGTAGGGGGATTTCTTAAGATAAGAAGTATGTCTTATGATATGATGAATTCCTTTTTAATCATGATGTACTTTGAATTCCCTTTATATGATCATGTTTCCCATACCACCTGTCATCTAGAACTAAGCGTGTTATACGCAGACGGAATAATAGGCCTAAAAATGACATGCATCCCTACCACTATTGAAATATTTTATTTCAATAGTAGTTGTAATGAAACGCATTCTTAACCACTATTGAAATAAATTATTTCAATAATGGTTGTAATGAAACGCATCCCCATCCACTATTGAAATAACTTATTTCAATAGTGGTTGTAATGAATCGCATCCCCAACCACTATTGAAATAACTTATTTCAATAGTGGTTTAGAATGTATTTCATAATCAATATCACATTGTAACCATTATCAAGATACTACCAGTGTTGAAGTTTAAATTATGCAATATTTGATTAAAAAATACATTTTAAGAATAATTGCAAAGGTCAAATTTCTAAAAGCCAAATCGAGATTCGAACTCATGACTTACAGATTCGTAGCTAAAAAATTTCTCTATGCTAATAGATACCTCGTCCTGGAAAATTAAATGTATAAAATCATACTTGATTTTATTGTTCATTTCGATACAAAGAATGTTACAATATGGAAGTCTTTCATACCAGATTTTGTGGTAGACTTCTAAATCTACATTTGTTATAGCCTAAAAATGACCCCTGAAAAATGATTTTTAGGTCAAAAGATCAAAGTTTAAACCTCAGATCGATCAATTGCGAGAGATTCGTCATTACCGAGCAGGGGACACAAATTCTTTGAATTAGATTGTTTCAATAGTGGTTTGAAATGTATTTCATTATGAACATTACTAATAAAACACCGACTACTTGTTAAAATTACATATACAAAAATAGCAGCCACTGAGATTTATTTAATTTTATAATTTCAAGTCAATTGAATGTGATTGAATAATAACAAATCAAAAACATATTGTTTCACCCTGACATATAAAGCCATGCCACCCCTTCCCTGGTGATAAAACATTACGTGACAGTGGATGATTTTAACTGAAATATAAAAATATCTGCTCAAATATTTAATCGCGAACGTTCTCTAAAACTTATTAGACTTTGCGAAAAATATCAATATCATATGTTTGTTTGACATTGGCTATGTAGTTCTAGAGAAAAAGTATTTTAAAAAAATATTAATTGTTAACGCCTTACCAACAATGACTGACGTGGGACAAATATTGATCAGAAAAGTACACGAGCCATTGGCTCAGGTCAGCCGAAAAATACAAAACTCGAAAAAGCATATTTACATTGCAATTTTAATTGAAATTCAATAAAAGAAAAACATGCTTAATATCGCACGCACACAAACCCTACGTTCATTATAAAGAATTAAACTTGAAAATCATTGCAATGAACAGTTTGTTTTAATAAAGTCTCCCGGTTTGATCTAGAGAATGATTTGTCCAAAATGTTAAAAAGAAGTTATTTACAAACAATCGTATTTACTATGAATACATATGCAACATCTCATACTGATTTAAAAGACAACGGCAACCATATAAAACAACAAGTTCGCCTAGAACATGAAACAAAAAAGATTAACATTAACATAATATAAAAAACACTTTTAAAACCAAGAACCAAAAAAGTTAATTTTTCTTCTTTTTAGAGCTTCAAATGCATCAATGTTAATTTAGTTTCTTTTCCTTTAAAATATGCTTCGAATTTCGTACCAATTGTTCCCTTCCTCAAACAAAACTAACCAAGTGTTCAAGAATCTTTGATCATGTACAATTTCTCTTAATCGACAAATAAGGCCACTATTCCTTCCAAAACGATTAACCAAGCGCCGAATACAAACAGGATTCGGAATGTCAGGCATTATCAAGTTGTTAATATGGATAAGGGGTAGTCCAGCAGATCTGACAACGTGCATAAAAAATCTATTAACATACTGCAGTCTGAATATTGATTCGGGATACAATTCAATACAAATTCGTATGATATTTTCAAGAACGAGATTTGGAAGTAGAGGAGACTCAGTATTTGACGTTTCTGCATGCCAGGAGCTGTTATGTTCACCAAAACTCTTCTTTTCTGGACAAGAAGACCTTTCGGTCTCTTCAGAAGTAGATCGATGTGGTTCGAGTAATGGATCTGGAAGGATATCATCCGTACAAATTGATCCTGCAGATTTAGGCTGACGTATGTCAGAATCAGTTGCAGGGCTGCCTGAACTTACTTCTAAGTTGTCATTAGCTTGGTGTGTTGGTGATGAAATCTCGTTCTCAGGTTCAAAGGATTGGCTTTAAAATACAGGATCGGTTTCAGGAATAAGAGATTCCTGTATGTTGGGCAAAAAATTGTGTACGTTAGCACAAACAACGCTAACGTAATGTTCGCCCAATCCTTCCGGGTAATGGCCAACTGTAATGATAGGAAGGTCAGGATCGAACCGACCTGTGTCTGATATGATTCGGTGATGCCCTTGACCTAGTTTAGAGATGACTAGAATCTGCAAACAAAATATTCTTGCAATTGCTTGTAGCGTGAAATGGTCCCCATAGGTTGTTGAAGCTGACATGTGATTTAAATACAAGTCAAAGTAATTATCATTTCTGAAGAAATCAACATAAAGATTTCTATTTTCCCGCAGGTGCAAAATAGCGCTTTGAAGCTGATCTCCTGTTCTATACAGGCCTAAGCTATTTAGCTGGAATGCTAAAGCATTAAATTGACAGTTTCCATAGTTTGTTGGATTGAAGGTAATTCTGACTCCAGGAATAAAAATTACGGCATTTGCGTTATCTTCTACGCAATTTCTTAACAGATGGGTGATTTCCGGTTCACTTTGC
Organism: Magallana ariakensis; assembly: GCA_020458035.1. Classification (NCBI taxonomy): domain Eukaryota; kingdom Metazoa; phylum Mollusca; class Bivalvia; order Ostreida; family Ostreidae; genus Magallana; species Magallana ariakensis. Next base: position 59,605,936 of record CM035814.1, on the reverse strand, counting down.
CCTTTTTCCTTATCATAATCAGAATTTCGTTTGGTTACTGTACTTGGAGTGATTGCAATGTAATATTTTCTTCGATGATTCTCTCTTTGTCTTTTTTATCTTGAAAAAACGTCTTTGATTTTTCTCTTCGTTTTTTCTCTTCCTCAACTGTAAGGCTTGTTATGTTTTCCACAGATACCCATTCCTTTCGTGAAACTCCTGTTGGGTCTATGTATGTTACAAAGTATTTACTGAAAAATTTGTTTCTTTTAAGGATTCTTGCAATAACTACTGATCTTATTTAGGGACACGTTTTCGGCAGGGATATTTCAACAAGACCTTTTCTCCGCTCTTGTAAATGGAACAGCAAAAATTGCGTTTAATTCTCTTCATTCTGGCTCCACATCGTGCAGATGCCAATGATGCTTTTTTTCTTATATCATCGGTAGAACCAGCTCCCCGACCATAGTAAACCGTAAATGTGTCTGGTATCCAAGTACCTCGTTTGGCTGACTATTAATCGCACACGCAACCTCAAAAAGGCATTTTGCCCAGTTTGAGCCCCGATTCTTCGCAACCTTTAGGAAGTTGAGTTTTCTTTTAAGAAGGGAGTTGTTTCTCTCAACCTTTCCTTGACTTTGTGGGTGATACGGGCTACTGTTAATTAGTTTTATGCTATGTTTAGCCAAGAATGCAGGCAAATCTCCCTTAAACTCTGTTCCATTGTCGCACTGAACGATTGATGGATAACCGTGCTCTGAAAAAATGTTCTTCAGACATTTCAGAACATTTCTGGGACTCTTATTTGAAAGAGGTCTTAAGAATACAAATCTCGAAAAACAATCCATTGCACTCAGAATGTATGAGTATTTAATCTCATCATGAACAACTGATTCCTTTCTCATATCGATGAAGTCAATTTGAAGCCTTTCAAAAACTTTTTTTGATTGCATACTTTGGGTGGGAGCTTGATTCGTAAATCGTGCGTTTAGAATTGAATGACTTTGACTGCGACTTAGAATTTTTCGCACACGTGCCTCACTTCCCCCTGTAACCTTTCCTTTCATTTTGTAGTGGATGCTTCTTGCTCCTGCTCCCATTGTTTTCTTTGCTGCCTGGAGAATAGTCTCTTTAAGATTGGAAACTGTTAAGACTCTTTTACCTTCATGGAGAAGAACATCCTTGTTTTCTTCTTTGCCGAGACTTAGTTTGTTTTTAACTCTCCAAAACTGGAGAATACCTCTTTGTTGCTCTGACGTCCTTTCTTTAACGGGTACATGATATGTTCCTTTCAAAAGTTGAACAAATAAATTGTACCTTTCTTCTGAAAGTGGACGAAGTCCTCTAGTCTTTGGCGGAACCGTCTGAAAACTGAATTGAACGCTTATGAATTGATTAAAAAAAAGTATTTGTTAAAACTATAAAGTTGATTGCAAATTGATAGGGTTGCTGTAAAGTTTTACCTGATTTGTCTGATTAAGTTGAATTATAATGGTTAACTAGTAATTCTTAATTGGTAAAAGATAGAGATATCTTATTGGTTAAATGGGAAATATTTCAATCCTAATAAAGAGGAAAATGCTACCATTATTAAAAGAGTAGAAAAAAAGATATACGTTTTTTGTTGCATTTAAGTTTTTGTTTTGAATAGGCAGTTTTAACCGATATTTATTTATTCAGTAATCATTGCAATTACCAAAAAGCAACTGTGATATTAGGTTTAGTGTTTTGCTCAACGTTTTAATTACACGCATGTATGTAGCTATATGTTTAAGTAGACATTACTTTTTTGAATATTGTTAGATGTATTACCTTATTCTTGTATGTTGTGTTATTTCTAACACCCTTAATAATTTTATTTATTAGAACACTTACCTCCTTTATAGCAAAGCAAAACACCACTCTTGTGATTCTTTAGGGAATCCGGTCATACTTTTTTGTTAGTCATCGGCTGGCAATTAAGAGAAGTTAACAATATGTACATACTATCATTCTTCTCTGTCAAATTTATTTTGTATATATCATATTTGGTAATATTCGAACATGTTTCTGCTAAGGAACGTTTAAGAAAACAGGTAATGCATTGTGTGCATGTAATTTAACGGTAATAAAGAGATAAAGATATTAAAGTATTCAATTCATCTTGAAAAAAAGCTGGAGAATGTTAAGCATTTTCTTATCCTAATAGTTTTTACCCTTTTTAAAAGAAAACGGATGTAAGACCTGATTATGTTTTTGTAAATGAACTAATCGGTTTTAAGATGACATATGGAAACATATATTTGTTCAATCTGTGTGAAAATATAGCTTTCTAGTTTGTTTTTGCTTCATTTTTATTTGTTTTATTATTCACATACAAAGTACCAGTTTTCTCAACAAGTTATAGCAATTCTTGTAAATTGAAAACACATAAATCACACATTATAATAGCATGCTCTAGAAAACAGTCTACGATATCATAAGAATATAAAAACAAGCTCTGATTTGATGTCATATACTTTAAAACGTCTTTTGTGGAGAAATATTGCAAAATTTAAAAAAAATCTTAAACGATGAAAGTATTTTTATTAAAATTTCCTAAAAAGAAAAACGTTATTCAAATGTAAAAAAAATTAGCATAGCAGTATTACCTTTAAATTTCATCCGGAAACGAACACATACACAATGATAGACTCAGGCAGGCAGACAGACGGAAAGATCTAATGAATATCCCCCTACTTTGAGTGAAAGCAGGGACAACATTTATTTAAATAGTGGTTGTGTTTCAGAAGTGGTTATTTTTTAATAATTGCTATAAAGTAGTATGTATAATGGAATTTATTATCAATTACTATTGCAATAATTAATTTCAAAAGTGGTTGAAAGGTTGTCCCAGAATATCTGATACCATTTACTCCTTAAATAACTTTTGATTTATTTTGTTTAACGAAGAATCAAATGCATTTTTATAAAAATATATGATGTAAATTTTCACTCAAAAAATTTAACAAGCATTCACAAGTTTTTTGACAAGTTAAGAATTGTTTATAAAACACAACATATTTAAGAGTGTGATCCAGATGACGTCCTCTTTTAAAAGTGGTTGCAAATTGTTTCTTATATCAAAATGCATCATCAACCATTATTGAAATAAGTTATTTCAATAGTGGTTATAATGAAATGCATACACAACCACTATTGAAATGATTTATTTCAATAGTGGTTATAATACAATGCATACCCAACCACTATTGAAATAATTTATTTCAATAGTGGTTATAAAGAAATGTATACCCAACCACTATTGATATAATTTATTTCAATAGTGGTTGTATTTAAATAGTGGTTGCTAACTGATTCTAATAATGAAATACATTCTCAACCACTATTTAAATGATTTCTCTCAATAGTTATATATATATATATATATATATATATATATATATATATATATATATATATATATATATATATATATATATGACATTTACTAATAAAAAAATATTGAATTATTATTTGCAAATTGATACTTATAATGAAATACATCTACGACCTATATGAAAATAAATTATTTCTATAATTGATGAACTATAAATGATTGTTTAATATACAATTTCCAAGGTGTTCACTCTTGTACAAATTATTTACAATTTTCATAGAACATATATCTTTAGAAAGAAAAAGGTCAAGAAAAGAATATGAAAACAATTTATATATGTTAATCTGCGAGAATTGGTTATTTCTGCACAACAGTGAAAATCCTAACATAAGTACGTTAAATTCATAGTCTTGATTATTATTACTGTAAAATTTGCAAGTCTTTAATACCTTTATCGTGTATTTGAAATTGTTCGTTAGATAAAAACAATTTCATATGCATGTTAATCTGCGAGATTTGGTTATTTATTTCTGCACACCCTTGAAAATCGTGACATCATACCATAATTGTTTTAGTCTCGGTTATTAATACCGTAAAGTATGCAAATCTATAATACCTACATTGTATATTTGAAATTGTTCGTTAGATAAAGTGTTTCTTGCATTTCAAAATATTTTGCAAAAATGATGTACAACTTCTTTCTTTCCAAATGTATTACAATAGTGATTACAAAGTAATATTTATGTAAAGTTCATTCTCATCTACGATTACAAAAAATAAATAATATAGTAGTCTTCAAAAGTGTCTGTAAAGTGTAATCTTATAATGAAATGCATCCCCAACTACTATTGAAATTATTACTTCGATAGTAGTTGTATTTCAATAGTGGTTGCAAAGTGATTTTTGTAATAAAATACATCCCCAACCACTATTGAAATAATTTATTTCAATAGTGGTTTTATTTCAATAGTGGTTGCAAAGTGATTCTTCTAATGAAATACATTCCCAACCACTATTGAAATAATTTATTTCAATAGTGGTTTTATTTCAATAGTGGTTGCAACACACCACGCACCCGTGACGCTCCTGCCCTCGTAAAACTGCCTGTCTCTCGTGTATCGATATCCTGACTGCAAGCCCCGGAGTCACAGGTCTCTCGCTTCCAGTCTACGACAACTTCTCGACAGATATTACGCCCCGCTCAACGCAGCATGAGTCCTCGACATTTGTATGTTACCCACATGACCTTCCATAGGAAATTCACATCACAGCGCCTAGTTTGTATTCAGGAATCTGCCCAAACACCCATATGCACTGAAAATAACATACTGTGACTAATAAAGCCCCGATAAACATACAAACATACGACCATTTACACTAATAACTAAATTACCAGCAAAATTTACAAAATAACAACAAAAGAATCTTACCGGCTAGGAAAACATATGCCCGCCTTACAAAATCCAGAATTCAATAGTTACCCGTTTCTCACCAGTATTTTAACTAACTGGAAATATTCACCATTCTAGACTCAGGAACTGCAAAAACGTGGCACCCGGCTGATGTCGTTACCGGACCCTCTTCTGACCGCTACACCCAAACCGGTCACTTTAAATACTCGTTCTAAAAATAGCACACTCACCAGACACTCGTCACTAACATACGGCAACCCATTCATAACAAAAATAAAGAAGAACAATTATAAACACCACTATATACACAACTGAATCAACGAGAGAAAAAATTCTAAGGAATTTATATTGGCGAGGTATTTTTGAGGATACGAGAAAGTACTGTCAATCTTGTCCAAAATGTCAAAAAGGAACATCAAAGTCGAGGGTAAGTAAGGTACCTCTAGTTAAAATTCCTTCAGTTGATTATCCATTCAAGCGTGTGGCGATCGACATGGTTGGACCATTGCCGAAAACAAAACGAGTTAACCAGTACATCTTAGTGATGTGTGATTACGCCACTAAGTATCCTGAAGCAATACCCATCAGAAGTCAAGATGCTGAAGTCGTAGCGGAAGCGATGATCGAAGTTTTTACGAGACTTGGTGTTCCCAAAGAGATACTATCTGACCAAGGTACAAATTTTATGTCCTCACTAATTACATAGCTTTGTAAATTGTTGAGCATACACAAACTTTACACAACTCCATACCAACCACAAGCCAACGGTCTCGTTGTAAGGTTCAACGGAACGCTCAAGAGAATGCTTCAGATTTATGCTCAAGACGAACCAGGTAAGTGGGAGAAATTGTTACCTTATTTGTTGTTTGCATACAGAGAGGTTCCCCAAGAGACAACTGGATTTTCTCCTTTTGAATTACTTTATGGAAGGTATGTGAGAGGTCCTCTAGCAATACTTAGAGAGAGTTTGGAGGAAGAGGAGGCGGATAGTCAATTACAGCCGTCAGTACTCCGTTACATTCTTGAAACCAGGGAAAGACTGGCAAAGATGACGGACATTGTATCAGAAAATGAAGAAGTAAGTAAGATAGAACAGAAAAGATACTACGATCGGAAAGCAAGGCAGCGATCTTTTGAAGTTGGTGACAAGGTACTGGTTTTATTACCTACAAGTACAAAGAAGTTACTAGCTCAGTGGAAGGGACCAGTGTCTGTTACAGAGAAAGTAAGTCCAGTCGATTATAGGGTTCAGTATGATAATGGTGTCAGAAAGGTGTACCACATCAACATGTTGAAACGGTGGATAGAGAGATATGATGACAACGTTGTAAGTGATGAGAAAGTAATGACTGCGGTGTGTCAAGCAGATTCTACATATGATGATGATGAGTGGATTGGGAATCCGCTTATGCGTGTTCGAGATACGGTTAAAGATGTAAAAATCTCTCAAATGCTGACGCAAAAACAAGAAGGTGAGTTACAAGATTGTTTGGATCAATTTAGTTCTCTTTTGTCCAATGTTCCCGGTCGAACTAGTCTGTTGAAACATCGTGTGGTGACCACAAGTGAAATACTAGTTTTTCAGAAACCTTATCAGATACCACATGCATTGAGGGATGAGGTCAAAAAAGACTTATCAGTAATGTTGGAGGCAGGTATAGTTGAACAATCAGTGAGTCCATATGCCTTACCTGTGGTAATCATTCCCAAGAAAGACCAATATATTAGGTTTTGTGTAGATTACCGTAGACTAAACGCTGTAACTCAATTTGATCCAGAGCCCAATGCACAGATAGAGGAAATCATTGACAGATTGGAAGAACCTAAGTATCTTAGTAAGTTAGATCTCACTAAAGGATACTGGCAAATTTTACTGGACGATAACGCAAAGGAGAAGAGTGCGTTCGTCACACCATTTGGCCATTATCAGTTTACGGTGATGCTATTTGGTATGATGATTTCAGCAGCTACCTTAAATCGATTGGTAAGAAAGATCTTAGTGGGTCATGAAGAGTATTCAGATGCTTTTATTGATGACATTATAATTTTCAGTAAAGACTGGAACAGTCATGTGGGTCATGTAAAAGCAGTTCTTACATCTATTCGGAACGCAGGTCTTACGAAATGCGAGTTTGAGGCTAAAGAATTGGAATTTTTAGGTCATTTAGTCGGAAACGGTCAAGTAAAACCAACATCAGACAAAGAACAGGCTATTTTGAATATACCTGTTCCCACAAAGAAAAAGGAAGTAAGATCATTTCTTGGCTCTATAAACTTCTACAAAAAATTCATAGCAAATTTTTCTGAAAAGTCAGCTTGTTTGCCAGATCTCACTAGAAAGTCTAGCCCGAACAAGGTTGTGTGGAAGGATGAGCATGATATATCATTTAGACAGTTAAAGTCAGACTTGGTTAGTGCTCTGGTTCTATGGAATCCGGATTTCACATTAACATTTATTTTGCAAACAGACGCAAGTGACAGAGGTCTGGGGGCGTTATTATTGCAGGAGAAAAGTGGTGAGTATCACCCGTTAAACTATCTCAGTAAAAAGCTTCTACCTAGAGAGCAGAACTTTGCTACGGTTGAGAAAGAGTGCTACGCAATTGTGTGGGCGGTGCAGCGTTTGCAGAAGTATCTGTATGGGAGAAAGTTTATCATAGAGACAGACCATCGTGCGTTACAGTGGCTTAAGACTATGAAATCACAGAATCCAAGACTCTTACGATGGAGTTTAGTATTACAGGAATATAGGTTCACTGTTAAGCATATCCCTGGGGCAAACAACAAGATGGCAGATCTGTTATCACGATCGACATAAGTCTTGTCAACTTTATCTGTTATTTATTTACAATGGACATTGGTAAATAAATGGGTGCGTAGGTAATAAAGTTGATTCAGTTGTGTATATAGTGGTGTTTATAATTGTTCTTCTTTATTTTTGTTATGAATGGGTTGCCGTATGTTAGTGACGAGTGTCTGGTGAGTGTGCTATTTTTAGAACGAGTATTTAAAGTGACCGGTTTGGGTGTAGCGGTCAGAAGAGGGTCCGGTAACGACATCAGCCGGGTGCCACGTTTTTGCAGTTCCTGAGTCTAGAATGGTGAATATTTCCAGTTAGTTAAAATACTGGTGAGAAACGGGTAGCTATTGAATTCTGGATTTTGTAAGGCGGGCACATGTTTTCCTAGCCGGTAAGGTTGTTTTGTTGTTATTTTGTAAATTTTGCTGGTAATTTAGTTATTAGTGTAAATGGTCGTATGTTTGTATGTTTATCGGGGCTTTATTAGTCACAGTATGTTATTTTCAGTGCATAGGGGTGTTTGGGCAGATTCCTGAATACAAACTAGGCGCTGTGATGTGAATTTCCTATGGAAGGTCATGTGGGTAACATACAAATGTCGAGGACTCATGCTGCGTTGAGCGGGGCGTAATATCTGTCGAGAAGTTGTCGTAGACTGGAAGCGAGAGACCTGTGACTCCGTGGCTTGCAGTCAGGATATCGATACACGAGAGACAGGCAGTTTTACGAGGGCAGGAGCGTCACGGGTGCGTGGTGTCCTTGAAGTGACTGAGTTCCTTTTCAGAGAGAGGTTATAAGTGTGTTAAAGTGACTGTTAATACAGGTTAAGATTCATTTATTCAGAGCTGAAATTTGAAGTAATTGTTATTTTTCGTGTTTTTGAATTATTGAACTTGAACATTTTTTAGTAATTTTTCAACAAGTTTTATATTGGTTAAAACAGCTTCTAAAACAACATTTTGTAGTTTACTACCATTTTGTATCTGATACAGGGTGATTTTTGAATTCAGTTGATAGTATCAGATATTTGTTCATTTGTTTGATTAAACTATTATTTTTTTTTTAAAGTATTTTCGAATGAAAGTGGCATGAAAGGGGGAGTGAGAATATTGATTTGTTTTGTTTGGGTTTTTTTCAAATTAAACTTGTTTATTTTCTTTACAAAGTCTTATTTTTCATTCAGCCGACAAAATGAAAAAAGAACTCATTACATATGGTGGCAGCGGTGGGATTTTGTCATTTAGGCTGAGTGAATTATTATTTTTTGTTTGTTTTGTATTGAAACATTCATGTTTGTTTGAATTGAACAATTCATATCAGTTGTGATTGAAACATTGTTTGTGTTGATTGTTGAAGAAAAGTTCAATAATTGTTTAATTTCTTATTAAAGTTTATTTCAGCCCAGTCCCACCTGAAAGAGAACTCGGTCCTTGATAGTCTATTGGTTTTGTGGTCTAGAGTTGTACGATGTCGTTACCTGGTTGGGTTCAGAAGGCTGTAGAACAGGGTCAAGACTTGTCTACGTGTATTGAGTTGTGGAAACATGCTTGTGCAGTGGAGCGGGAAGAACGACAGGTTAGACGGGAGAAAGAGAAAGATGAGCTAGAGTTACAGAGAAACAAAATGGAGAATGATGGAAAAGAAAGAAAACGTCTGCATGATAAAGATCTTGAGGAGAAAAGGTTAGAGGTGATAATGAAAGAGTTAGAACTGCAAGAAAGAGAGATGAGGGAGAGAGACTAATCCAGTAGCATTGGTAGAGAGAAAAGCGAAACATGATGACAAGTTTATCTTACCAAAATATGTGGAAGGTGAAGATATAGATGTTTTCTTAAGATCTTTTGAACGTTAAGCAACTCTTCAAAAGTGGCAGAAAGCAGAGTGGGCTCTCAGACTGATGCCACAACTGACAGGTAAGGCGTTAGATCAAATGCACGGTTAGGAGAAGGTGAAGCAAATGAAAACGATGTCATAAAGAACACTATTCTTAAGCGGTACAATCTTACAGCTAGCACGTACAAAGATAAGTTCAGAGGGTGTAAGCAATTTCCTAATGAAACATTTAGGGAGTTTAGTAGTCGAGTGTAAGCCTTCCTCCTGAGTAATCACCAAGTCTAATTGTTGGTTACCAAGTAGTTTATTAATCAGCGTGATCGTATAGTCAATTGAAAGCAGCTCAAATTAAAGAAAACATTTTACATCATTTTACATGTGTATATATAACATTTTACTTATGATTGACAGTTCTGACCAGTCCGGCCCATCTACGATGATCATGAGTGAACATTTAGTGTTAAAATTCCAGAGTTAAATTTTATTTCTAAATAAAGTAACAAAACTGTCAAAACTGTCAGAAAGAATATTGTGACGGGGTTTTGAGTCTCAGAATCCGAGTCTGAGTCCCCCACCTGGGTATGATGCATCGCTTACTCATAATACATTCATTCATACATGGCTTTAAGGTTACAAAGGTTAAATAGATGGAACAATCATTACAAGACTAACTTGCAATATTAGGGCCTTCATTACAGACACAGGATCGCCAAATATGACAATTTGTTGATAACTTGTTTATATATTTTCAGTTTGTATTTTACTGTGCCAGAATTAATTAACCTCATTTATGACAAAGAGTATTGGGATGCAGTATTTGGGTATTCCGCCTTAATATGACGCATCACTTGCGTGCAATATTAGAGTGTCATATATAAAAGTATACATAAGTATCATAGTGACCAATATGTAATGATATTAATTCAAGGTCATAGCATGGCTATCTGTTTACATACGTGCCCCAAACAAAAGAAATATCCCGAAGGGAGATTTCTCATGTCTGGCGCCCGGAATAGGAAAGCGTCCTTGATCTCCCCCTGGTCAGATGAACTTCCTAGTGACATACCAGTCAGAACATCTATGTTAAGAGGTGGTATCAAGTGACATGTTTCCACCTCCAGCTTGGAACATCATTCACATACAAAAACAAATCTATAACCAGGATGTATACATAAAATCATATAGTTTCATTATATCGCATAACAATCATGAAAACGACAATGAATAAAGTATGACAATAATGACCAGGATGAAATAATCATAATTGAAGATAATCGTAACTCATCATCAAAATAAGACTAAGTATGGTTAAGTTTAATGTCATATTTATATACAAAGTTAAGGCATGCTTGTAAGTTCACAAAATATCTCTTCCTTCTAAGGGGTGGAGTTCATGTACTAGCTTCATAGGTTCGGAGTTCATCGGTTTCTTCCTATTGTTCTCCAGAGCGAATACGGAAAATTTAGCACTTTTTACACATTCTACATTAAAAATTTTCACAAAATTTCACAATTCCTTTATAAGGAATACACAACTTTTTCACGGCTGCAGCTTAATCATTCATACATCATCGGCACCCGTGGATAGAGGGTTGGCGCGGATGGCGAGGCGACTTCTCGCGGAACATCTCCTGCGTTCCTCTGTGGCGTAGACATCGCGGCCTTCTCTTCCAGGTATATACGTGCTAGCTCTGGGTCCGGTCTATAATATTTGGCCCATGGAGATTCTTCATTTTTCTTTTGGTCGAAATTGTCCCCGTACTATTGGTCATTTTGCGAGTTTCGAGTCTTCCGCTCCTATTGGGTTTCTCTTGGATCCTAACGTTTTTCGGGATTGGTTTAAGTTCAATAATATCACTAGAGGTCCATTTCTCTGGATTCACACAACAAAATGCATTGTCCTTGGAAGAACCTTTCTCATCTTCGTCAGTACCCCTTTTTCGACAACCTGACCAGCAACCACCACAGCATATACCGCCCCACTTTTAAATAGTTTTGCGTTTCTTAATACAAAATCCCATCGTTATTGTTACTGCCAAAGTTAAACACACATAAAACCAGGGACTTTGCACCCAAGATGATGATTTCATGGGTTGCAGATTAGTTATTGGCAATTCCGCCATAAGTGCATTCATAGGGAAAACCTTAACATCTTTTAATTTGTCAGAAATCTTAATTTGTCTTGAATTTTCAAATTACTTTCTTGATTTTTTTTCTTGATATTAAGTAATGATAATGAACCATGAAACCCGAGCAACCTTGTCCCATACTCAAAATTTCGATCGCAATATTTGATTGTTTTTACCAATAATATTAATTCACTTACAAAAATCAGTCTTTTAGTTTCTTTACTTAAACGCTGTCTCATGTATTTCGAGTATATGAAAAATCTTTTCTACTCCGCATACAAATTACCGAGGTGCTATGTCCGCGATTGCTAGTCGGCGTATCTCATTATCTGTTTTAATGTCACAGGGGGTCATCCTGTCATACCTTTTTAAAAGCGTGCAAAATATACAAAGCTAAGCTTATTCAAGATTATTTACATCTACATATACGATAAATATAACTAATTTAGTTTATTATTTTGGCTAATTCCTTCATTATAGCCAACGCATACTCTTGTTTATTATTTTCCCTACAGGGTTTAGGGATTGGTTTACGCGGTTTAGGGAGTGGTTTGAAGCCTAGACCTACTTTAGGGACTATTTCATCTATTTCCATATCTTCATTTAAGTGTACATTTGTGTTATCTAAGGGTATTTCATAGTCTTGACCACTATTTTCATCACATTGTTTTGACTCAGGGGTCTCATCCAATTCTGAATCAACGGTCTGATCACTCTCGGTTTTGTACTGTTGATCATCCAATGATTTTCTTAGCTCTTATACGTCTTTGAAGTTCTGCTAGGGGAATATCCTCTTCGTCTGAAGATCCTTCTTATTCCCATTGTTTGGACTGTATATCTCTTTCTAATGGTTCTGGTTGCATGTCTTCATTTTCCGACGACGATTCATCTTCTGGTGGCACAACATAGTTAGTTTTTTTTAGAGTTCTTCCACCATCTTCAGTAGTTTGTGAAAGGGGCCAGTGCGAAATGTCTGCCAATCTTAATTGTCGTACATGGCATTTGGTGGTTAATCCAGTCAATTTATCTCTCACCACGAAACTAACTGGTCCTTTCTGCTCTATGATTCGGTAATATGGTAGCCACTTTTTATCTAACTTATTTTGTCTTCTGTTGTTCTTTAGGTGGACAGGGTCACCTAGCTACCTTAAAATCTTCGTCTTTGCTTTTATTATCGCCTGAGCTTTCTGTTTCTTTTTGGCTTCCCTCATATTGCGATCTACTAGCATGAAAGCTTTGTGTTGTTCTTGAAGAGCAATCTTGTGTTGGTCTTCTCCTGCATATCTCCTTCGAGGTTTCATTAACGTATCAAGAGGTAACACGACATCTCGGTTGTACATAAGGTAGTATGGAGAAAACTTTGACGAATCGTTAGGATGGAAGCTAATGGCTGCCAATGTCTGATTAAGATGAATATCCCATGTTTGAGCGTTGTCTGTATTTTCATTACGGCATGAAGAGTTCTATGAAATCTTTCTACTTTACCATTACCTTGAGGGCTGTATTAAGATGTTTTGATGTGGTTGATGTTCAATTCCAATGTTCAATAGGAATATAACCTTTTATATAAATTTGGTATGTAGAACTTTTGTCTGATTACGTCATATGTTTTGTCTACTCCCATATGTCCAAGTCCGTCATGATACTGTTGCACTACTAAAAGTTCTAACTCACGTGGTACATACAGTCGGAGTCTTGGGCCTTCAGAGTCTCCATACGAAAGATAGTATTTCAAACCATCAATTTCCAAGAACTTCTTTTCTTCGGTTACCGTTGCTGTTCCTTTTTTTAACCGATTCTTTAGTTTCTTGATCTGATCATCGTGTTGTTCACTTTCTTTGATGTTGATTTCTTCTGGTAAATCAATAAAGGGTTTGATCAATTCGTCGTGTTGCTTAACCTCACATTTGGCCAATCTTTTGGGTGACAAGGCATTTGAGTTAAGTACGTTTACTTCAAAGATATTGTCCTTAACATCTGGTTCATCATGCTCTGACTGCTCTTCCTCTTCACTCTCAGGATTGACTGTAGGTAACCTGGATAAAAGATCTGCACAACAATTAAATCTTCCTTCTATGTACTCTACCTTACAGTTATATCCTGCGATACTTAATGCCCATAGTTGAATTTTCTTATTTTGCATCGGAGATTCTAAGATATATTTTAGCGGCTTATGGTCCGTTCTTATAGTAAACTGAGCACCATGTAAGTAATGGTCCAACTTCTGAAGGGCGTAGTGGATTGCGAATGCCTCCTTTTCTATGGTTGAAGATTTTTCTTGAGTTTTACTCAGCTTGTGGGATAAGTAATATATTGGCTTATCTTCTCCTTCATCTGTTCTCTGGGTGAGGCAAGCTCTAATACAATTGTCGCTGGAATCGTTGTACAAGATGTATGGCTTATTAGCATCTGGATATGCTAGCAAAGGCACTACCGTTAAACTTTCTTTAATAAAGTCAAACGATTTTGGCAACATGGTGTCCATTTAAACCTTGAATACTTTCTGGTTAAGTCAATCAATGGTTCTGCAATTTTAGAGAAGTTTGGTATGAATCTCCTATAATAACTACGCATACCTATAAAGCCACGAACCTCTCGGACTGTAGTGGGCGCAGGTAACTTTCTTATAGCTTCGACTTTCTTTGGATCAGGTGTAACGCCATGTTCATTGATGATGAAACCAAGATATTTTAAGTCTGTTCCCTGAAGAAACTACACTTCTTAAGTTTTAATTTTAGTCCATGCTTCCTTAGGCGATTAAAAACGTCTTGAATATGACATAGATGATCTTCCGGTGTCTTTGAGAATATAAGAATGTCATCCAGGTATGCGATGGCAAACTCCTCTTGTCCTTGAAGAACTATGTTCATCAGCTCTTGAAAGACTGCCGGTGCATTACTCAACCCAACGCATCCGGTTGAATTGGAATAGTTCTTTGTGACATGCAAAGGCCGTTTTTTCTTTACTTGAATCTTCTAATTTCACTTGCCAATATCCACTCTTTAAATCTAATGCAGTAAAATATTTTGCCTTACCTAGTAAACATAAGATGTCATCAATCAACGGTAGCGGGAATGATACTTGTTTCACTATCTTATTTAAACTTCTAAAGTCGACGCACATCCGGTCTGATCCGTCTTTTTCTTCACCACTACTAAGGGAAATGACCAAGGCGACTGTGATCTTTCAATAATCTTTGCGTCCATCTTTTCCGGTATGGCCTTGTCGATTATCTGTGTTTTTTTAAGGGTACACGGTAAGGTCTATTCTTTATTGGGTGATGGTTTCCAGTTTCTATCTTCATTTTAACAGTATCAGTCACACCAAGATCACTGTCTTTCTTTGCAAATAAATCATTGTTTTTACTCACAAGTCTTTTGATTGGGTGTTCGAATCTTTTAGGTACACCAATCTCTTCTTTTGTGTCTGGAGTAGTCTGTATTTCTGAGATTTCCTTCTGTTTTAATGCGGTAACGCGTCCTACGATGTAGCCTCTCGGAATTTTATAATTTTTGTTAGTTTTGTCATTGGAAGTTTCTTATCCTTTCGAACTCTACAAACGGTGTCTTTAAATATAGTCCTGGATCTTCCATAATGCAGTTATTGTCTATGCTGTTCACTTCAACTAAGTCACTTTCTTCCAGAGAGAAATTGTTATTTATTTTTCCATAGAATACTGTCACCGTGTTTGGCCTCATAATAAGTTCCTTAGGTGTTCTTACAATAGTTGAGATGTTAAATCTTCTTTAAGTTCCGCGTATACTTTGCCATCAATACGCATGAGTCCAAGATCAAAGTATAAACGAACATTGTTTTTCTTGAGCCAATCACGACCGAGAATCATGTTTCGGTTGAGTCCCTTTATCACATAAAGTATGTGGTCTAAAGTTAATCCTGAAATCTTAAAGGAAATATTTACATACCCTATCGCAATTAAAGAATTACAATTTGCTGCTTGTAGAGAGGGGATGTCATTTTAAACAACTTTGGTCGGGGAAATAGTTTATCATACATTTTCTTACTAATTAGAGATACGGCTGCACCTGTATCTACCAAAGCCCTGAATTTATTTTTACCTATTTTTAATAAACACTACTGGGATTGTTAGTAAAATTAATTTCATAAATAGGTCTTTGTTTAAAGTTCTTTCTTCGGGCTTCAACGAAGGAAGAACGTTGTAGTTTTCCTGTTTTTGTTTATCAACAGAAGAGCGCGGTTTGAAATTTTGAGATTGTCCCTCATTTACTCGGTTTCTAAAATCATATGATCTGATGATCTGCCCCGATTTTGCTGCGTTCTCTGATACATACGCGAGCTCCAACAATCTGCAGGTACATGACCTACTTTACCACAATTCCAACATTCCACAGGTGACCGGGGATTCTGGTCTAAATTATATACGGGTTTGTTTTGACTGAGTTGTATATTCATTTGAGGACGGGACCTGATTTGGGGTTTATTTTGAGGACAAAATCGAGCCCTATGACCCGTTTGTTTGCATTTAATACACCTACTATTTCGCGCATGGTCAATTTCCATTGGTTCTACATGCCTTGTTTCTATTGAGGTAAGATTATCTGCTCTATCCTTTAATAAGGGAAGAGTAGTATCAAAATTTGAAAGAGTTCGTCCGTTGTCATTACTTTGTATAGATTCTGTCATATTTGACCCTCTTATAGCTAGTCTCTGTTTCAGGTTTTGTTCTCGCATTGCTATTTGAATTGCGGATTCTAAATCTTTAGGGTTTTCTCGCAAAATTTTCATTCTGAGGTAGTCGAATGTCAACCCGTCACAAAAGATATCTACTAACTGTTGTTGTACTAGAGGATCTTTTAGTATGTCTTTATTGTAGGCGTCTTCCGCGATTTGCAATAGTCTCTTAGCGAACAACTGAACACTGTCATTTGAATTTTGTCGATTCCTACGCATTACAGCTAACGCGTGTTGGGATCTGTTATTTCTGCAAATCTATTTTTAAGGGATTCCTTGAGATCGTTCCAAGATGGGATTTCTTCAGACGCATCTGTTTCATCTAAATTCCTTTTAATATAATCCCCAACTGAACCCTTACTCGTTATGTATGCAAGCATGGGGATCTCATGACCTTGTTTCCCAGACATAACTCTATACTTTTCAACTTCTTTTATCCATTGTTTAAATTTTTTGCATCTCCTTCAAAAGGAGTTATCACAGAATATAGGGGCACTGAAATTGCGGCTGTCATAGCTTTAACTTGACCAATGAACAAATCTTGATCATCATCCTGATTTGGGACTCGGTGTTTAAGAGACGGGGATTCTCATTGGTCAAAAAGGTCACGACCTTATATTTAAATTTTCAGATTGTTGGGTCGTTTTTTAGAATACATGGGTTTGAAAAATTCAATTTTAGAGAGATTGAAAGCCTCAAATAATAATAAGATAGAATATGGACCATTTATTCCAAATTCCCTAACTATTTTTTACAAACAAAACAAAGGATGCAAGGATATGTACTGTGTACTCATCAATAACAAAAAAGATTCAATTCGTGCAATAAAGAGGTGGACTGATACTGGATTTGTGTATACAGACATAGAATGGAATAAAATTTTTGAACTCCCGTTTAAAACCTCAAAGGAATCCAAATTTCAATGGTTGCAATTCCAGATTTTACATAGGATTTTGCCAACAAATGAATACCTTTTTAAACTCAATATAATTGATTCATCAGCATGCTCTTTCTGTAACCAAGATATAGAAACTATTGAACATTTATTTGTTGACTGTTTTCATGTCAGAGAAATATGGCACTACTTTGAAGAATGGTTAAGAAGCAAATTCAATTGTATTATGACATTTGATAAACAAACAATACTTTTCGGTAAATTCAAAAATAGAAATATGTATAGACTACAAAACTTATTGATTCTTATAGTGAAACAATTTATTTTTGCCAGTAAATATAAGAATGTCCCAAAACTTTCTATGCTCATGTTAAAACGAACTGTCAGTGATAGATTACATATTGAAAAAATAATGTTGCTTAAGAATTGTAAATTTGCTGAGTATGAAAAGCATTGGCAAACAATTTGTGATATGTTATAAATATGTTTACAAAAGCTGGTAAATGCAAGCAAATTATTGCAAATGCAATTGTAAGTTTATTACTTATATATATATATATATATATATATATATATATATATATATATATATATATATATATATATATATATATATATATATATATATATATGACTTTTTGAAAGCTAGTGTTCCCTTCTCTTTCATCCCCCCCCAACCTAAAATATTCAAACTTCATGGATAAAGAGTTAATAAAAGAAGTTATTTGACATTGTTTTTGTATAGATACATGTATGTCTGTCTGTCGGTGTATATATTTGTATGTACATTTCGCATGTTTATCTATACGGTAATGTGATGGTGTTTATATATCTGCCTTAAATGAAGTGAATATGTAATGTGTGTGCAATGTAATACACTGTTATCTAACTATATGTGAAGATATGAACCTGTAAATGAAAGTTTGAATAAAAAAAAAATAAATATTTGTAACGAATGTGTATAAGTCAGCAGAAGATGTTGAGGCTGGCTCTCCAATTGTCAAGAATTTGGTAACAATATCACCTTGACAACAATCTGATTAAAATCAGCCGTTCTCATACGCTACCGCTCTCGAACATCTGAAACAACCCGCTTAGAGGTCACGTCCGAACGACCCGACAATCTGAATATTTAAATATAAGGTCGTGACCTTTTTGACCAATGAGAATCCCCGTCTCTTAAAGACTATCGGGTGAAGTAACAGCAAGGTAAATATAACCGCACAGATTTATGGGAAATTATCTGCTGGCAGAGTTTTGCTAGCCACAATTTGATTGGCTTATCGAAAGGTCGTTCGGACGTGACCTCTAAGCGGGTTGTTTCAGATGTTCGAGAGCGGTAGCGTATCAGAACAGCTAATTTTAATCAGATTGCCTTGACAACAAAATCTTACAAAAAGTGTCTCCTGCTCCACTGTAGCTTCATCTGTAGATCCATCCATTGTAAGGCTGAAAAACTTCGCCCTTTTTACTGACTCTAAAATGCTCTCTCGTTCTACTTCAGCGATATTCTCTAAGAAAGAAGTGGCTGCTTTACAGTTATTGTATGTCTCACCACTGTCAAGGATTCCTTTTGCGATGTCTACTTTGTTGACCCAAACAAAATCACTAATAGGTCTATTGCTTTTTATAATCCCGTGTATGTTTCTGAAATAGTGTTCCAAAGTTTTTCGTTTATGTTCATTCAAAGCTGACAAAGATTTCCTTACAGGCGTTTCCTGAGGATTCGCTCTGGCATTCTCAAAATCTGCTGCATCTTTGTGAAATGTCGAATTCTCATGATCTACCAATGCACTAGTTCTAAAATTGTTCGAACCTTTGACGAAATTGATTGTATATTTTGCTCGACCTTTTCCCGATTCGTCGTATGCGATACAGATTTTACAGAACATTAAATTAAAATCACCATCGAACTGCAGCCACTTCCATTCATTTAGCCTCTTGTTATGAAATTTTCTTTCCCTCTTCTTTTTCACCATGTTGCTCTTTCTCTACTTCTTCTACATCAACTTTTCTTTTCGCAGTATTCTTTGTTGCCCCCGGTGTCCATTTAATCGGCCACATTTTTTCGAGATCATGATCAAATAGGATATTGACTAACGTGTGTAAAAGAAAAAACACGTAAATCCGGATTAACAACAACGCACGTTTTTATATTTTTTATTGCATTTTATTGAAATACTCAACTAATAAATTATCTCTGAAATAAAATAATCAACAGTTTTAGACTTTCTGTCTCGTAAATTGTTTTTTATACAGTGCCGGTCTGTAAAAGTTATCGGACATTTTGACCGATTAAATCTAGATTTTACCGGACCCATTCAAATTTTACCGGGGATCCCCGGTGGACCGGTACGTTTCGGGAACTCTGCACATATGATCTTGATTTTGCAACAAACAAAACCCAACTACACATAAGTTGAAAATAGAGGAAAGAAAAGAGGGTCCTCATTCTAATTATCAGAGAGTATTTTGTTTTAGATGTAAGAACTTTGATTAAAAAAATCTCTTCTTGACCCCTGATTTTAGTCCCCTTATCTTCATATTAAATAAAATGTCACTTAAAACTACACACATTATATTCAACAAGTGTTTACAAATTCTTTATCGCTCTATAACGAAATTTGAAAGGTTGAATACTGTTTAGTACAACATTTTGAGTATATCCTCTTCTATACTGCTTTTAAGATATAGGTGAAAATATAGGTGATCAAAGTTTTGAACGCTTGACCTCTAAAAATCCCTAATTATGTAATACATGAAAAAATCATTATATTGTATGGGTACATAACAGTAAGATAAACATGTTTGCTTCTATAACCTATTATAAAATAACCCCCAGTATAGAGCTACAAATAAAAGACTTGGGACCCCTCTGGGTCCCTAATTTTAGGGGCCAGCCCCTTTCATTTGGTATTAAATGAAAGGTCACTTAAAACTACACACATTTTGTTCGACAAGTGTATTCAAATTCGTTATCGTTCTTGAGATATCTGTAAAAGAAAGTTTAGAGGCCGATCCCTTATCTCCTTATAGGGGCCGTTTAACGAAATGTTGAGAGTTGAATATTGTTAAGTACATCATTTGTAGCATCATTCCTTTTATACTGTTTATCAAAATATTTTTCCTTAACCAGATAAAGACAATCAAAGTTTTGAACTTCTGACCCCTAAAAATCCCTAAATACGTTACACATGAGAAAATCATTATATTGTATGGGTACATAACAGTAAGATAAACAGTTTTGCTTCTATAACCTATTTCAAAATAACCCTCAGTATAGAGCTACAAATAAAAGACTTTGGACCCCTCTGGGTCCCTTATTTTAGGGGTTATCCTCTTTCATTTGGTATTAAATGAAAGACCACTTAAAACTACACAAATTTTGTTCAACAAGTAAATTCAAATTTGTTATCGTTCTTGAGATATCCGTGAAAGAAAGTTTTAAAGGGCCGATCCCTTATCTCCTTTTAGGGGCCGTTTAATAAAATTTTGAGAGTTGAATATTGTTAAGTACGTCATTTTGAACATTTTTTCTTCTATATTGTTTATCAAAATATTTTTCCTTTACCAGATATAGACGATCAAAGTTTTGAAATTCTGACCCCCTAGAAATCCCTAATAACGTAACACATGAGAAATTTATTATATTGTATGGGTACATAACAGTAAGATAAACATTTTTGCTTCTATAACCTATTACAGAATATCTCTCAGTAAAGAGCTACAAATGAAAGACTTTAGACCCCGTTGGAAACGGAAGACACCAATAAAAAGAAACAATAGAAGAACAAGAGGGTCCTCCGTTGAAATGGAAGACCCTAATAAAGAAAAAGAAACCATAGAATAACAATAGGGTCTTCCGTTGGTAACGGAAGACCCTAATAAAGAAAAGAAACAATAGAATAACAAGAGGGTCTTCCGTCGGAAACGGAAGACCCTAATAATAGTGAAAAATAGAGAAAGAGAAACCTAACGAAAACAATAGGGTCTTCCGTTGGAAACGGAAGACCCTAATAATAATAGAGGAAAAGAAACAAAGCAATAACAATAATGTCGTCCGTTGGAAACGGAAGACCTTAATGAGTTATCGGGCAGTGCCATGTTTGGCGGTTTTTTGTAGAGTGGTGATTAGAATAAAGTTTTCTTTTTTCTTTCTACTTACGTTAACCTACTATCGTGTAAATGGATACCAATAAGAGCTCGCTATGAGTGCAAGACCGTTATAAAGACAGATATCCTATGGGTCCATGACCACGTCTTATTTGGATAAAGTTCAGTCAGACGAGGCTTTACAAGCTCTTGTGCAGTTGTTCAATTCAATGGCAGATGTATCATCTAGAGTCAATGTGACAGCTGTAGGAGCAAGTTTGTATTTGCAATACATGGCCTTTAAGAATAAGGCTACTGAGTATAAGTTACAATATTTGTCAACAATCGGTCCGATCTGTTTCTTGGGAAGTAATTTGAGGTATTGCACGCAAGTGCAGAAAACATATGAGATGCAAAAAAACCCCAAAAGAACATTTAAGGGGTAGTGATCCAGCTTCCAAAAAGCGGGAGTTTCATCAGTCTACTCGAAATGATACAAGAGGAAGTGAAGCGAGTGCATCCTAAGAGGGCAGTCAGTAAGGGTACTGATAACAGGACCTTCAAGAAGAGAAGTAATTATCAGGAAAAGACTGCTGCTTTTTTTAAAGAAGTCGGATAAATAGGCTCTAAAGATAATCCAGGAAGGATAACATCTTCAGTTTAAAAGTTTGCCGACAGACAGCGGAACAAGAACTACAATAATAGTAGATTGAAAGAAGCAACAATTTATATCAAAAGAGGTTCAAAGCTTATTAAAAAAATGCTTTAGAACCAATTCTGTCAGACCAATTAGGTCAGGGATTTTACAGCACTTTCTTCCTAGTTCCCAAGAAGGATGGATGATTTCGACCAACACTAAACCTCAGAGTTCTGAATACTTACCTAGATGTGCCCCATTTCAAAATGGAGACATTAAGAAGTATAGTGCAAGCCATAGATCCAAGAGATTGGGCACTGTCTCTTGATCTAAAGGATGCTTAACTTTACATAGCCATGTGTACTGCACACCGCAGATTTCTGAGATTTTGTTGGCAGGGTTACCATTACGAATTCAAGGCAATGCCATTCGGGTTGGCCATAGCGCCACACTTGTTTTTTTTTACCAAACTGATGGCAATTATTGGGAGTTACCTCAGAGAGAGAAGAATTCAAGTCTTCATGTATTTGGACGATTGACTAATCAAGAGACAAGACAGGACATTACTATTGAGGCAGTTAGACGAAGTCCTTCAGTTAATTCAGAATTTAGGTCTAATTGTCAACGTTTAGAAGTCGAACATAAACCCATCACAAGTGGTACTTTATCTGGGGTCAGTGTTCAACACACGAAGGAGCCGTGTTTTTCCTTCAGAAGAAGTACAAGAAAATTGTAGAAGAGATTACTATAATATCAGAAACGAAGAGAGTTGTAGCTCAGAAAATTTTACGACTCTTGGGTTTTATGGCTTCAGTAATCGATTTAACCAATTTGGCCAGATAACATATGCGCCAAATACAGTTTTTACCTGTTGTCTTTTTGGCGCCCACACAAAGACAGTTTGACGCAATTTCTGCCAGTGAAGGAAGCATTACTCCGACACCTGGAATGGTGGAAACGACCGGAAAACATATTTAAGGTGTGTGCCCTTACAAAAGAAGCAGCCACACAATGTTAACTTGTGGACAAGTCATCACAAGACTGGGGAGCCCATCTGAACGATCTTCATATTTCAGGCACCTGGAGTTCCCAGGAGAGCAGTTGTCACATAAACTGGTTAGAAATGAGGGCTGTTCAGTTAGCTCCGATTCATTTCGAAAGCATACTGCTAAGGAGCAGAGTTCTGTTGAGATGCGACAACTCGGCAGTGGTGTCATATTTCAACAGGAAAGGGGGACTAAGTCCTTTCAACTGTGTTGCCTGGTTTCAGAGATATTCCAATGGAGCAATTCAAGGAATATAGTGATCATGGCTGCTCATATACCAAGGAAAAAGAATGCGTTGGCAGACGACCTGTCAAGGGGTCGACAGGGAGTTCTGATAACTGAATGGAGCTTAAAACAGGAGTTGGTGAACAAGGTTTTCCCGAAGTTCTCCACTCCGAATATAGACTTATTTGCAACGAGAGAGAACAAGAAGTTGCCAGTGTTTTGCTCTCCCTTTCCGGATCAGATAGCTTGGGCAATATATGCACTCAGTGGGACATGGAAAAGTTTGCGCATGCTTCCCCCCCGCACCGGTATTGACACCTCAGGTATTGCAGAAAGTCTGGAAGGAACCGAAGATTGTTCCACACTCTCCGAGAAAATCATGGTACCTAATCCTACTAGAACTCCTGGTAGATATTCGGTAGATATTCCAAGAGAACTTCCCATCACAGAAGACACGCTGACACAAAAGAAAAGTCAGATAAGGCATGCCAATCCCGAGTTTCTAAATCTGGTAGCATGGAAAATTTCAAGTCTGCTTCCAGTAAGAGAAAGTTTTCTTTGAAAGCTCAGGAGTATAGCAAGCAGGCAAGGAGAGCCTCAACACAGAGAATATATCAGGCAAGAAAAATTACAGAATATATGGCTCGGACCCCCACCACCCCACCCCAGGCACACCTAAATATCCCTCGGACCTCTCCTTTTTCCCTGGAAAAAAAATTATGGATCCGCGCATAAAACGTTCCCTGTTATTCAAGGGTACGCATTCTCCAGGTTGCGATTTCTCCAGGGTACGAATTCTTCTGATACCTCTTTGACGCCATCTAAAGTTTATAATTCAGTGCATTACTGTTGGTTTTGCATCGGTGATCGTTTGTTATGCACCGGTGTCTGTTGATTTTGCAAAAGAGGCTGTTTGTTTTGTTTTAAGCTGGTCTGTTTCGTATTTTAGAATGTTTATTAATATAAGTTGTTCATTTTGCGTCTTTTTAACCCTTTCCTCCGTCTATAGGCATACTTTTTCAAAAATCTTCGAAACAAAACTTTCTGCAAATATGCACATCTCTAATTTAGTCCTAAACAACAATATGACAAATTTAAAAGAACGAGCGGTTTAAGAGGAGTTGCGCTTGCAAACTGTTTATTTCACAATGCTCCCAAAATTCTACATCCAAAAGAGCCCAAATTCACCCCCCAAAAATGGAATAGGATTTTCATGTTAATATGCACATATACACATATGTGTCCTAAATATCTACAAATTTTCTCTTGCGCTGACCTAAGAAAACAAAGGAACGGGCGGACGGTTCAAGAACATCACCCACTCCTCCTGCAACGTGTTGCATGGGATATAACAAGTTTAACAACTTACATTAATAGAAAGGTTAAGCAGACCAAATTATGCTGGCTCAATTTTCTTGGTATTCGAGGGTAGCCCTATCCCACGAATTCACATCCTCCACGAAAACTAATTTTGAAAGGGTTAGTTTTCTTACTGAACCTGAAAATCGAAGCATCCACGAAATTACATCCCCATGAATAACCAAAAAAATCCGCAATCCACAAAAATTGTTCCCACGAATTTAAATGATTCCACAGTATCAGTTTTTGTAATGACGAATTTCTAAACGTATGTACAGGAATAATCATACGTGTAGATTGCAAAATACCCGTAAGGTCGAACTTGTAGCTTATATTTACCTGATTGCTATTTATATGAACAAATGTATTTATTTTTCTAAAGCCTTAATATTTAATGCCACTACCGATATCAAGAAACATAAATATTATTATGCTGTAGAGTTATTGGATTCTTTCAAAACATGCATTGACTCTTTATCATCGGTTATTAATTTTTTTTTAATATACATATATGATTACTTGAAACGATGATGTTAAACTACTTAAGTTGCAATCTTTAGATTTTGACTGTGACTTTCAATATATATTCAAATTAAACGAAAGAATATAAAAATTACATTTATAAGTACACGTTATAACTGCTAAACAAGAAAAGTTACGTGACCTGGTACGCGTAGTTCTAACTTGTAACCTACAAGCACGCATACCCGTTGGTCTGCCTCCTTAATATCTCTCGTTTGTGTAAGCACGAGGGCCCTTGGAGTATAAGGAAGCCAGTTTATCCGGATAACACTTACGTGTCCGAGCATTAATTTTCTTTTAAATTGTAGTTATATTATTAATATATGTGTCAAATTCTTTCAACAAGCAAAAATCGTTGACTTCATAAAATGCACTTTTTTAATATATGCGTACGAAAAAGAAAATACTCCCAATTTAGGGCCGATGAATGACTCTTGACGATACATTTGATAGTATCACGTGTTTTTAATCTCATAAAAAATGTTCTACCAGCTTTACTGTTAACCACGGTAATTTTTATATTCCCGTTATTCCCTTGGATTAGAGGTTTCGAAGACTGAGCCTATGCTACTTTCTCCTAGATAAGCTCCTAATAGAACAATAATGCGTGGTGAACATTTGTAGTGTTTAAGAACAATTTTAATGAGACTTGATATACATATCGCTTAAAGAAACCCAGAAAAAAATCTACGATATGACAATAACTGTCCCTTCTGAGTATCGATCGGGGCCTGTATTCCAAGATAAGTTCTTTCTCTCACAGAAGAGACAGTTTGATGCTTGTATCCGATTTAAAACATAAACTCTTTTGTTTTAATACATGTAATGGTCAGTATCAGTTAAATCTGATATATTTTGTCTACGTTTTGATGCTAAAATTCAAACAATAAAACCTGTCCTAAAATTGCATAGAACTATTTTATTTTGTTCTTTGTTTGTGAGAAGTTATAGATATGCTCAAGAGTAGATAAGCTGTGTCCCAAAAATTCTATTTTAATTCACTTTTCTACTGAGAAACATCAATCTTTATCTCAGTTAAAAAGAACATTTTAATGCTCTAACAAACTATTTTAATGTTAAGGTACAAATTGAAATACTTATATAGATTCAAGTGACAATTTAGTTATTGAGAAATGGGATAAAATGGGGCCAAATTTTGATATCAACAATATCTTTTTATGAAAAGAAGATGATTTATGCCAACCATGAAAAAATGCATTTACAGGCTCAGATGAAGGAATTTTCCACATGCAGAGGAAATTGGGAAAATGTTTAATATGATGACATTTTTCAAGAAGGGAGAGGTTCGGATGATAAAAGGAATGCTTTAATTTTAAAATAACTGAAGCATATGAATGGTGCAGTAAAAAGTGTCTTTTATTACTACATTAAATCTCTGTCCCAAAGTATCCTCGATCACAATTTGGTTAATTACTTGATATTTATAAAAGAAAAACTTCAGTGTTCAAACAATGTTTATTCAATAGTGTGAAAATATTCCAAGATGCCCCTCTATCGTATCAGATTTTATTACACAGTAAATAAAACGTCTACGGTGGATTTTGTAATGCAACAGCCCCGGAAAATACCCGGATGATAAAAAAACCATAAAGCAAAATACAAAGCAGAGCAACACGGGCCTCTAAAAAAAATAGAGATGGGAACAAGTGCCTAAGAGTAGAGTAAGCATCCCATGCCGTGTCATAAAAAACGGAAGAAACTGTAGTCACCTGAGGAACAATAGGCATGATAAAATCAGTTTAATGGAGTCATTATACAAAATATCTGGACAATCTAGTATAATACATATATATCCTGTATAAATAAAAATCCATTTTTCCCCTTGGGTATTCTTATGTTTATTATCATTAGTCCCTTTTCTAACAGGATGATTCTATAGTCATATCACATGTTGAGCATTGCAGTTCTCAAAAAGATTCTAAACAATTGTTTATATATGGGATATAAACATTCATGAGACTCTGAACCCCTTGTGAGGCCCAAGAATCGTCCAGGGGCCAGAGTCAAATCAATTTTAAAGAATCAGCAATATGTCAAAATAATTGCATATAAGTAAAAATATATATGATAACATTTCAGCTTTTGTTAATATTTAAAATATTTTCCTTTGTAAAATTGGATCCCCAATATGGCCCTACCCTACCCCTCAATATTTTGATTTGAACACATTTGAATCTACAATATCTCAGGTTGCTTTTACTAAAGTTACAGCTTTTCCAGGCAAATGGTTTTTTAGAAAGAGATTTTTAAAGATTTTCCCCTATCTATTTCAATGTAAATTTTTGTCTCCCCCCTCCCTACGTTGTGACCCTGTCCTACCCCTGGAGGTCATGATTTGAACAAACTTGAATCTACCCTACCTGAGTATACTTAGACACAAGTTTCAGCATTTCTAGCCAATTGGTATCTGAGAAGAAGATTTTTAAAGATTTACTCTTTTTATTCCTATGTAAAAATTCGACCCCCATTGTGGCCCCACCCTACCCCAGGGGGTCATGATTTTCACAACTTTGAATCTGCACTACCTGAGGATGCTTTCACACAAGGGTTAGCTTTCCTGGCAGATGAGTTTCTGAGAAGAAGATTTTTAAAGATTTACTCTATATATTCCTATATAAAAATTCGACCGCCCCCCCCCCCCAATTGTGGCCCAACCCTACCCCCGCGGATCATGACTTTGAATCTACACTACCTGAAAGATGCTTCCACACAAGTTTCATCTTTTCAGGCCAATTGGTTTCTTAGAAGAAGACTTTTAAATATTTTTTCCATATATTCCTATGTAAAAGTTCACCCCCCCCATTGTGGCCCCACCCTACCCCCGATGATCATGATGGTCACAACTTTGAATCTACACTACCTGAGGATGCTTCCACACATGTTTCAGCTTTCCTGGCTAATTAATTTCTGAGAAGAAGATTTTTAAAAATTTACTCTCTATATTCCTATGTAAAAATACGACCCCCCATTGTGGCCCCACCCTACCCCCGGGGATCATGATTTTCACAACTTTGAATTTACACTACCTGAGGAGGCTTCCACACAAGTTTCAGCTTTCCTGACTAAATGGGTCTTGAGAAGATTTTTAAAAAGTTCTCCAAATTTTTTAATAATTCCTAATTATCTCACCTTGAAAAAGGGTGTGGTCCTTAATTTTCACAAAGGTTTGGTTGAAATTGGACCAGTGGTTCTGGAGAGGATGTTGAAAATGTTTACAGACGGACAGACAGACGGACGACAGACAAAATGTGATCAGAATAGCTCACTTGAGCTTTCAGCTCAGGTGAGCTAAAAACGTCAGTCAGCATGTCTCTTAATGAAAGCTTTTATATGCTGACAAGGTTATTGTATCGACTATAGAACTTGGGTAAAGATGATTTTAGTCAAGGTTCGTGATATTTTTGTTCTTGGGGAATGATCTAGGGGATACTTTATTTTTGATTCATAACGATGTAGTAGAAAAATGAAATGTTGAATTATTTACTAGTATTTCAGTGTGTCCCTGCTGAATTGCTATATGTGTTTTAAAGGTATTTGGTATCAACTGTCTAATTAACCGTCTAATAAGTTAATGGAGCTCTCCATTGTTCATTAGGTTTAGTACTGTACATGTACTATTTTTAAGAATGGAAAGTTTTCTGTCCATTCTTTTAATGGACACCTACAGGTTACTTATTTGATTGCTTTTAAAAATTAAATGGAGTTTCTTTTGTTATAAAGCTAAAATTAAATGGTTGCATAACACATCTTTTTTAACACCAAACAATGAACTAAATTTATTTATTAATCAGATAGTCTTTCAAACAATAAAAAACGTGTACAAGACTAGTAGAGGGTTTCTTACAATGTAAAAGTATGTTTTAACATTTCTTGATACTATGATGAATAAAAAAAAGAAGAAAAATGTTAGTTGATGAGTACATTTTTTTATATTAAACTTAGTATTCCTCCACTTAAAACTCTATTATTAATTAGTATTACAAGTCTTTCCCCTATCATTCCAAATTTCTCTTCTTTCTTTTACAAACCGAGAAGTGAAAATATTCAATAAACTATTACACAGAAATATAATATGCAAATATCTTGTCATTGAGTTGATTGTGCAAGGTGCATCACAGTCTCAAAAAAATCGTAAAAGAATATTGAGATCAACCAAATGATTTCCTAACCATGATCGACATATTAGTGATACAAATGATGGCTAGAATGTGATAACAAGGCGAACAATCACCATTATTTAGTCTGATCACGGTTCAACTGGGTGATTTTTAAGAACAAATTGATGTTTTTAAATGTGTAATCATATAACAACAAACGTCTTCCCAATCGAGAAATGAATTTCAAATATAAAAAACACAAAATCAAATTGCTGGGTGCATGGTCTCTTTATCTTGAATGTTCCTTTTTCGATATGTATGTATATTAAAGATGTTTATTACCACCATTATAGCAATGAGGACGAGTCCAATACCAAGCACATAACGTCGAACAGTCAGTCTATCTATTGTTTCCACACTGATATCCTGGTTTGAACTCTCTGAAAGAAACAAATTACTCAAAAAGATAAGCATAGCATATTGCACTTGCACAGCAATAATACATACGATGTTTGTTCGAAAAGTTAGCGGACAAAGTAATTACGGAAAATTGACAAATTGACTGTGTGCTTTGTAGGATGGCATACGTTTTAGTGAATGACTAATAATTGAGAATAAGTATGCAATAAATCATATGATTTCAATAAGTTTTTCAAAATATACTGTGATTTTTACTTTGCATGAATTAAATTTACGGAGAACCGTTATAATATTTCCATGACGTCAGGCGACGTCAAACAATTGAAAGGCAAATCTGTCAGTCTTTTTCAAAGTAAACACTTTTCAGTTCACACACGTTTCATTTGTATAATGCACCTTCAACCCATTATTTGTCATTTTTTAAAAAAAATTTTTTGTGGCATGTTGTAGATTATTTATGTCCGAAAATCTCTGTTCACGCAGTTTGACTTATAATATCAGGTAAGGAAATAGAGCGAAATCCGTAGGTACAAGATACGGGCTGTAACGGGATGGGGCGGGGTGCTCAAAATATCAGTTCTTTCAAAAACCTCTGATTCCAACTGTAAACCTTTGTTCCTTAAAAATAGGCACGTGTAGGCCATCTCCGGTAGCATCTAGGAACCTTTTGGTCTCCATCGGAGATGTTCCTGCTTGCACATAAAAGGTGTCCATTCAACAAAACCAAATCTTTTTAATTATAATTCTTAGAAAATACGTCAAGTTTAAATCTGAAAAGTTTCGCTGGTATCATGCGAATAATCCGTTCACAATTGAACTTGTCCGCGAACTTTTCTATCAACCATCCTATGTACATTATTTGAAATACGATTCTCATAAATTATGGATGAATGAATCTCGGAAGTTGACATACAAATGAACTCCTATTAATAAAAAAAACCACAAATATGCTCAAACATCAAATTTGTTTGTGAGTGATAAATTTCCTATGTCAACAAATATATTGTTTAGTTTTTAAACAACGAACGTAATTTATTTAGATTGCAAATCAACATAAACGTAAACATTTCTGCTTTTAAATTACTGAAGTACATTAATATTAACTTTATAGTAACATTACTATTGGTTGTGTTTCTCTCCTCGTCAGTTATCAAACGTGTCATTCCAAAGCTCCCCTCTGTACTTATATATATTGTACCTATCAGAAATTAAAAAAAATACATTAATTATTGGATTCTGACCTCTTTTTAACGCATAGAGTTCGTGGTCTGGAATAATTTGAAATGTGACTGTCATACTATTCTATGAGGATTTTGTAAAAGTAGTAAAATAGATCCTGTATAAAAAGATTTAATTTTTCCCCCAAACATTCTTATGTTTAGCATTGAGCCCCTTTTGAGGTCCAATAATTGTCTAGAGGCCAGTCTAAACAACTGAGAATCAACAATATGTCAAGAAGCTTGCATAAAGTAATGTTTCAATAACGACCTATTCCTCTTACAAATCAGCGAAGGGCTTTCACTGCTTAATAAAATCTGTTGGAACTCTTTAAAAGGAAATAAAAAAGAATTAATTCACGTATGATTTCTATGTAACCTCTATTATTAACCTAACAACAAAACTTTATGATAAACGTGATGACTTCAATTTTTCTATAGTTAAGTTTCCTTACTTATGTAGCAATATACCTTCATCACCTGCATATGGTGTTGTTGTCTCTCAGTTAATTCGATACGCAAGGGCATGCTCATCGTATGAACAGTTTCTAAGGCGAGGCAAGTTGCTGACAAACAAATTGATAGAACAGGACTATCAACAGTCTCGTTTGAAGTCATCTTTTCGTAAGTTCTTTGGTCGATACAACGACCTTGTCAGAAAATACAATCTATCGCTGGGCGCATGCTGACTGATGTTTTTATACTAATTGTTAGACCATAATTAATCACCTAATTATCTACTGACTTTTCGTTTTTTCCCCGATTACGACAAAGAGCACACGGCGGGTGTGACCGGTCAGCAGAGGATGCTCACTCCTCCTAGCTAGGCACATGATCCTACTCCAATGTAATGGAGGTCCGTGTTTGCTCGAGGTTTGTATTTTGACTATCACAAACAATCAAATCATCAACGTTTCGTTTTTTCTCTATTATTACATTTTCCCCGATTTTGATATTTACCTCGATTATGACATGCCCAATTGTGACAAGGAGCACACGGCGGTTGCGACCGGTCAGCAGAGGATGCTCACTCCTCCTAGGGAATTGATTCTACCTCTATCTTTTTGGAGGTCCGTGTTGCTCTGCTTTGAATTTGTATTTCGTTTTATGGTTTTTTTGAGATGAGTTTTCACCTCTTATAAAATAGATAAAAGCATATGTGTGATTTGTTAGTTTTTTTTAGTTTGTATGCAAATGTAGAGGTCGTGTGAAGATGACCTTTTATCGATACATGTCAGATTCTGACAGATGTTAGGAGAAGGGGGTGGTTTTAATCAGACTGTTGTAAAAATAAACTTTAAATTACTAAAACTAGATGTAGCTTGCCTGTAAATTGCTCTAATGTTGAAATTCTAACACTATTTGTTTTCCCTTAAACATAGCACGTGATTGCCTCATATATATCTATGTGAGTTCTGTGGGAACTAATATTAGGCAATATGGCCGTCATTGGCCGACGCTTCGCTTACTCATTTCGACATTTCATTGTATTTAATACAGAAACCGCATGCCGTAAGTTCTTAAAGTATTTAGAGTAGTTGCCCTTTGAAATTCTTTAAAATTAGAGTAGTTGCCCTTTGAATATTGACGTCACATTGTTGTGTCTATAGCAAAACAAAATGGCAGCGCCGAAATTTGCTCAAATCTCTGCAGAGGAAATGGGGAACACGTTTAAAATTGAATAGCAACAAAACTTTGTAAGTAAACATGGGTGAAGCAAAGATTTTTAGAGTATTTGAAAGGTGAGATTGATAATTTTGAAGAGTTTAAATGAGTTAAATTGGACGAAATGTTAGGCATCTTGTACATGGCTTTGCGTAGGTCTTCGCTATTTGTGAATAAATATGTCGCTTGATAGTCCTCGGGAAAACAAAACACTTATTAGGTTAGTTACTGACTCACTACTGAAATATATCGGGTTGATCAATCTCATAGACGGCTCGGCTTCGCCTCGCCATATATGAGATTGATCAATCCAATATATTTCAGTAGTGAGTCAGTAACTAACCTAATAAGTAATTATATTTAACCAACCCTACCATATGGGTCCCGTATTTTATGGATTGAATTAAACTTTATTTATTTTACATCGATTGATAAGGATTGATAAGGATAAACAAGTTCAACAACTCATATTAATATCTTTCGTTGGCACGATTGTTAGCGCGAGGGGGGGGGGGGGTCTTTGAAATTAAAGCCTCTATTATAATATAATAGTTTCCATTCGAATATAAAGAAATTACGGTCCCGCTATGCGAGCACCCTATAGTGGCCAGTTTGTTAATCCATCCGTCCTGACGTCCGACATCAAATTCCCGGTGCATATTTTCTCTTCGTTTGGCCACATTTGGCTCATTCTTCATCCATAGAGTGCTTATGGATAATTGGTGTGCAGTGATCAAGTTTGTTGTTGTTTAATAGTTAAAGTCATAACAGACCTATGTATACCTCACTTTGACCCTATATATCACATCCTTTACATAAAAAGTGCAAAAGGGTGTTTAAAAACCTTTAACAAGATCAGTTTGATTTGAACAATGAAATATATTCCCATTACTAATGAAGTACCCATAGATTAGGGCTGTGCAGTGACTTTAACCCAACTTCTTGCAGAAATAAGTGTTTCTGCATCTGAATACATGTACTGTACAAACCAATTGTTGGCAAAGGTTTACGACAGAACACACAAACAAACGGTTAACTTGATGATTTCCAACATTACTCGTCGCGACTTCTGGTGGTGTTCTTGTCAAACATTACACTTACTGGTTCCAGGACACCCGGTAATGTGGTGGCAGTCCTTCTCGGAGCAGTTACAGACACCCCCACACTGAGCGCCGAAAGATGGATAACCACATAGTGAACTGCAGTTGACATCATTGAATATGCTAGAGGATCCTGGTGGACATTCTGTAATAAGAAAATATGGAGAAGGGTAATTGACTGTTGAACATTTCAGTGAAAGCTAGAGTTCATTACCGTCATTACTTGAATAAAAAAGTGTATGAGACGTAAATAGAAACATAAATAGAAACTTAACTTTACACAATTTTTTTCTAACTAAGAATGAACATACATGTAAAAAATCCTTTGATTTTACAATTGGCTTTTAAAAGCATTGTTTAACTAATTAGATACCAACATTAATTCAAATATGTTTACACTGTTGATTGAACTCCTTTTTATCTATTAACTTTAACTATCCATGAATGATATCATGGTCAACCAAAACTTTAGCAACGTTAGGAAAACGTATTCTATTGACAGCAACCGGCCGTCGTCATGCATGATAAATAAATATTATACAAAGAGTTGGAAATTGTTTACTTTATATAACGGGCGGATCGTTAACAACCAAAAATATGTATTTTTGCTCATTTAATATTATAAACAAAAATATTTTATCAATGTATAAATAATGTTCAAGAATAATGGAAAGTCGTTGGTCTATGATAAGGCAGGAACATGAACGCACAAGAAGATTTAAAAAACAGCTTTCTAAGTTCTATTTTATTTAATTTCTGTAAGACTAAGAAAATAATTGATAATACTTGAAATTTTGTTAGTAATATCAACATATTTTTGTTGTTGTTCGGTAGCCGATTGTGCATTTATGATTAACTGAAGTTTATTATTTTAATGAATAGTTTGTAACGATTTATTTGCAATATTTGCATTTTGTTATTTTGTTATTTTAAGATTATCTCTATTCAAACTAGACGGTGCAATTTTGTGTTTCATACATATTATATAGAATACTATATTACTAGCCACATCGTACAATTTAAGGAAAGTATTGTTGTATTTTGATAATATGTTTTCCCAACGCAAATAATCAATAATTTTATTTTTTGTCCGTTTTACGAATAGAATCTAAATTAGGACTTCTTAAATTGATTTCATTGTTTGATTTCATTGTTCCCAGGTCTTTAGTACAAGAATATTTTCATGCAAAAGTTGTTTTTCCCAGTAAAATATACTGCATCCCTTAGAAAATGTAGATAAGACTTGCACACAGAGATAAAAAAATATATATTCCTTAAATTTTCATCAAATTAAAGCTTTTAACGGTTATCGTTAGAAGGCAAACATATTATGCTGTTTTAAATACTATGAACACCTCATAGAATGTGTCTTGAATACCGTATTAATATTGTTAATAAATTAATAAGTTATGCCAGCTAAAAACTGGTTTTTGAGGTTTTTTAAATCAATATTTTATGGGCATTTTAAGTAACAGTACATGTTAATAGCAAAATAAATTTAACAAATCCACATATATTACACGTTTCCTGTGAAATACTGCACTGATGTTGTGAATATCGATTTTTGACAGTGAATATTTTGTCTGATATAATGGTATATATTACGTTTTATCCTAGATAATTATTCAACATTTCACAATTTCTTTATGATATATGTTAATAAGGGTAGTTTCTGGTACTATTATCTGGTAAAATAAACATTATTACTTCTTAAAACAAACTTTTAGCACAAGAAATATCATTAATTGATCTTATGGGACTCCCTTTTTGTAAACAATAAAGATAGAACCCTTCTGCTGCGAGTTTTAGAAGACCGTTTGAAATATCCAAAAAAAAAAAAAAAGAGATAAACTTTTGTACTCTTTCTTTTAACTTTCTGAGTCAGACACTCATTTCTTTGTGTCAATGATTCTTAACAACTTCGTGTCTTATGCTCCCAATCTTTTGTCAGATGTCCATCATGTTGCAGTCTTAATGTTGCCCCGCATCGTTTTCTGTAAATTAAACAGCAATCACGCTGCTTTTCTAACGACGAACACAGCATCACTCTCGCATGAGATAAAAAAAAAACTTTCGCTTCAAATCTTCGGCACAAATAAGACATACCTTCACAACTATTGCTCTTGGGAAAGTAATAAGGACAACAAACTGGTCTTCCATCAGTTCTAAAAGTAACACACGAAGTGCAAAGATCAATATATAAATGATCATTTAAATTATATTTTAAACGCATTAAACTATAAAATTTAATATATCTATTATGAAAGGAACAAATGCATTGACTTTGATAACTTTTATATTAGCAGAAAATTACATCTGTTTGTGAGAGGAATAAATGCATTGACTTTTGACAATTGTTCTAGCAGAAAGTTACATTTGTTTGTGAGAGGACCAAAGGTGATACAGGAAGTTTAACAAAACTAATAATTAGCGAATTGTTCCGTAATAGCTTCATTGAAAGCATATGAAAGAAAACGTAATTCTCAAACGCAGCCCATTTTATAAAAGCTTAGCAATGAGTAACA
Organism: Magallana ariakensis; assembly: GCA_020458035.1. Classification (NCBI taxonomy): domain Eukaryota; kingdom Metazoa; phylum Mollusca; class Bivalvia; order Ostreida; family Ostreidae; genus Magallana; species Magallana ariakensis. Next base: position 59,569,894 of record CM035814.1, on the reverse strand, counting down.
CTATACGCTATCATTATTATCCGTAAGTACATTCTTACAAAGACGAATAGGGCCATATAAAAAATATTTTTATCTCGTTATCTCGTTAATTCCGAGAAAAGATCTCGTTATTATGAGAAAAGATCTCGTTATTACGAGAAAAGATCTTGTAGTTTTATCATGTGGGCATTTTCACCCTTCTAAACAATTTCTATTTTTGGACATTTATTTCATATTTTATATTTTATAATATTTAGTTCATTCATAATGAACATGATCCGAACTTTGTCTTACATTCCATTACATGTACTTTTCTTTACCTATTGTCAAAAATATTTACTTACTTACTCTGAAGAATATACATTCTTTTACTATTGATAACTTTTTCTTTGAACACTTGTGAAATCAATTAGTGTCACGCAAATCAAATGAAGCCGATTTATTTAGAGTAACTCGTTAAACAAACTTAATTCACACCTATGTCATTTTCCTTTTTCTTCGATTTAGAAGCTAAATGCCGAAGGGTAAATTGTCCTTTTTGATGTCAGCTTTTAAGCCAATTGCGCTTCACACTTTGTTTTTACAATTGTTGACAAGATTAACTCAGGGCTGGACAGGGGACGCTATCTTGCTTTGTCCGATCACTTTTTCCTCGGACGGCAAGAAATAAACATCTAAACTTATATTCATTGTCTCCTGTCCTATTTTCAGGTAATGTAACCTTTCACTTAATTATTTTATTTTAACGTTATTTAATGTAACATTTTCTTTTTACAATCATTTTTGTGAATGCGTTGTTTGTGACTTCATATTGACACTTTATTTCGGAAATGTTTTATTTTTGAATTTGTTGTTAAGTCCTTTCGTTTCATTATTTGCGGTTTTCAAATCCTTAAGACTAATGCCTTTTAAATATTGATTTTCTTGTTTTATTTTAATTTCCAAATTTATTACCTGTTCAAATTTGTTAACCGGAAATTTATTATCCGTCTCTTTCGGCTTTAATGGTTATAATCGCCCTCTGTGCAAAAATGAAAATAGACGCCTGCGACTCTTTTGTCTTAACTTTGGTCAGTGTCCAATATGCAAGTTTTACCTGTGTAAGTAACTTTGTTTGATGTTTTTACATATGCATTTAGTTAGATTTTGTCATGTTTATTTGATGATGCTTATTTACAAGTCCTTTTTATGGTCATGAGTACATGTGCACTTTTCATGAGGTCTTTTTGTAAACAAGTAACAGTGTAGCATTTTACCTGTAGCGTTCTTTGCATAGCTTTTATGTTTTGTATGTGTAGTATATACTTTATTTTTCGGGGTTGCCGCACTCTTTGTTTGTGTGTTTGTTTAGTACTTTAACACCCCCAGCTCTATTTTGATACCGGAAGCTGTTCACCGGAAGTCTTTGTAATAATGTAAACAAAACCATGTGCTAATGTTTTGGTCTATTCTTTATTAAAATTAAGTCCTTTTACAATGCCAAGTGAACTTTATCATTTGAGTAAATTTCCCCATTTAAAGTAAATTTCCCCGTTTAAAGTTAATCCCCATTTTAAGTTAATTATCATTCACATTTCAATTTCCTTTTGATATTTAATTTCCCCCTTTCAATATTGTGATAGACTTTCATTTAATTTCACTTCAGTCCTGTGATGTTGAGTATGTGTTGTTTTTATTAAGGTGCCCTTACACTTGAAATTATAGTGTCACCTCATATTCCTTTATTACAGTGACTGTATAATGCGTCTTGGGCAATGTCCTTTTTATTTAATCAAATGTGTAAGAATTGTCTTAATGGTGATCTGTGCACATGTTACTGCAAGCCACCCCATGTTTGTAATATTTAAAGTGGCATTGCTGGTATTATTTTTGTGATTATTAATGATTGTCTTTACACAACACTTAGCACTTTTTCCTCGGACGGCAAGAAATAAACATCTAAACTTATATTCATTGTCTCCTGTCCTATTTTCAGGTTCAACATATTACGACACTTGACAAAATTAAAAATATCACCCGAAAATCGGTGATAGTTTGGAGAAAAGATCTCATTATTACGAGTTAATTATCTCGTTATTACGAGAAAAAATTGTTATTATATAAAGCACAATCCGGGGTAAATCCCGTGTATTTAGGATTGAAACTATACAGTTATCTGTAAGTAATGGAATTGTGTTTTTAAGACTAGAACTACCTGGTATATACTTCGCAGTGGTATTGTAATATACGTTGAAAAGTAAAATTATATGAAGTTCTTTCCACTTATTCATAAGTTAAATGTCAAATGCGATCATTTTATGTAGAAATTACTAAATAATGATATTTGTTATATAAAAATAATCAAAACTGAATTAACGTTTCTGGAAAAAAATGGACTGAAAGGGTGAACCAATCGACTTGGGGGTCTAGATCTGATAAACGAGAAACACTTAAATCAGATGTAGCATCAAAACATACGACTTTTGTACACTTCATACAGCCATCCCCCACGATAAATTAAAGTCCTGTCTTTTTGACATCATTGCTATTTTGATAAAAATGGATCACGTAAATTAACTTATTTTGTCATCGGTCAATTGCAAAACTATTTTGTTAAAAGCCATTCGAATTGTGCACACAAGTACTCCAAAGTTGACATTAAAAAGATATTTGAGTTTCTGATAGATAACACCTATGTAGTTTTTGGAAATCAGGTCTACCAACAATCTGTTGGAATTCCCATGGGCACAATTGTGCCCCATTATTATCAGACCTATTTTTGTGTTCATATGAAGCAGAATTTATTAAAAAAAACTTGTACGTGAAAAAAAAATCACTGGCTGTGGCCTTCAGCTCAACATTCAGGTATATCGACGACGTACTACAAATTAACAATTGTTATTTCCATACCTACGTCGGCTCGATATATCCCAGTGAACTTGAAATAAAAAATACCACAGAGTCTGCGCCATCTGTTTTATATTTGGATAATTTACTGGAAATGGACATTGATGGTAATCTAACAACAAAACTTTATGATAAACGTGATGACTTCAATTTTTCTATGAACAACTTTCCTTATGTTGCAATCTAACTTCATCACCTGCATCACCTGGTGTTTTTGTCTCTCAGTTAATTCGATACGCGAGGGCATGCACTTGGTACGAACAGATTTTAATGCGAGGCAAGCTGCTGACAAACAAGTTGATAAAATAGGACTATCAACAGTCTCGTTTAAAGTCATTTTTTCGTAAGTTCTATTGTCGATACAACGACCTTGTCAACAAATACAATCTTCCACTGGGTCGCATGCTGACTGACGTTTTTAGTTATTTATGAGTTTTAAATGTAGATATCAATTATGTATTAAACGTATCTGAGACTAATAGATTTAATTCTAAAATCATTTCTAAAGTCCCAATTTTTTATAACGAAGTATTTTGTAGTTTCAACGATTGTTAAAAAAAATTGATATAAATTTTGCTAAACAGCCAATTTGGAACAATAATTTGTTTCAATTTGATAATAAAACAATTTGTCTTAAAAGTTGGATTCAAAGTGGCATAATGTATGTTAAGGATCTTTTTAATGCTGATGGTCAATTCAAAACACTTCAAGAATTGTCATATACTCTAAAACAAAAAGCTAACTGGATGTGTGAATATAGAATAGTTGGAAATGCAATATATAAAAAATCACTTAGATTTAATATGAAATGTTGTCAATATATACAAAAAGTATTCACTGGTGATTTTCTTTTTATTAATAGTTTACATTGTATTGAAGACAAAAAATGTAAATTTTTCTACGAAAATTTGTTGTACAAAAACTTTAAGCCTCCTTGTCACCAGGCATTGTTTAAAAGACTGTTTTCAGTGTGAAAAGAATATTGGAACGACATATACAAAAGCAAAGTAAAAGATATATTTGACAAACGAATATGTGAATTTAATTACAAATTGCTGAACAACAGTGTGCTGTAACAGCTTTCTTTTTAAATGCAAATATAGGTCTTCTGTTTCGCGAAACTGAAGATGTAAAACATTTGATTTTTGAGTGAGAATATGTTAAGATGATATGGTCAACCTTAAGCTTAGTAATAGGATTTGATATACAGTGAAAACATGTTATTTTGGGTTTTTATTTTGAACGAAATACAAAAATACGATGATTTTTAATACTATTGTGTCTTTCATAGCCTACAAGATATTTAAATACAAAATTGTGTGTTGTAGATCTCAAAACAAAACAGAGACATATAATCCATTGTTTTTATATTTGAAAAACAACATAACATACAATATTGGTGTACTTGTAAATATTTCAAAAATACAAATGTTTAGTATTAATATTGTGAAATTTGCAGGTATGCTGTAATTGTTATAATAAATGTCATATTACTTTATTACTAACTACCTTGGCCCGAGATAGTTGGATATTATTTAAGTTGGATATTGATAACGGGCTGTTAAAAAAACCTCGTAATAATGAGATCTTTTCTAGTAATTAAGAGATAAAAATATTTTTCATATGGCCCTATTCGTCTTTTGTATATTCTGACAAAGGAATTCAAATTTATATTGATCAAGTAAACAATATTTGGGAATACTTAATTGAGATGGTTAATTTGATTATATTACTATATAGGTAAATCAAAACATTTTTTAACCGAGATATACTCTTTATCAATTGCTTCATTTAACGGTCTCTTATCCTCAGCCATGTTCGATAACACAAAATTTTCTGGATTTCCGCCTTTTTTATAGACATATTTAATTAGCCTTCTAGTGTTAGTATTACCATCAACTATTCAACGAAATGCTTGGCTTAGTGAATCCACAGAGATCTACTACATATATGGATGTAGGTAAAGTGGTTTGAACCACCGATGCACGGGTAAAACGTTTTATTTTTTAATCTTAACTTACTCCATTGTATTCATCGTGGGAAAATTTGCAATAACTTTGTAATACGCATGGATACCATCAAATCTTCATTTTATTATATTTCATTTATAAGGTTCGAAGGACAAATAACATTTTTTATGATGAAAATAATACTTTGAGGCTGAGGAGAACCTTAAATAAATAGTATTGATGGCAAATGACTGTAATCTACTACCGTTTTTTGAGGAATTATATCAGTAATTCAAGTTTATGTTTTAAATAAAGTCAGTTTTACAATACCATTTTATCAGTAATTCAAGTTTATGTTTTTAATAAAGTCAGTTTACAATACCATTGAATACTGAATACCAAGAATACTGTTCAAACCTCTGAAGAACATCACAGTTTGCTAACATATACGATCTACATAACAAAGCGAAACAACACGTGGAATTTTTTCTACCAACCAAAGTAGCCAAAACAAGATCAGTATCAGCACAGAAAACTAACCATTGTTTTATAACACGAACGCTCTTTACCTTATGTTAACATTTTTCTGAATTCATTTACTTTTTTTTTAATAAGATGCATGGTACATTGCAAATATAATGATAACGTGTAAAGTTACCTACCCAGGAGTCCCGCAAATAGATTGGCATTTTCCCAAGCTAATTGTTGCAATAAATGCAACAAATTTCAAAGAATGATGAACATATATCATATCAGGAGGTTTTGTGTTAGCACGGCACAATCGAAATTTATGAAATTGTTATTTCCTTATTGAAATGACGAGAACATAAATCAAGGAACTAGTTTTGATAATTTGAAATATCACCCTAATATATCAATAGAATGCTTAAAAATAATAATAAATAAAAATATGTCAAATAACCCCTCAAGATGCCTCATTTACAAAATTTAATTTAGGTTGTACCAACTCTTGTGATAAAAACGCAAAATACATGCTTACAAAATAATATTTCTGGTTGTTTTGAAAACGTTGAACAATTATTACCAGGGAGAAGTAAAAAAGACATACTTCTATCAAGAAACCTGTCCAGGAGAATCATCGTGAGCCCTGCGTGTTTTTTGTTTATAGTAAATTCGCATACGTAATAGCAGTAAAAGGCGGAACCCCGTAACACGTTGCGATGTATCTATTTATCGGTTATACATAATTAGTAATTCTAATGAAATAATTAGATTGATTCCATGGAGAAATTTGTAATTTTCTGAAAGTTTATAAATTTATGAGTAGTACAAATTACCGAACCCGGTCGAAAAAAAAATTTTAAAGTCGGTTTTTTAATGAGATGCGACGTGCTGTCTCTTTAAAGAAAAATGCAAATAAATAACAAGTTTAATTTCAGCAAATCAGTTTACTTCATCTTCAACTTGCCAGATTGTTGTTGAAGTGATTTATTCAATGCATAAAACAAACGTTTAAGAATACCTGTTTTTGGAATCCTGGCGATTTGCCAGAAAACTTTGATTTCACTGTGTCGAATATTAAAAGATTGGAACAATCATCAGAAATTTTATCTATGAAGCTGAAATTAAGAACGAGGAAATGTTTTATACATATTGATGAACTTTTCACGTTGTTATTGGTGTGATCACTTCAAATAATTAGTTGGAACTATTATATGTCATGATCATGAATATTTTTGGATATGGTAGAATATCGCCCTTTTTTGGTCCGACAGTGTAAAATCTAGCAATTGTTAATAAGTCAGGAACGGTAGCACAAATATTAAACAAAATCGTCGAAATTCGTCTAAATAAACGAACGTACCAAAGACATGAGGGAAATCAACTGGATATACTACGCTTATATAATCCGAAATCATTTTCCCGTGTATTTTAAAGTGCCAAAAAGAGAAATACAACCCTCTGGACATTAGACTTTTATGAACACTTCAAAAACATTGCGAACAACAAAACTGTTTATAAAGAAGCCTTACCCGAACTATCCGAACCTCCAATATTTTCAGAACTTGACTCTCCATTTACAATTGATGAAATAAACTGAGCAATTGCTGATTTAAAATAAGATAAGTTTGCAGGATTTTATAATGTACTTAACGAGTTTTTCTAAAACTTTTCAAATGATAATGTAATTACGATTTTTTAAAAAACTTTTCAAATGTATTTTCACCTCTTTTAACAAAACTGTTCAATGCTATTTTGAATGCTGGTTGTTACCCACCTGTTTCGTCACAGGGCATTATTGTCCCTACTCATAAAAAGATGATGTAAATAATCCAGATAAATTTATCGGGGGATAACTTTATTTAGTCATATAGAGTTTAGAAGGGCTTCAAAATTGTTAAGTACTCTAAAAGCGTATACATAGATAGAGTTAAAGGTAGAGTGTCCAAAAGAATACGAACACATAAGGGACAGGAATTTCGACCCAAGGAAATTCAAAATGTTTTGAATGATTTTGAAATAACTCATCTATATGCTTAGAATGAAAGTAAAGCTACGATTGCTTAACGTGTCATTAAAACTATAAAAACAAGGATTATCGTTTTATGACTTACTAACTGGGGTATCATTTTACAAACAAACTTCAAACATTTTCCAAAAGCTACAATAACACATATCACAGAACAATTGGCATGGCGCTTAAAAGTGTCAACAGCGGAAATGAAACAGCAGTATGGTGTAGATTGTAATGGCCAAAACATCACACAGATATCAAAAAGACAAAGACTGTAAGAAAACCATTTAGATTTAAAATCGGTGATTACGTTCGACTCACCCATCTCAGGAATCCATTTTCTCGAGAATATGATGAAAGGTGGACGGGTGAGATGTTCGTGATTTCTTAGAGGATTTCACATGGTGGTTTGCCTGTCTACAAAGTTCATGATCTTGATAAAGATAAAATTAAAGAAAGTTTTTATGTATCAGAACTCAAGAAAGTAGACGTAAAAAACGATGACCAATAGAAGGTTGAAAAAAATTTAAAGACCAGAGGACAGGGAAGAAACACAATATTTTATCAAATGGCTTCATTATCCAAAGAAATTCAATTCTTGGATTAACGAATCTGATGTATCTAACCTATGAATAGAAAACTGTACTACTCTGAAAAGGTCCAACTATAGATTCCGTTATATCGAACAAGCGTACATATACACAGATCGCTACTTATGGTATGATTAATGGTAGAATACTCATATAGTTTAAATATTGTACAATAAAGATTTGGGTGTATGTCATTGTAAAATGGACGTGGGGTGGCTCTCCGCCCCAAGCTTCATTATTGTAACGGGGAAAATAAAAAAAATATCATGCTAATAAATGTTGTCTCTTGTATTCTGATAGTGTTTGAATCATTTTAGCTGTATTTGTTGATGTCAGCGAGGTATATTACCACACACTTGGAATCTTCTCTATAATACTAATTATACGTATAGTAACACGTATATATATCAGAAAATCAGTGAAAATGAGAGATGAATCAGGGGGACTATGGGCTAAGAAAAATTCTTCCAGGCCTGGGCGCGCCATATTGGCCGCCATTTTGTTTTTAAAAAGTTAGTTCGATCATTGATTGACTGGCACTTAACGATGTTTATTGCCCAAAACTTAATTAAAACTTTCTAATGTTTCAACTGAAGGTAATTTAAATTTTAAAAAATTAAAGGGAAAACCAGATAAGTTTCAATGATGCTTCAATCAAGAAACATGACTTGTTCTACGTATGTTTTATCAAATTATCAGATAGAAAATTAAAACATTAACATCAAGAAACTGATCTTTTAGATACTGAATAAAGTATTCAATTTTACTACCAGTAGACATATGAATTAAGGTACATATATGTACGAGTGTGAGGATTTTTAACACAAAGTGAAATGAATGTTGCAATCAATGCTACGTCAGTTGAAGCGATTTAAAACATTAAATGATTAATTATGCTGTGCATTTATCTTAAGAGCATAACAATTTTCAATAAAACATAAGAAGTAAAATTTAAGCATTGCCATCGAGTACAGCTTGTTTGTTTTACGACAACTGACCCGTTTCCGGTTTACATAGAAACGCGCAACTTGAACTTCCCGAACTGACAGACGACTGTCACGACAGACCATGGGACGTGTTACGGGCGGCTTTGACCTCCGCAGGCTGAAATGTTGGTACATAAATCAGTCGGAAGCAAAGGTGGATGCGGTTTCATTTGTATCTATAAAAACGATCTCAGAGTCTCAAAATTACATATCCCTAATCGATCCCAGACCTTGTGTACACTGAATATATGTCTCTCGCCATAATAAAAATGTTGTTGGAATTCATATATTAACAAAAAATCAGCTGTTTCAAGATATGTTGAGCGATTAAGTGATTCATGTTGCTTTGTTGAAAGTTTTTTCTTTCGGTTATAGTTATTCCCCGTTGTGAAAAAGAAAGTACATGTACATGAACCTGGCATTTGTAAACAAACTCAGGAATTGCTCGGGGCTGCAAGGAAACTAATCTGTAATGTATGCTAAAGCAAGTTTAGAGATATTTAATTGAATCAATCAATATTTGTGCAAGTTGATAAAACACCAGATGATATTAACGGCAACCAAGATGAATAATAATAAAATGTTGTCCTCGTTGAGCTATCCCCTCTCCCCTTCCCCCTTAAATGTGTTTAACACTGGCGTATACCGATCAACTCATACATTTGTACATTCAGACCCAGGTGTGAATAGGAGAGATTTTCTTTTGGAAAATGTCTGTAAAAGTGAATGAATTTAATTCATGATACTAATTCAAATTGTGTAGAAAACTTCAAACAAAAGCATGCATGGCATGCAGTGCAAAACTGGTACACAAGTCAAATGTTTTTTTTTAACTTTAATTGACCATCAAAATTAAACTTGCATTGCAACTCAAAGTTTAATTAGTAATTTTATATCAGATGAATTCCTTTTAATATATTTTGTTTTACACATTGTGAGAATTTTTTTTTTTTTTTTATTGAACTTTCACATATTCACTTACCAGAGTATAAGTATTACGCATAAACATAGATATATGTTGTAATGTATACATATACATTTATAATATTTGTTTGATAGATACATGCAATATTTTGAAATATATACATATTACCCCTCAAAAGAGTTACAATACAATTTGAACAAGTAGTGGTATATAATATATATGAAAATGCTTTTCTTTTTAGAATAAAAAAGAGAAAGGAAAAATTCAAAGAAACAGAACAAAAAAAAAAATAATAATAAGAGACAGGGACATTAAGGAGAGAATAAAGATGGTGATGAATGTTCCATACGTTGAAGCAAAACTTTTTCAATAAACAGTCTTCTGGTTATATATTTCTTAATGATATTTACATTTAGCCTTGATGTTTTCATTTTACTTTGCAGAATATACTAGATGATACCCGCGCAAGCGCGGGAATTAACACTTTACTCATATAATGCTTAATATGTTGAACCATATTTTTGTTAATTTTTGTATATACTTTGTCCGATTTTTTCCTTATCTTATTTTTTAAATTTGAAATAAAAAACAAACTGCATTGTTGGATATTTAGAGGAGCGGGCAGGGATGAAAAATCTAAACTGAAATGGATAATATATACATGTACGTGGCCTTAATCCTTAATTGTTGCAGCTGACTGAATAAAATAAACTTTTTTATTGTATTTATTTCAAATCATTTTTGTATTCTACATCTATAAATTTAATGAGGATGCCCCCCCACCACCTCCAGATTGTTTTTCAAAACAGTCTTTTATCCGAAATTCTTATTTGGGAGAGTAATACAAATTATATTGAAAATTGACCAAAAGAACCAAATTTAGAGAGAGATACACTAAATACTTATAAATATTTAGTGTATCTCTCTCTAAATTTGGTTCTTTTGGTCAATTTTCAATATAATTTGTATTACTCTCCCAAATACATGTAAGAATTTCGGATAAAAGACTGTTTTGAAAAACAATCTGGAGGTGGCGGGGGGGGGGGGGGGCATCCTCATTAAATTTATAGATGTAGAATACAAAAATCTGTTCATTAATGTTTACAAATTAATGTCTAAGGTTTACAACCAATCTGCCGTGGTATGAAGTTTGAAATTAAAACACGATAGGTTGTGCATTATTATCAATTTGCATGCATATTTTATACCAAAGTTGTCAGATGCAAAGTTTCTGACCGATGGTTAACTCGCCCTACACTTTCCGTCATGTCAATTAGTCAACCCGTTTCTGGCCACCCCGATCTGAAACGTTCTTTCCATTAATACTAAAATCGCATTAATTGTTCTGTTTTATTTATTAACTTTTTGTATTAAACCAAGTCCGATCCAAGGTATCTGCCCGCGATGCATGATGAATTCGTCCTACACTTTTCGTTAATTAGTTAATCCGCGTTCTTGGTTACCCCGTTCTGCTGGAAAGTTCTCAAGCGAATGTGTATCAAAACTAAAATCGCACACTAAAGAAACGAATTGACTCATTTTATTTATTCAACATTTGTCAAATCTTAACTTGTATGTATTCTCTAAATGGGCTCACCGTAAATATATTCACTCTTTACGTAATCATTCAATATTATTTCATTGCAAGTATATATTTTGATGCAAACTATCCCTGACTTGGATCCGCCAAAGCGTGTCCACCACCTTACTCTCATTTTTGCTATTTCGGGCTTGTTTATCGAAAATGAAAGTAGGTTTTTTATTAATTTTACAATAATAACTTATTATAAGTTAAAATTCAATTATACCTTACGGACATCATCACGCATGTGTTGAAATACCAAAGGTGTAAGCAAGTACTCTGGTGCAGGCATTTTGTAGTTTATTTGCAAAATGCCTTAATTTATAAGTATAGATTGTTTTGTGAAAAGAATGATTAAATTTTCTAACCTATGAATATCTCTATTATCATATTTTCCAAAAAGGATTGAATATTTATCAAAACTTGTTTGTAAACCAAAGATATCTGTCATCCATTTCTCCAATTCAATCCAAATTTCTTTCACTAAATAGCAGTCAACAAAAATATGTTCTATTGTCTCTTGGGTTGTGAGAATTAATAAGGAATAGAAATGTGCATATACATGTAAATAAGTCATGTCATGGTATTAATTGTGGTGTGAAAACAACTTGGTCTGAATAAAATTTAAGTTAACGCAATTCACTTCTTATATAGTAAGTGTCTGTCCTATATGTTGAGAGTGACATTTGCTGGATAGTGAAGATATGTCATACTAGTGGTTTTTTAATGAGCATTATATAACCTGTTTTATATTTTCAGTTAAAAATGTCAAAAGTTACTTGATAGCATGTAGTGTATTCTATACTACATGTATTATACAATAAAGAACTAGCATGGGGCATATTTGTTCTTCAAATATCATTTTTATTTCACAGGCAACAGAATACATGTACAAACAAATTTAGGAACGGAACTTCATGTGTCTGTATGTGCTTTAAAGGAGCCTCATGATATAGACAAATACCAGCACCAAAAATGGAACCTCCCAATGCACAATTACGAACAATGACCAATGCAACAGAAATTATCATTGACTTGGAAGCAACTGGTTTAGGTATTGGTACAAAGTATTTTGAAAAACTTTTGTTTTTGACATTATTTCTGAATGATGAGAGCTAGGGCTGTCAATTACAAACTTGTTCTCCTTGTGAAAGTCAAGACTTTTTTATGGGTAAAAGTTTTGACCATCTGACCTTGATCTTGGAGTTTCACCTACAGTGTACTTTAGAAAGACTTTAACCCAGGGCATACTTATTGAACATATTTTGACCTTGATTTTGATATTCAACCTTCTTTTGAAAAGTTAAGCATAGTGCAAATTTTTTTAACGGTAAGTGATGGGATTTCACATGTGTTCCTTTGTTTTATTATATGTATTGGAAGTTGGTACAGGAGTAATATATTTATCATATCATCTCATCTAGTTTAGCAAAGTGTAAAACATTTTATTGTATTTCAGCCAGAAAATCACATATATACTTCAGATTTTTGCCATCAATGGAGAAAACCACTTCAACCAGATTCCAGTTCATCCAAAAGTAAGAGAAATAACTGGAATTAGGACAGAGGACAAGAAAATGTACCACAATGACAAATAACTGAAAGCAGTGGACATTACTACAGGTCTTACAAGCTGTTTGAATTTTTTTGTCTATGTCTAGCAATGACAGTTGGCCATAATGAAAGAAATTATGATGTTCCTGTACTTTTTCATGCATTATTAATTGTATTTTGGAATTATGAAAAAAAATTTTAACACAGTTCATTGTTCCACGAATCAAGCCAGGTGTTCAGGCTTTAATTCCCAGTCAGACTAATTTATTCAAATAATTGTTATTTTGCTTGAAATGAAAGTTCAGGTATAACATTTCATGAAATTTGAACCATGTTCATGTTCAATACAAAGGTGTATAATTTAGAAATGTGATTGAATTAAGAAATGAATTTAATAATTTTTCTATTGATCGACGTATCAAAGGAAAAATTGACCGGAAAACTTCATCAATGCGCGTAGCGCATTGATAAAAAGTTTTTTTCGGTCAATTTTTCTATTGATCGACGTATCAAAGGAAAAATTGACCGGAAAACTTCATCAATGCGCGTAGCGCATTGATAAAAAGTTTTTTTCGGTCAATTTTTCCTTTGATACGTCGATCAATAGAAAAATTATTAAATTCATTTCTTATCATTTTATAAAATATTTTCAAATCATAAAAATATGAAGTGTCATTGATCAAAAATGTAAATAATGTAAATGAAGCGGCGCGTATGAATACAAAACAATAACATTAACAATATTCAAAATGGATGCGCTTCAGCTGATGCAGGGCTATTCGGCTGAATTTAATGGATTAAACATAACTAGAAAGTTGAAATATAAATCGGCTGAATTAAAAACGAACGTAAAATACATGCGATGGCTTGTGATACTATTCACTGTGCAGCAAGATTTGTTAAAACTGGTTTTAATGTGAGTTAGATCGCTGGAATATGCAACTGGGCATTACCATGCAAGGAGACGGGATCGTGGACGAAAATGGTTATGTCGACAAATAATAGTATGTATGTGCGACTTTTGTAAATATTGTAGTAACTAGATAGCCATTGAAGTACTTATATGATATATCTGTCGCTTGGAATACGCCGGAGGAGTTGATGCACTTCTCATAGTTTTGCTTTACGACCCTTATTCTGAATCTGATGACCGATCATGTACGTGTGTTAATTTAAAACTCATCGTTACCAAATTTGAACAGCAGTGTTACAGTGAAAGTAGCCTATATGTCTGTTATAATCATTCCTGGAATTGGAACAGCCAAAATGAGCCAGCCTCGCCGTAAATGTTGATCGTTGATCGCAAGCAGACGAAATCGTAAGAAGACGCTTAATTTTCTATTAAGTGAATGGAATAATGTGTATTGTTTATTTTTCAAGGTTAAACTTTCATTTTTTTTTATATTTATGAAGTGGTATTTTGTTTGCTTACAATTAAACGGACACAACTAAACATTTTGTTGACAGTGTTTAATTTTTTGAAATTCCTGTTCTATAAATAGTGTTAAATCAGAACAGTTGAAAAAAGTTCATCCGGCAAAATTTATTGATGCAGGTATCAAAGAAATTTTTCGACCAATCAGAAGCGCCGATATCTTATCAAACTAATAAATATTAAATGATGTATAATTTCAGTTATATGTAAGAATCAAAATTCGGTGGCCACGCATAGTCACGGATTTTCCTCATACTTTACAATTTGATAGACTTTGATGAGTAAAAATGCTTAACACCATTTATTTGTTGCTATGTGGTCCCGTTGCCATGGTAACAGAGGGTAAAGATGTAAAAATGGCTTATTTGAGAACATATTGTGAGTAATGTGCACAACTTGGGGTTTCCAGAGTAAAAAAATATAATTAAAAATACTTGTCATTTTTCAAAAGAAAGAAAAACATTCATGAAGAAACGCATATTTTTATAGCGTGTCCATGGTTACTAAACAGAAATTTAAAAAAACGTTTTCTTCATTTAATTTGAATAAAAAGAGCAAATTTTGAATTTTTTGGTAAACGCTATTATAATTGGACAATAAAAAATTTATATATGAAAATTTAGAACCGTTGCTATGGTAACAAGCTTAAAAATAAGGTAAGTTATAATATTTTAAGGCATATTTGAATGGATATTATTGACTTAAAATGAATAAATATATAAAATCAATTGGTGAGAAAAAATCAAATATGTCCTAAACATTAATGACATTCGAAAAAAAATTGACATTTGCTAATGACTTTTCAAAAAGTAAGAATTTCTGTGTGATTTTTTACGCAACTTAATTTTCCATAGCAACAACACTTCTCTGTTGCATGACAAAGCTTTTTGTGGCATAAAAATAAAATTATAGATATATTTTTACAAGTTCAAACTAAAACAATTTGCAAAAAATGTCTAAAATCAGGAATTACAGCATAATAAAATCATCTTTAATTTCTCAGTTTTTCCTATTTTTTGGCCTTGTTGCCATAGCAACGGATGTCAATTTTCATAACAAAATAAATATTGCATAAACATTGATTAGGATGAAAACATTTAATGGTTTTCCATTTCGGCTTTTTAAAAAACCGCAAAAAATTGATTTCAAAATTTTGTAACGGTTTCCATTGTACATGTAACATTTTAAAATTATTGGTTTCTCCATCAATTTTCTGATATAATTAAAGAATTGAAAATAGGACAAAGGCTGTTTTATGTCTTTGATAGTTTACATTAGTGGGCAAAACCTTCTAATATGGCTTCAATGTAGGTAAGTTTTGCTATTTTTCCATCTTTAGCCTCAGTTACCATGACAAAGGTTACCCCAAGCAACCAACTTTTAGTGTTTTTTTTGCGTTTTACACCTAGGTGTGTCTATGTATGAAATATAAGGAAAATTGGTGACAATGCGTGGCCAGACCCTTTTATAAATCGTTGATTCTTACATAGAATTGATCTTAAATGATATTATTTTTCTGTAAATTGTAACATGAAAATTTTGCAAAGAAAAGTTGTTCAGAGGAAATTCGGGCTGAATATTTTCAAACTGGCTCCACTCTTTTTTTCTGAAATTTGTACACATTGATGAATTGTTGTTACATTTTATGAAAATAACATGTTTTTTTCATTTTCATTACTCTTTATGTTGAAAAATATGTGATACCTAATCACATTTCTAATATTTCATCGTGAGGCAATGGCGGCATTGTGAGGACATTGTGAAACATTAACCATGTTAATTTTTTTATGCTTCAAATGATAATTGTTCAGGTAATAATATTAGTTCATGAAATATGGTATAGTGTTCATTTTCCATGTTTTTATGTACATGTAACTGTAACTGAAGACAAATTTAGAGCAGTTGTAGAGAATGATGAACATTTTGTAGAGAAAACCTGTTTAGAGGAAACTCAGGCTAAATATTTTCAAAATGGCTCCACTTTTTCTAAAATTTGGACACACCGATTGATTGTTATCATATTTTATGAAGATAAGTTGCTTTTTCTGTTTCCATTACTCTGTCTGTCCTTTACAATTTGATTAATATCCACAATCTATGGTAATTTGCTGTGACAAATTAGACATCATAGGAGGCGCCTCAAGCAAAGTGTACAGTTTGTTTTAATTTTTTTATTGTTTTATTTTTTAGAACAAATGCTACATGTTTAATTAAAAATTTTAAAAGTTTTATGTCATCTTTCACTTATTTATTAGAATTGATATACAGACTATGATTTTAAAGGGACCTGGACACGATTTCAGATGAAAATTTTATTTTTGATTTTTTATGTATTAAATAGTTTACTTGTGTATTTTGAATGATTAACCAAAATTTGAATGTTAGAAGTCGTGTTACAAGCGAGATACAGAGGAAAAAAGTCGTTGTTATGTAAACAAAGCTCGAGTCTTATATTTGTTTACAAATAATGTAAAGTAAAGAAATTACCATTTATTTGACAAAATAACTTGTGGAAACAAGATAAACTTATTAAATGTGTTCATAAATAAGTTTATCAACAACAAAATGCAACATTAGATTGAAACTTTTAACAATTCAAGACATATGTAAACAATTACAGGACTCGAGCTTTGTTTACAAAACAAAGAATTCTAACCTCTGTAACTCGCTTGTAGCTCGATATTTGACTTTAAAATTTTGACAGAGCATTAAACACATCCATATTGACCATTCTAGACATTAAAAATGAAAAAATAAATTTTGAAAAAATTGGGCTCAAATCGTGTCCCTTTAAGGAAAACATTACACAGAATTACCTCCTTTAGTTTGACAGCCATTAGGGGCAACGGCGGTAACTGGATGTTTCGCACCTAAACATGTTTCGCGCTAAGATGATTCGCACCTATTCTGTTTCGCGCTGAGATGGTTTGCACCGCGATGTTTCGCATCGATATACATTATTTACAATGAATGATTTATGAAACATATACATGTAAATAATAAGTTAATATTCAGAATATTTATTAAATAAAATACTTAAGAGGTGTTTTTTTTTTATTTTAAGCATTATTGAAGTGCCTGCACAAAGCACAATATATTCAATAAACAGATGAATTTTATGATTAATAAAACCGGCGATTATTCGAAGACCATGCTAATTATTCTCTGAAATAACATCATAATTAGTTCATACAATTAATTGCACAACCAATTAAGTCATTATGAATTATCCATTACCAATAGCTTGGGCAACACCGTCTAAATTTGGAGACGTGAGCAGATAATGATGAGACAAGTGATAATTAACGGCTACACTCTTTTTATTTATTTTTTACCCAAGCATTGTTTATACATATCATTTGATTTCCATTATTTTGATCTCACACTCATACTAACTTAAATACTGCTGTACTTTAGCAATAATTTACAGTGTAGTTAATTTTCTTAACTTTTACGATCAAGGACAGATATAAATATAAACAATAAAATATTTTTTTAATGATTCATGCGGGTTACGAACGTAGCGATTATTGCAAAATGCAATGTCGCTACTTACTTCTCCCGCATGAATAAGCATAGAAATCATTTTATTGTTTGATTAAAACGTAGCTTTTCCTTAATTTAAATAATTATGATAGCATTAACGGTGATACAACGTGTTCTGAAGTAGAATTGTTGCATTAGGTACATTAGGAAATATTCCTTACATTGTTACAGATCGTAGTAAGTATAATTTAACACTAACTAATATATATCCAAATCAATCATAACATTTCCACTGAACGCAACTCAATCATAACAGCATCGCAGGAACACCAACAAAGAGAGGTCATGAAATCAAATTCTACAATTGGTTACACTGGTTTATCACTTTTTCAAGTAAAAAAATCTTGCTATTGATTATCAATAACTTTATCATTAATAAGTGAATGTTAAAATCATCATATTATGATAAAATTTAAAAAAACTTCATTTATTGTGTTTTGGACGGATGAGCAAAAAATGTTTAGCAACCGCAAAATATGTTGCAAACAAATTATAGCATTACCTCAAACAAAAAGTAGCTCCTTTTCTTATAAATACACTGTTCGTGTGAGTTTAGTTATGCTTTTCGCTGAAAATTGAGTAACAAGGTTTTCCACAATACCTCAAAACTTACTTTTCTGAAATATTTAGCATTATTTTTCCCCGTTCAAGTTATGCATTTTCAAACATACACAAGAGTTCCCAACTCAATATAGCAAGTGATCCAAATCAACCACATTTACGATTAGCACTTTCCATACAAGGAGATATATCAAATAAGAATACCGGTCGTAGTGGTTCACTTAAATCATCACGTAGCAATGTGTTTTTCATTTGGTCAACGTGTCTGCGTCATGTAGAACCATTTAGTTACATCGACTTTATAAAAAAGTGAACCGGTCTTGGCCTTGAAGTTTCATGTAGTCCATCGTCTTCCTTCCTTGTAGTCACGGACGAGTATATATTGACCATTGTTGAATTCTTTGATGTTTGATCCAACATATTTGGTACTTTACATTGCTTCTTGTGGACAACATCAGCAGTGTTTGGTTTAACAAAGTTGAGCCATGAACGGATGTTTGGGCCATACATTCGTATTGACGGGGTTCCATTTGTAGTTGCATGTGGTGTTGTGTGATACTTAAGAAAAGCACATACTTTTTGGTTAAGGGTTGTAGATTTGTCGTTGTCAACACTCTTGATTGCTCGTTCAAAAGACTGTACAAATCTTTCGGCCTGTCCGTTGGTGCACGGGTGGTATGGTGTGGATGTTATGTGCCTTATTCCATTCAGTGCAAGGAATTGTTTAAATTCTGCTGATATGAATTGTGGGTCTTTATCGGAAACTACTTCATTTGGTATGCCTTGACGGCTCAATAAAGTACGCAGAGTTTTCATAGAAGATGATGTTGTGGTAGATGTCATCTGGAAAACTTCGGGTCATTTTCGGTGAGCATCAACCACGATGAGGAACATATTATTCTTGAAAGGTCCTGCATGGTCAATGTGTAATCGATACCACGGAGTTTCAGGCCAATCCCATGGATGTACTGGTGCAGCTGTAGGCTGGTTTTGTACAGAAAAGCATCCTGCACATGCGCGACATGTATGTTCTAGATTACTGTCAATGTTTGGCTACCAAACATATTATCGTGCATATGCTTTAATATTGATGATATCAAGGTCATCCAGTGATCTCTTTTGCAGACTTTCAGGAATTACTACTCGATTTCCCCACATATTACGTCCTTGACGTTTGACGTTTTCAGGCCTAGGTGCATGCTAGAACCATGTTCATCGAGTCGTTACAATACCTGACTAAGGTTACGCTTGTTGTCCTGACCTGAAGTACCAGTGATAATGATGTAATCCAAGATACACTGGGTCTGTTGAATACCCTGCAAAACTTGTTCTATGGCTCGCTGCCACATATCTAGAGCTGAAGCTATTCCAAACACTAGTCGGTTGTACATATACAATCCCTTGTGTGTGTTGATCACTAAAAGCTGTTTTGATGCTTCATTAAGCTCCATCTGGTAATATGTTTGGGTGAGGTCAATCTTCGAGAAATTTTTACTTCTAGAGAGATTAGCAAATACTGTAAACGTATTACATTTGGCTGTGTATTCTATTTAGTGTGTTTGGCGGAATGCGGCTTCCGCTAAATCAAGTACGTCGCTAAATGCCATACATACATGTATAAGAATAGTCTCATTCAGGAATTCATACGCTTATTCAAATCCACGCCAACTTGTTCAAAAACTATTTCCCGCCAAATATCGTACACAAATATAATACGTTTACAGTATATCGTCCATTTTGGGACGTGGATACTGATCCACTTACAAAACAGGGTTGTCTGTGACTCTTAATCGCCACATATGCAAATGTCACCATTCTTCTTTAGAGCTGGGACAATAGGAGTTGCCCAATTACTATGGGCCCTCCTGTTGAAGTCTTTTTAACTCCTTTTCTATCCTGGGTCGCTTTGCAAAAGGTACACTGCGTGCCATGAAGAACTTTGGATCTGCATTGTCCTTGAGGTGGGCGTAATATCCTCCAGCTTCCCTACATCAGCAAACACGACCTTGTGATGTTTCAACAACAGATTACTCAGATTTTAGGTATGATCGGTCATTGATATGCCTTGCAAATGTAATGCCTTTATGCCAATCCAGTTAATCTGGAGCTTCTCTAACCATTCCCGGCCATAGAGTGCTGGTCCGTCTTGGGCACTACAAACAAATCTTATTCAGTTTCTTGTCCATTTATAGCTACTGTGGTTTTCAATTTTTCAATGGGTCTCATAGTGTGTCCCTAGTAAGATCTCGATGTCTGGTCACAGGGAATTAGTTAATGATAAATCGCCGCTTAATGATATAATTGTATCAGTAAGCGTCACAAATGCACAGCAGCCTTAACGCTTAATGAAACAAGCAAATATCGACACCCTCAACCGCTAATGATACAAATTTTATATCATTAAGCGTTGAACTTGCACCCTTTAATGATACAAAATTGTATAAACGCATGAAATTAAATCTTTTCATTTTCAATTTGCTCAACAATTATAATTTTAGTTTTTAAGATCAATCGTATTAAAAATCAAAATTGTATATAGAAGTTCCAACAATCATAGTCATCAATTATCTTTATTTTGCATACAATGATACATATTGATGTAATAAGAAGCTAGATAACATAAATTTGTTGCTAAGGGCTACCGTTGCCATGATAACGCAGACCAAAGATACGGAAATGGCAAATCTTATCAATTTTAAAGCAATAAAGAAAATAAGAACTAGGTACAGTTTCAGTCATATTTTGTCCTGTTCAAGTGTGATTTTTAAAAATATCATAGGAAATTGAAATGTTACGTTTATTTACACACGAATACCCATAAATTAAGAATCTATAAATTGTTACCTGATTAGACTTGAATTGTGACGTCACAAACAGTGCATTTTCCCGTAATTTTCATAAAAATGAGCAGAAGACACAATAGAAAAATATGTGCGCAGCTGTCGCCCACGATGAAACTCACTTGCATAACTTTATCATGTGATATCACATAAAATGTATTAATTTATTAACTTGCGGACTACGCAAGGCTGTTCAACATGCAGATACAGATGTACAATATTTTGTCAACAGGAACTTTTTATGTTGACGACGGTCTGACGAACTGTACAGGTGAGGAAGAGGTCGTCTGTCTGATGAGAAGAACACAACAGGCGCTTAGCATAGGAGGACGACTTCGACTGCATAAGATTGCTTCCAATTCGAAAGCCGTTCTGCAGCAGCTTATTAGCGAAGATCTCTCCAAAGACCTTAAACACCTTGATATCGGATGTGACACTCTACCAGTCTAGAGAAGTCTAGGAGTCTCCTGAGACACTGAAACCGATTCTATCATATTCCAAGTTTCAAAGGACCTGAAACCCTTTACCCGCAGATGAGTACTTTCGACAATCAACAGTCTGTTTGACCCGATAGGATTTATAGCTTCAGTTACATTGCAAGAAAAGTTGTTTCTTCGGGAGATAATATCAACAGTAAAACAAGTAGGCTGGGACGAACCACTTCAAGAAAACCTCCTCATCCGTTGGGAAACCTGGGTGAACTCGCTTCAGTGTTTAGAGGACATCAGAATTCCCCGCATGTATGGCAAATCCTCGGTGACTTCAGCAGACGATGTAAGTGTCTTTAAAACACTGCTGTGATGTCATTCCTTTATTCCAGCAGTCTAAACTTTTACCTGTGACAGTCCGATATTAGTGAGCTTCTTAATATCAGACCGTTACCAGTGGTTACAGAACTGATATCCTTCAAAATCGGACTGTCTCAGGTAAATCAACAATGAAATTCAATGACAGTGTTTTAAGTACGATATATGCCTCAAACAATTCTGTATGAAAAAATATCAGACAGTTCTCGGCCCTAACGGGCCTCGAAACTGTCTGATATTTTTTCATACAGAACTGTTTTCGACATATATCCATTACATATCTTCTGCGATGCTTGAAAGAAAGCCATTGCAGCCGTATCCTATCTTAGAGTCAGTACAAGCAATATTACAGATGTGGGATTTTAGTGGGAAAAGCAAAGGTGGCGCCAACACACGGTCACACTATTCCCCGTTTAGAGTTGTGCGCGGGAGTCCTTGCTATTGAATTTGCAGGAACTGTAAAAGAAGAATTGGCCATTGCAAAGAGTGAATTCCGCTTTTATTCAGATAGCAGAGTGGTTTGAGGGTATATCTCAGCTGAGGCGAGACGATTTCATGTCTATGTGTGCAATCGTGTTAGTCGCATAAGATCCTTTTGTGGACATGAACAGTGGGGATACATATCTACTGAATCCAACCAAGATGATATCGCCACCAGAAGTTCGAAGACATCCAGTCTACCACATAGTGTATGGCTACGAGGGCCGGAATTTCTTGTAAGTCGTTAATGTGAACGAGTATTTCCCTGTAGTTGAGGCGAATGACGACGTAGAGATCAGGAAGGAAGTTGTGAACATAAAGACTGAGACATCAGATCCTTCAAAAAAAGTTTTATCCTTGACTGCCAGAGTTTCAAAATTCTCATCTTGGAAAAGTCAGAAGAAAGCTATGACGAACTTACGGAGGATTGATGTGAGTTTCCAAATAGTTTCCAAATAGAAAAATAAATTCATCACTTACCTGTAGAGCAGTTCATCATAAAGGATGTCCAACGTGAAGTGTATTTAAAAAGGTGCAATAAATCATGAATAAACCACCAAAAAACAACTCACTTCTTCCCCTTAATCCTGTCTTGCATCCAAACGGAATCCTTCGAGTTGGAGGACGCCTGAAGCACATGTCCGCTAATCGATCGCGACCTTATGGAGACGACCATCATACAATCATCATACCCAAAGGCCATCATACTGCACTATTCCTAGTACATCATTTTCCCAGTAACATAAAACACCAAGGACGTCACTTAACAGAATGTGCTATACGAGCAGCTGGCGTTTGGCTCGTGAGTGAAAAGCGACTAATCGTTATTGTGCTAAGAAATTGCGTCACATGCAAGAAACTTAGAGGCAGCTTTGGCTGGATAAAAATGGCAGACTTACCTAGAGACCGATTAGAGACCGGGCCACCATTCACATTTGTGGGCATCGATACTTTTGGACCATGGCCTATTGTTTAAAGGAAGAAACGAGGCATTTAAAGAAACCACAACCGCTGGGCCATTCTGTTCACATGCATGGTGTCCAAAGCTGTCCATGTCGAACTCATTGAGGAGTTTAGCTGTCCTTCTTTTATCAAAAAATGCTCTTCGCAGATTTTTGGCCATTCGTGGACCCGTTAAACAATTTAAGTCAAACAGAGGCACCAATTTCGTTGGTGGTGCGAAAGAGCTAAAAGTGGATGCCCAATTTATTGAGAAGGGCCCTGTTGCCACTTACTTGGAAAATAACATTTTTTGGATCTTTAACCCACCCAATGCCTCGCATTTTGGAGGAGTTTAGGAACATATGATTGGTTGTTGTTGACGGATCCTAGATGCCCTGTTACTACAGAACAAACATGATCTGACACATGAAGTCTTATCAAATTTAAATGCTTGGAGTTTGAGCCATTCTAAAGGCAAGACCTTTAGTGCCGGTATCATCATACCCAGACAAAGCAGAGGTATTATCACCTTGTCAGCTGCTTACTCAAAAGAGTACTTTAGATGATTTTGACTTACCGAGCTGCGACCAGAAAGATGCTATCAAGAACCAGTGGAAGAGAGTGCAGTATCTTACCGACAACTTTTGGGCCCGCTGGCGTTCAGAGTACCTTCACCTTCTTCAAACCAGACCAAAATGGGAATCCCCAGGAATCCTTTTCAATAGAGGTGACATTGTGCTTCGTAAGGACAGTGAATCGCCCAGAAATCAGTGACTGATAGCAGTAATCGAAGATGCCTTAAAACGTGAAGATAAACTCGTTCGCAAGGTGAAGGTGCGGTTAATGCGAGGAGATACGTCTACTTGCTATGTTTGTTCGATCACCCACCTTGTAAAGCTCCTCGAGATTAAGTGAATGTGCCACCAGAATATGACATAAACGTTTGTCTTTGTGTGTGTTATCTGATTTATTGTATCGCACGATGTAGTTATAACGTGAATTTTTTTGTGGGTGACGGCTGAGAACATAGTTTTCTATTCAATAAACTATTGAAGAATTGGTGTCTTCTGCTAAGTTTTAAAACAAATACGGGAAATTGCATTTTTAATAACGTCACAGTAACTCTTATGACAGAGTAAGCATGCTACAATTTATTGATATTCTTGTATAAATAAATGCTGTATTTTCATTTTTTGTGATTTTTTTAAAACATCCATTATAAACAAGACGGAATATGACTGAAGCTGTACCTCTTCTTACTTCGATTTTTATTTAACTGTGTTTGATTTGCATTATTTCAAGTTCAAGATCATCAATGTATTTTTAATTTTATTTTGTTTGGCGATCTTAACTAAGGAATCTAACATTCGGAATTAAGAACTCTAAGTTTTTTGTTTTTGTTTTTTGTTGTTTTTTTTAAATTCATTTTCAATACAGATACATCTATACCATCCATTCACACCACACCACTCACAAGTTGGGAAAGTAAATATAAAAATTGTACATGATAAGGTCTTACTTCATATTATGTGACATTAAAGGGAACTGGACACGATTTCAGATGAAAATTCTATTTTTGATTTGTATGTATTAAATAGTTTACTTGTATATTTTGAATGATTTACCAAAATTTGAATGTTAGAAGTCGTGTTACAAGCGAGATACAGAGGAAAGAAGTCGTTGTAATGTAAACAAAGCTCGAGTCTTATATTTGTTTACAAATAATGTAAAGTAAAGAAATTACCATTTCTTTGACAAAATAACTTGTGGAAACAAGATAAACTTATTAAACGTGTTCATGAATAAGTTTATCAACAACAAAACGCAACATTAAATTGAAACTTTTACCAATTCAAGACATATGTAAACAAGAACAGGTCTCGAGCTTTGTTTACAAAACAAATAATTTTAACCTCTGTAACTCGCTTGTAACTCGATAGTTGGCTTCCAAATTTTGACAGAGCATTAAAAACATCCAGATTGAGCATTCTAGACATTAAAAATGAAAAAATAAATTTTGAAAAAATTGAGCCCAAATCGTGTCTAAGTCCCTTTAAACAGGCATGCCCATTTTGACCATTTTCTTTGGTAAAATCTATTTTCCAACATAAGTTTCTCTAAAGAATAGTAATTTTGTAAATATTGCACAATATTCTCAAATGTAATATTAGCAGTTTTTCTGGATTGACTCAAAATATGTCTCTTAACTAACATGATAATTAAATTTATAGCTATGTATTTCTTTTCTTGAAAACCAAAAAAATAACAGTTTTGGCGTCGAATACAATTCTTTCAACAGACTTTCTATAAATCCAATCAGACATTAACAACCATATATGAGAAATAGATGGACAATAGTAGAAGATATGTGTAATTGTTTCAGGTTCTAAAAAACATATTGAACATAGTGGGGAGTTTTTAATTTTACACATGTGTAGTATTTTGTTAGTACCCAATATTCTGTGGATAATTCTATAGTTTAACCATATCAATCCTGAATCTTTTGTAGCAGATCTAGGGTTTGAATAAACCTGTTTCCAGTTAAAATCTAAAGGTAAACTTAAATTGAAGGCCCATTTGTTTTCACAAATAGGTTTATGTTTTGATTTTGCCATTAAGTGGTCATAAATGTTCTGTGCTCCTTTTTTACACAAGTAAAGAGTATTTTGATAGATTCAGGTTGATATGGCTTGATTATTACTTCATGTAAAAACTGCTTAACATAAGGCCAAACACAAAAATTGCATGTTTTAAACCTTCATATGTAGTAAATGGAATCTTAACTGTATAATCATTAGTGATTCTCTCATAACTAATGAATTCACCTTGAGTATCAAATAAATCATGAACAATATGAAATCCTTTCTCTAAGTTTTTATTCACCTTCACCCTTTTGAAAATTAAACTTACTTGGTGCAGGACATCCGTGGACATGGTGACAGTCCTACTTGGAACAGTTACACCGACCCTCACACCGAGCTCCGTATGATGGATGAGGACATGGGTAACTGCAGTTGTCATCTTTGGACGGCTTATCGTATCCAGCGGGACATTCTATCAAAATCAAAATATCTATAAAGTTCTGTATATGAATTTCTTTAAAAAAGAATTTATTTTTTAAATAAAGTTTATATATGTATTATTATTTACAAATGTTTTCCCTAATATAACACAACCGATTGAATACTTGTTTATTTACACGCTTTCCAAACATGGGAAATCCCGTACTTTTCATAATTATTTTAATACAGCCGCATTTTGCCGGAAAACGAATCTGACATCACGCCACACAATTTTAACAGGAGGAAGACGATTTGATGAGCTTTTAGTCAAGGGGTCCCTCGTCGCTGAACAAAAATAAGGGCCGGAGCTATGAACCCTATCATTAGCATTACAACCTATGGAAAATGCATTAGTGGACTATATACAGTTTATGTCGGTCTTTTCCTACAAATCCCGATCAAATTTGCACTTGCAATAAAACCGAACTCTCGTTTTTTACTGCATTTTCAATGCTTGCATAACATGTCAAGCCAAACTTCTACTTATCTATCCGTTTTGTTCCTTAAAGATTAAAAATGTTTGTCACTACAGAAAAAAACCCATCTTCTTAAATTTTATTCTCGGTCCTATGAGCGGTACGATTTTCTCTGAAATTTATCTGTAAGGCTGTTCTCAGCCACTATGTTTTTAAAATTTTAACCGCTCTGTGCCTTTAACTTCAAAGAAAATAGTAAAAATTCCACCAAGCTATACTTGTCTTTTTTTCATACTACAATTGAATTGTCTTTTGTATTTCATTTTACTGTGACTGAAAATATATTTGAAATATTCAATCTTGAATTACAAATCTGGAATCTCGTTTTTTGAATCTTGGATGTCGAAGGAGCCTATCGGCTTTCGTTCAATAACATTGCAAAATAGTTTCTATTTTGTGATGACCTAGAGACATGACGTAACTAAAATATAATTCCACAATATAACAAGTATCTGATCAACCGAATAAACAAATATAACACAATTTTGATAAGATAACATATTTTCAATAACAGCAAAGTGAACTAATACAGACAATTCAATTGCACTTTAAAAAAACGAAAAAATAAAGCTTGCCATTATATGCATAAAATGTAAATACGAGGTTCAATAAAAAAAATAGTAAGAATTTCACCACAGCTTTTTTACTTAACGTCATATTATAACCAAACCTAGTAGACATAATTTTGCAACAATTTCAATTATATTTAAACTCAGACAATTAAGCATTATATTATGTAAATCTATTAATATTTAAAACTTATATTTCTAAACTTGCAAAAAGAGGTCACGACGCACGACCAAGTTTTGTGGTATGTAATCAATATACCTTATAGTGTCAAACGTAATGTTTTTATAAATTGCGCCCAAAACCAAATAATATTAAAACCTCAGATTAAGTATTGTAATGATGCCCTATGTAGTCCACATTAAGGTATTTCACTCCTAAATGTGGTTGTATCAATAATTATTTATTATTTATTAAGGT
The DNA here is from genome assembly GCA_020458035.1 of Magallana ariakensis. Lineage (NCBI taxonomy): Eukaryota > Metazoa > Mollusca > Bivalvia > Ostreida > Ostreidae > Magallana > Magallana ariakensis. Next base: position 59,541,832 of record CM035814.1, on the reverse strand, counting down.
CTTCCGTTTCCAACGGATGACCTTGTACTGATTCTGATGGTAATTCTTCATTATTTTAATTCTTCTTCTAGACGTTTTTAAAACCTCAATAACTTATTTGTTTGTCATCCGATTTCATTCAAAATTCACGGTATATTGTAAATTGAATTAGGTTTCTAGAGCACAAAAAAAATTGAGATCGCAACTTCCGGTTTTGAGTTATTCCCCTTTTTCTAAAATTTTAGGGGCATTAGTTTCCAGACAAAGGCTCCGAAATGGTCCGTAGCAAATAATTTATAGTTAAAAATCTCTATTATTGACACTTTGAATATTGTCCTCTGATTTTTGTATTTTAGTTTTTTCCAATTATTCCACTCGAATTAATCAATCGAAAACTATGTTTTGAAAATAGCAAAATTTTTCTCATGTTTTAGCTTCGTAACTTATTAGTTTGAAATATTTCCTAAATACGTATAGAACAAAAGTTGTGCATAATGTTAAGGGCTTTCATTTGACACCAATAAAAAAGGGCTGGCCCCTAAATTAAGGGCCAGTAGCCCTTAAAAGATTTTGCTTAATAACTCAATAACGGTTAGGATTTCGATATGGCTAAATCAGAGCTGTGTGCGTATCATTACGTAAGCTATCCCTCGCCCGCGGCCGAAAAATCGGTCACCATGGTCGCGGCTGGACGACCTAGCGGTCAGCGGTTATCTAATACACGAGAGTTCCGTCTCTCATATATGAGTTAATTTAGCTGCGAACTGAAGAATTGTTAAGAAATCGTTCAGTTAATTAATAAAAGCAATACCATTCTCAATCTAATGCAATATCAGATATATAGATCAATTGTGGGTTTTAAGTAAAAAAAAGAATTTCTATTTGATAGATTTTAGTCATTAAATTGCAAACTTTTCAAATCTTCCTAGGTTCTGACCTGTGCGTGTGTATGCGTTAAACCTTTACGTAATCTATCCTTCGCCCGCGGCCGAGGAAATCAGCCACGGCTGCACTACCTAGCGGTAAACGGTTATCTAATACACAAGATTCGCACCCGCACACTTACATGAATATGAACGTGTTTGAGTTTATATAGCCGTAAATACACTGTACTGGTACTGTACCAGTTATCGGCTAAGACCAGTTATCGGCTAAACTGAGAGTTCGGGTTTATAGCACGCGACTATCTGAGATTTTTTAATTCAGTCCTCTGTTTTGAATAAAGAAAAGTAAGTTTGCTTGAAAACTTTCTTGAATATGTTTTAAACATGAGCTTAAACGATCATTGTTTACCGCTAATTTACATCTTTGCACTTTCAGCAGTGGGGGAAGTGACGTAATATGTTAAAAAAGAATATAACTCCTTTATGATACATTATCATATCCCTTCTTTGATTTGACATATAATATCATTACATATAACATGTAGAAACAAAAGGAATTCACTAAATTCTGAGTGATTCATAGCGCAGTTGAACGCCTGATTGCACAATATTATGCATTGAATAGTCTACGATTTTGTGTATTACCGTATGATAACAAACGAATAATTTTATGAGATTTGTTTATGCATCATAACTCCTACGAACTTTATTCTGACCCCAAAAGGGGCATAATTCAAATTACATTTTGCAGAGTATCAAATCAACATGTACAGGGATTTTACTATGTTATTATCGCGAAGCCGATAACTGGTACAGTAAATCGTAAAACTCGGCAAATTCTGGGCGTGCTAAAAAAACACACAAAAAGATGGTTTTGGTTCTAAATAATGATTTAACCTAACATGTGCATAAACAAGGAGTATACCATTTAAAGCATGTCAAGTTTTATTCAAAAATATCAAGAAATAAGGAAATACGTAAAGAAAACGTTAAATTTTAGCCGATAACTGGTACAGTGCCAGTACACTGTTTTAATTTTATGTTATAAAAGTTTGTTCCTTTTGTATTTATTTAAATTAAACATTGGAGAGTAAATTAAAAAGTCGTTCTGAAAATTAATAAAAGCGATATTACTCCAAATCGGAAATACTCGTCAGACATATTTAAATGGTTGGTTTGTAAGTCTTAAATGTTTTAAAAACTGTACAAATAATGTTTTCAATTAACAAAAAAAACAACAAAAACACAAATATTAAAACCTTTAAAAAATGATCATCCCTCGCACATGGCCGAGGAGATCCCGCGCAAGTGGACATCTTCTACATGTACCTTATCACGCGTGCATGTTTGTTATTTTGTACGAACGCAACTATTTTTATTATGTTTTCAACTATTATATTGGTTTAAGGTGAACAGATAAATTTATTTTACTCGTACAGTTGATTTAGCATTGATTTATAGGACAGCGTACAAGGTAATTTAAAAATCAAATCAAATTATGATCAAAGTTCCATGTTACATGTTTGCGGTAGGTGCTGGCACGATAAAAGAATGCCCTGAATTGAGGCATTCGGTGATTATTTTAAAGAATATTTACATGAGTTTTGAAACAAGTTTTGTTTAGATTCTGTCGGTCACATATTTATAACTTCTGTAGTGTTTCTACATGGTCGTTCGTTTCATTGTGAAAACGAACTTATTTCTGTGTTGCCCTCCCACCGCCCCGCTGCCAAGTGCTCTTTTTTTTAAAATCCCGATCTGTCGAAAATCATTTGATAGGGACTTCTTCTTATGTGTAACATTTTCTCCTGAACGTGTTTCTCTTTCCCTCCCGTTTTTTTATTCGGTCAGTCTTTGTAAATATCAACTTTCTTTATTGCGTAAATTCAATCGCCACGTGCTACCGAAAATTCTGAGTCGCTTCAGCGCACACATCTCAGAACATACATAGCCCCAGGTTATTTATGGCTCCAGATCATCAATTGTTATGCAATTAATCAACAGTTCGAAGGGTGTTTTCTTCAGAGTGGTCAATTATCAAACAATAAGACTTTCATTTTAACATTAAAGGTGCGAGATCGTAATCTGAGAACGTGGCTATAATAAATTAACCTGTTGAACACGCTAAACTTCTATGATATATAGTTATGAACAGAATAATATATATTATAATTTAAAGTTTTAAGTCAAAGGTAATTTGTTCTTGGGATTAGATGTTATGAAATAGACTACATTATGCTATGCAGGCGGTCGCCATAGAAATCATCAAAGTATTGCAAGTGTGGACAGATTAGTTCACTTGACTTACAGACTATAATAATATAGCGACATATCTGCCTCCAAAAAATATATGCGCTTCTCAAAGTTAAGTGAAATGGACATGTGTTCTTGAGGATTTTCTTTATTGCTAATTATATGAAAATTGATTTTTTTAAAAAACGTTTTATTGAAGTTGTGTGGTATGAGGTTGTCATGCAACTTAATTTACTCCCGTTTTTTTTCTTCAAAATACGTACGTAAACTTTCTCCGAGAGAATTACTTTTGATCCGATAAAGGAGAAAAAACTGACATAAATATAGGGATTTTGCATATTATTGCATCGTCGAGAGAAGTATTATTCATTTCTGTAAATTATGTTATTTAATTTTACGTTACATAGCGGTGTAAAATTTAGACGCTCACTTATGCATAAATTCTCCCGATGATCTTTGATAGTTGATTATTATTTTGAATGTTCAAGTCTACTCGTATTATTAAATAATATCAGCCCTGAAGAAATTTTCAGAGATGCCATCAATTTTGACTATTTACCAAATTTTGACAGCACGCAACAATTTCAAACTTGCACATAGTCTTAAAAAATTAGAAAGATTTAATTACGGAAGTTACATGTTTTTAAGGCGGGTTCGTTTTAAAAAAAAAATAATACATTTCCTTTCATGAATCATGAGTACATGTATATAACAATCCTTGCTACCCTTAACAATTTAACTCGCCATTAAACTTCTCATTGTTTAAACCCCTGTCACACTGGAGCTGCGTCCTCACGGCGATCCCGCTGTGTCATTGAATAATGTAAAACGCCATGGTAAACGAACTAGAGTCTGCTACAGCGCCGTAACAACGCAACGGCATCTTGGTTAGCTGCGGTGGGATATCCTAGAACATTTTAGAACGCCATGCGACGGTGCGCACTTTGAACATGCACAAAGTAAGCGCCGTGGCTCTGCGTTCTGATAAACACGCCGTAGAAGTGGAGCAAGGTCGCCGTGACAGCGCCGTAAAGTCTCCAACAGCGCATGTGCACGCAGTCAGCGCGCAGAGCACGCCGTGGACTCGCGGTAAAAACTCCTAGCACGTCATGAGCGCTCGGCGGATACCCAGCGAGTGCGCAGTCAATTGCCGAGTAGAACTCTGTGGAAACGTAGTTGGGAGCTCTGTTAGAACGCCCCAGTCGCCGTCAGGATGCCGTGACATTTTCACTTGTAAAATTTTTAAATAAGATTGTATATTTTTTCTTAATTTTCGTTGCGATCCTACGGCGATTCCATGAATTTTACAACGCCGTGAACACGCCCTGGGAACGCAACATGGTGTGACAGGGCCTTAAAGAGTTTTCAAAACAATTACACAAACTGTGTTTGACAAATAGTTTTCCTAAAACATTTTCTTCCTGTCTTTATACAGGTTTTCAACCACAACACGTTTTTATAACAAAAGCAGAAGTGAAATTTTAGTCATTAGTCATTATAATCATTTGACACCAAATCATATAAATTTTCAACTAGCAGCAACAACGGAAGACCTACTCGTGGCTTTGCCACGAGCTCTGCTCTAGTTTATTAACTTTTTGTATTAATCGAAGTCCGATCCAAGGTACATGTATCTGCCCACGGTGCATGATGAACTCGTCCTACACTTTTCGTTAATTAGTCAATCCGCGTTCTTGGTTACCCCGTTCTGGAACTTTCTAGAGGTCGTGCTTCGCAAGCGACTGAGTATCAAAACTAATATCGCCCACTAAAGAAACGAATTGACTCTATTTATTTATTCAACATTTGTCTAATCTTAACTTCTATGTATTCTCTAAATACGCGCACAGTAAATATATTTACTCTTTACGTTATCATTCAATATTATTTCATTGCAAGTATATATATTTGATCGAGACTATCCCTGACTTGGATCCGCCAAAGCGTGTCCACCACCTTACTCTCATTTTTGCTATTTCGGGCTTGTTTATCGAAAATGAAAGTAGGTTTTTGATTAATTTCACAATAATAACTTATCAGTTAAAATTCAGTTATACCTTACGGACATATTCACACATGTGTTGAAATACCAAAGGTGTAAGCAAGTACTCTGGTGCAGGCATTTTGTAGTTTATTTGCAAAATGCCTTAATTTATAAGTATAGATGTATAGATAGAAAGCCAAAACATGCATGGTGGTCTACCAGTCATCTACCACAGTCTTTATTGCCCTCATGCTAGCTAGACAGTGACCCCATCTGGCATGTGGACCTCATGGCAAATTATAAGCCTATACAGATTTTCTTTAAAAGTTTCTTAATTTGTATAAAATTATACGATTTCTCTGCAATATATTGAAAGTTTTCAAAGATGATTGTACGTAGTTATATAAAGTTTCTCTATCTGATTTTGAATTTATTAATCTACATTTCATTTTGTATTTATAAATTTTCATAGCAGTAAATGAAATAAGTGTATTCATACCATTAATAAAATCTGAGCTTTCATAAAAGCCTATGACTGTGTTTCCAACTAGCAACAAAACCAACAATAGAACTTATTTTCGCCATATGAATGAAGAGTCATTACAATAGTATAACAAGTGTTTGACATTTTTAATCTCTCCACAGTTTTCACATGACATGTGGATTCCATTCAATCACACATACGTATTTATTCAAAATATTGTGAAGTAATTTATAATTAAATTTAGCTATTTGCTTATCAGGCATTTTTGTGATTTTCATGTAATATTTTGAAGACCATAAATGCTTAGGAGTATAAAAAATTCTACTCAAAAAATTTTCTTCTAAAGGCTTTGAAAATTTTATTTCAACAAAAATGTTATATAAAACTGAAGATTTTAAATTCGGATAGGAAATATATATATTACCTTTTAGAACTACATACTTGCTGTTTTTTTAATATTGGTATAGGGTGCTTTTTCGCATTGGTAATGTTTTGAGTATTTGCAAAACACTGTCCTGAGAATAAGGTATTCACAAAAAATATTATTTTTATTAGAATTTTTTTTTATTGATTTTTTCATTTCCCAACATATGTACATATATGACATAATAGGTGTTTGGTGCATTTGTAGAAACATATCACATAATCTTTAGGCCATTTCTACTTAATAATACAATTTTAAATATTTCATCAAATTTCATATGAAGTTAAGCTGATTTCGATCGATCGATCGATCGAGAGAGAGAGAGAGAGAGAGAGAGAGAGGTATAATGCAGGTGGATTATTATACATGTATAGACTATACTATTCTCAGTTGAGGACAACTGAAATGATATGAGGGTTCACACGTATTAAAAAAACAAACAAAAAACACCCCCCTCCCCCCCAAAAAAAAACCCAGAAAGCTTGACTTTGTCAATATAACTACAATTTTTTACAAATATTCTGCCAGTGGCTTCCTTATATTTACATTTTTTCAACAGCAAATATTTTTCAGTTAAAATTCTTTCTGTTATGATCTTTTTCAAAGCATGTATATTAAGTATTGGATTACTTTTATACTTACATGAAAAAATATATTGCTTCACAATAAGAACTATCAGGTTAAAATTTTTTTACCTTTCTTAATTTTTATATTTTCCAAAAAGAACTCATTGAATATCAGATGTAATAGAGATTCAAACTGTGTAAAAATCCACTCTTCAACATCACACCACAATTCTTTACTATATTACTTTCATAAAATAAATGACTAATACTTTCTTCATCTGTTTTACAAAAGGTGCATACAGCAGACTCTGTGTTTTTAATATAAAAAAGTTATTTATTTGTAGGAACAATCCTATGAAGTATTTGATATTGTAGCCAATGTAGTTTTGATTCCTGTGTAGACTTAAATGGGAGTTAAAAAATTTTATTTTAAGAAGTTTGTGAATAGTTGTAACCCTTATCTCTCCATTTTGATATAGATGTACATATTTCTCTTTTTTTGTCTAACAGTAAGTTGTACATGGGTTTACAACCTTTACATGTATTAAAAAACAATAGAATATGATTAGGGATAATTGGTCCATATCGTTTTTTGTTTTGTAAGTTTGGTAAGTGTATATCTTGTGTAAGCAGTCTGGTCGTAACTGCAGTTCTGAAACTTGCATACTCTATAAAATTTGTCTTTGGATTAATGTGTTTCAATTCATCAAAGTTTATGAATGTCCCATCTATATTAAGTAGATCACTAACAAAAATAAATCCTGTATTAACATAACTTTTAAAAAAAATTGATTTATTATCTACTGTGATTTTGGGATTGTGCCATATATTTTCTTTTATAATTTAGGGTTTACTAAGTGGAGTTTGCTCATTTATTTTTAACCAGTTGAGGAACATTTCTTTCCAAAAAGATTTTTCTGAATTTTTACATAGATTGTATGAATAATCTGGACCATTTCTCCATATTTCAGAGATACTGATTTTCAAAATTGATTCAAAAAGCTTAATCCATTTTGTGTCAGTTCTAATGTCTTCTCATCCAAGTAGCTTTGAGTGCTGTGATAAAATTCCCATAATCAACCATTTTGAGACCACCATGATTATAATGTTGTATGATTGTACTTTTCTTTACTTTATGAACTTAACAGCCCCATAGGAAATGGAAAATATCATTTTCAAACGTTTTTAGGTATTCAGTTTTTGGGTTGGGTAAATCTAGTATTAAATGATTTAACTTTGGTATTATTAGTGTCTTTCTAATCGTAATTCGACCAATTGGAGTTAATTTTCGTAACTTCTATTAATTTATCAATTTTTCTAATTTCAGATAATTTTGGTAAATAATTTAATTCTTCCATTTCATCTAGTGTAACTGAAAATTTAATACTTAAAAGCTCAAAATTTAAATTATTCCAACTAAGTTTCCATCGTGAATGATGAAATACATCCTTTGAATTTTGTTTTTTTTAATTTTTTTTATTTTGTCATTTTCAATTCACAATTGCATATAAACATGTCATTGGTATAATAGCATATCATATAAATACACATCTTTATGCTTTATACATATATGTGTATATATACAATTAGTGAAAGTTATAGGAGATAGAGTAAAGAAAGAAAGATTGATAGCATTATGTACAGAAAAATTGTATTGGAGCACTTAGACAAGTAGAATTGTAAATCAATTGACATACATGAGTTTATCAAAGTCATTTTTTCTGTGAAAATTTCATCAGTCAAAGTAGATCACAATTTTTTTTCAAGTGTTTTTCATACTGAGTGAAATTACAATTTTTTAAAAGTAAATACTTTTCAATAAGTAATCTATCGGTTATTAAGGTAAACGATGCACTCATATCCAATTTGGGTACAGTTTTATATTTACAGGCAAAAATAAACTGTTTCACAACAATTGTTAATAAGTCATAAACTTTGTAAACATTATTGTTAAATTTACCGAATAATACACCTATTTTATCAAAAGCTATTGGGAAATTAAATCTTAATAGAAACATTTCTTCAACTGCACACCATATCTTTTTAACATTATGACAGTCATAAAAAAGATGCTCAATGGTTTCAACTTCTACCTTAGAAAATGTACAAAGCTGATTGTCCTTTAGTTTTAATATCGTTAAAAAGTAGTTTGTTGCAATTATTCTGTGTAATATTTGAAATTGTAACCAGTGACATTTAGATTCCTTTGTAGTTTTAAATGGGAGTTCAAAAATTTTATCCCAATCCGAGTCACTAAATCTATAACCTTCTTCATGCCATTTATAAACTGCTTTGATTGTTTCTTTCTTTTTACTTATTAAAATATTATACATATCTCTACAACCTTTGTTTGCTTTCTTGAAAATTGCAATTGTATTTGGTATATGTGCTTGTATTTTAATTCTTGCCTCTTTAATATTATAAGGACCAATTCTAGCTAACACAGCCGTTTTATGCCCAGCATATTCTAAAAAGTTTGTATTTACATGTAAATTATTAAGGGATTCAAGACTAATGAAATTGCCATCTGCATCAAAAAGATCAATTATAAATATAAAGCCTGCATTAAAATAACTTTTTAAGAAAGCTGAATTATTTTCAATTCTAAATTCAATTGAAAATTTTTTACTACCAATCCAAACCATTTTTGTTAAATTTATTTTTAAGCCTGATACTTGTGCGAAAAAGTCTAAAACCCTAAGAATGCCATCATATGATTCTGGTGTACCATCCATTATAATTGATATGTCGTCTGCATAATGAGATATTTTGTTTTCTTCTCCATCTATAAGTATACCTTTGATGTCTTTTTCATTTCTGATTAATATTCCTAAAATCTCAGCACAGAGAAGAAAGAGATATGGGGATATTGGATCGCCTTGTCTACAGCCCCTTTCTGGATAAAAGTATTTTGAAATTATGCCATTTTGAATCATACAAGCCTTTATTCCATTATAGAATGTTTTTATCCAATTTTTAAAGGAGGGTCCAAAATTTAAAAAAGTCCAGTGTTTTGGGGATAAAGTGTCAAAAGCCTTTTCGAAATTCTATAAACATTAAAAGGCCTGGTACATGTATATCATTTTGCTCTGTATAATACATAAGGTCATATATAAGTCTTATATTTTCCCCAATAAATCTTCCCTTTAAAAATCCAGTTTGGTCATTATTTACCAATTTATCTAGAACAGTTTTCATGCGGTCAGCTAATCTTCCTGAGGCTAGTTTATAAATAACATTTAGTAAAGTAATGGGACGCCAATTTTTCAGAAATTGTTTAAGTTTTCCAGATTTAGGAATGCATGTAATTACACCTAGTTTATTTATTTCTGAAAAGTTTCCTAATTTAAAAATGTGGTTTATTGCTCTTGTGATAAATGTTCCTAAGTCTCTACAGAAGAATTTAAAATACCCACTTGTAAAACCATCAGGGCCAAGACTTTCGTCATTTTTCATTTTCTTAAGGAAATTCAGAATTTCTGTATCAGTTAAAGGACCTTCGAGGGTAATTGACTCTTCTCTATTAAGTTTAGGACACTTTATTTTATTTAACTTTTCATGGAAGCTTTCTTCATTTATAATTTCTCATTTTTTATACAAGTGTTCAGAAAATGATTTAGTTTCTTTTAATATTTCCATTTGATCAAAAATTACAGACCAATTATCTTTTTCAATAGTTGGTATTTGTTTACTTACATGTATGTAGTTCCGAGTCTCTTGGTTAATGTAATATTTGGTTCGCTTTTCTCCCTCATCAATCCATTTAGACTTTGACCTGATACATTGACCTTTTAATTCTATTTTTTTCTTATGTTGAGTAGCTCATCTTGTTTGTTCGATAATATATCTAAGGAGTTTTCCGTTAAATTCTGCTCAAGACAAGTAATCTCTTTTTCTCATTTTCTCTTTCATTTGATTTTTTTAAAGCAGAGTATGAAATGGATTTGTCCCTTATTTCAGTAAGAAGAATATCTATAAAAAGTTGATCATCAATTGTAAATTGGATAGCTTCATTTCTTATATTATCTAGATTATCTATATTGTATATAGGACAAACATATTGTCTTTTTACTTCCCCAATGATTTTTTATAGAGTTAATATATGTTGTATCGACTGATATGGAATGTTGAATTTCCAAAAGCCTTTCCCATTCATACATTCATTCACTTTAAATTCAAGAATTACTGGAAAATGATCTGAACGATAGCTATTTTCAAACTTAACATGTGGTACTCTGTTTGTTAGAGTTTCAGATATAAGGTAAAAAAATCTAATCTGGCTTGTTTTACAGGACTTTTCCTTCTCCACGTGTATCTTTTTAAATTTGCATTATTTTCCCGTTATATGTCCACAAGATTAAAAATCTCCATTAATTTCAAAATTTCTATTCTTGCTTTTAAATTAATAAGACGTTTATAATTCATAGAGTTAAAGTCTTTATTCATTACTAAATTGAAATCACCTCCAATTATAATATGTTGTGTATTAAGATAAGAGTCAATTTTATTCCTTAATTCTGAGTAAAAATTTGGTTTATCTGAATTTGAGCCATATATATATTTACTAGTAAAAGGTGCATATGTTCAACAGTAGTGTCTAATATGAGATAATTACCACTATCGTCTTTATCTTTGTTATGTACTTGACATCCACAATTGTTATTTAAAAGAATTGCCACCCCTCTAGAGTTTGTTCTGAATGAGTTAAAGAAAGATTTAGTTCCCTATTGAGATTTTATCAACATTTCATCTTTTTCACTAAAATGTGTACCTTGCAAGAAATAAATATTGTGGTTTTTCATTTTAAGATTTCTGTAAACATCTTTCCTCTTGTGGAAGTCATTAAGCCCCTGGCAGTTTACTGATATTATGTTTAACTTGTTTTTCTCAAGTGTTTTGTTGTCCATTAGCTTTAGATGAAAAAAAATGACAATAATAAACCGTCAACCATCTCAAAAATCCATAAAACGAAATACAAATTCAAAGCAGAGCAACATTATTATCTAATAATGCTTTACCCCTGTAGAAGACTGTTAAAAGAGATATACACTGTAGAGAAGAGAAAAAAGTGCCATGACATAGCGAAGGTGTTGATTCAGCGCATTAATTACTATTATTTGTCATTTGTATACATTGGCATGCTATACAACTGCCGATAAACCTATATATATTGAAGTTATTTCTCAGGAAGAGTTAAAAGAAATTTGAAAAATAATACAGTTTATGGAAACGGAAAACTATTAGAAATTTTTTTCGTAAAAATATTCTATTTGACGAAATGAGCAGTTCATTTCATACAAATCTTTTGTGTAAAGTATGCCTGATTTTATCAAGTTTTCAAAATAAATTGGTTTATTTTTAAACGTAAAAGAACTGTTTTTACAAATTGGCAAGGATAGGAATTCATCTTAGGAAATCTTTGTTAATTCTTTAGTCTTTTTGGAACAGTTAAAGCACATATTGCTTCTTTGTAGAAGGTCGGAAGTTCGTTAATCTCTTCGTAGTCACTTAAAGTTTCTAAGTTAGTTTTTTGTATATATTCTGAAGTCAGATTTTCTCTTTATAGTAAATTCTCTACGAAAAGCAAAAGACTGCTTATTGTGTTAATCGTGGAATCCTGATGCCTGTGACGCTTTCAGTTTAGATTTAAGGTCAATTATGTTAATTCCTCCTGAATTTTCCTTTCCAATAAGAGGTTTTTTTTCTTTTTATATGAACCTTTTTACTCGATAAAAATTTAAAGATAAATTTATCTATTTGCTGGATGAGTTTAAATGGTTGACTTGGAAGAATGGTTGCATTATATTGAAGTTTTGAAATGATCAATGTATTTATGATTTCTTTCTTTCCAAATAGAGTCAGGTTTTTTCCAATGAACCTAATATTATGCTTATTTTATCAATTTTGACCGGTCAGGTTTTTTTTCTTAACACTTATATTTGTCGTATCCTATGTATATTCCCAATGTTTTAACTGCTTCGTTTGTTTCTGTTATATTTTCTATGCTTTTCATGAAGTTTTTGAAGAACATAGAAGTATGCATTTAGATTTAATAATACTAAGTTTTAGACCCGGTGTAAAGAAGAATAATGACCCCCGTAGAAGAAAGACCGGTGGTCATTTTTCGACGTGGAATAATGACCCCCTTCACTGTGGAATAATTGTTTTTTTTTCTGAAAAAAAACCCCTAGGGGTTATTTTTCTTCAATCATGTTAAACATGAAGAGAAATAGCCCCCGTAGAAAATGACCCCCGCTGTAAACAAGAATTGAAATGGATTACCCCGTATCCTAGATATCTGACTTTGAAATTACTTAAATTTTCACCGTTTAGCTGATTTTGAAGTTATTAACACGAACTTGTAAAGAAATCGCCGTATGTAGTTTTCCATATCCGTAGCTAGAAAAATCACACAAAGACAACACTTACGTTGCCACAAATTGATTGTTAACAGTCTCGTCGACATATGGTGGGAAAATGACGCTGCACTTGTGTAGAAATCTGCTGAACTGTACTTGATACTTTACCATGAATTATTCTTAATAATATTTTATATAGCTTTATTAAAAACAATATTTGATTTACAAAATTTATGCACATCTTGCTAAACTATATTTATCGCGATTTTACAATTGCATCGGCAGCAAATTGCCACGTGAGTGATTAGAATTCTGTGCAGGTGTTGCTACTGTTGCATAGCTATTCTGTAACTTAAAAAAGAACACAAAAGAAAAACACATTCATACACAATGAGTAACTAACATTCAATCTCAGAAGAAACTGTGTGATTATTAACGAACAATAATCATGAAAGAATAATTGTTGTACTAATATAAGCAATATTAATTGGTAAATTAATGAAAGACATATATTTTCGTAAATAGACTAAAGAGGCAGGTAACGTAGTTATATGAAAACCATATCATAAAGGAATAAAACACTTTTTGTGCATGGTACGATAAACATTGTCTGAATGAAACCTTGATAAAATCTTATCAAACAAAGAAAACACACCGCTGTGTGACCCACTTGTCTATAGCAAGAAACCGGTAAGCCCATAGTTAAACATGAAGTTTATAACACGTGTCAACCGCTCAAAGTGGTCTCCAATATAGATTCTCATTTCACAACGTTCTCTTTCAAACTGTTTCTTTCTTTCTTTTCTCTTTTAACGCGTTATCCTATGCTACGGACCGAACACTTTTTCGTCGACATCGTGTGTACGTCCTAAAATTGGCATTCAGAAGTTGGAGTTCTATTCGCTTTTCGCTATTCACTATTCGAATAGCGAATAGAATTCTCTGGTCGGTTCGCTATTCAAATTACCGTAAACATGCTAATAAACGTAAATTCAAAATTCCACATAAACTTTCCTTTTTCAATGTTAAGAAACAGTTATATATTAAAAATCATATCTTGCTGACCAGACCTGAACATTGACATAATTAGCTAGCCTGGCGAAAAGGTAAGAAATTCATCATACTGTTGCAATGGGATATCTTTCAAGGGGCTGGCTAACACCCTGTATCCCATATTTGGGCCTTCATATTTAGAGGAGGTGGGGCCCCGGGAATGCCCAGTCGACCCTCAAAAGGAATTGGGTTTACACGACCGTTAACAGGCTTAGCTAGCCTGGCGAAAATTGGAAATTTCGTATAATACAGTTATAATGGAATATCTTTCAAGGGGCTGGCTAACACCCTGTATCCCATATTTGGGCCTTCATATTTGGAGAAAGTGGGGCCCCGGGAATTCCCAGTCGACTCTCAAAAGGAATTGGGTTTACACGACCGTTAACAGGCTTAGCTAGCCAGGCGAAAATTGGAAATTTCGTACAATACAGTTATAATCGGATATCTTTCAAGGGGCTGGCTAACACCCTGTATCCCATATTTGGGCCTTCATATTTGGAGGAGGTGGGGCCCCGAGAATGCCCAGTCGACCCTCAAAAGGAATTGGGTTTACACGACCGTTAACAGGCTTAGCCAGCCTGGCGAAAATTGGAAATTTCGTACAATACAGTTATAATGGGATATCTTTCAAGGGGCTGGCTAACACCCTGTATCCCATATTTGGACCTTCATATTTGGAGGAGGTGGGGCCCCGGGAATGCCCAGTCGACCCTCAAAAGGAATTGGGTTTACACGACCGTTATCAGGCTTAGCCAGCCTGGCGAAAATTGAAAATTTCGTACAATACAGTTATAATGGGATATCTTTCAAGGGGCTGGCTAACACCCTGTATCCCATATTTGGGCCTTCATATTTGGAGGAGGTGGGGCCCCGGGAATGCCCAGTCGACCCTCAAAAGGAATTGGGTTTACACGACCGTTAACAGGCTTAGCCAGCCTGGCGAAAATTGGAAATTTCGTACAATACAGTTATAATGGGATATCTTTCAAGGGGCTGGCTAACACCCTGTATCCCATATTTGGGCCTTCATATTTGGAGGAGATAGGGCCTCGGGAATGCCCAGTCGACCCTCAAAAGGAATTGGGTTTACACGACCGTTAACAGGCTTAGCTAGCCTGGCGAAAATTGGAAATTTCGTATAATAGTTATAATGGGATATCTTTCAAGGGGCTGGCTAACACCCTGTATCCCATATTTGGGCCTTCATATTTGGAGGAGGTGGGGCCCCGGGAATGCCCAGTCGACCCTCAAAAGGAATTGCGTTTACACGACCGTTAACAGGCTTAGCTAGCCTGGCGAAAATTGGAAATTTCGTATAATACAGTTATAATGGGATATCTTTCAAGGGGCTGGCTAACACCCTGTATCCCATATTTGGGCCTTCATATTTGGAGGAGGTGGGGCCCCGGGAATGCCCAGTCGACCCTCAAAAGGAATTGGGTTTACACGACCGTTAACAGGCTTAGCCAGCCTGGCGAAAATTGGAAATTTCGTATAATACAGTTATAATGGGATATCTTTCAAGGGGCTGGCTAACACCCTGTATCCCATATTTGGGCCTTCATATTTGGAGGAGGTGGGGCCCCGGGAATGGCCAGTCGACCCTCAAAAGGAATTGGGTTTACACGACCGTTAACAGGCTTAGCTAGCCTGGCGAAAATTGGAACTTTCGTATAATACAGTTATAATGGGATATCTTTCAAGGGGCTGGCTAACACCCTGTATCCCATATTTGGGCCTTCATATTTGAAGGAGGTGAGGCCCCGGGAATGCACAGTCGACCCTCAAAAGGAATTGGGTTTACACGACCGTTAACAGGCTTAGCTAGCCTGGCGAAAATTGGAAATTTCGTATAATACAGTTATAATGGGATATCTTTCAAGGGGCTGGCTAACACCCTGTATCCCATATTTGGGCCTTCATATTTGGAGGAGGTGGGGCCCCGGGAATGCCCAGTCGACCCTCAAAAGGAATTGGGTTTACACGACCGTTAACAGGCTTAGCCAGCCTGGCGAAAATTGGAAATTTCGTACAATACAGTTATAATGGGATATCTTTCAAGGGGCTGGCTAACACCCTGTATCCCATATTTGGACCTTCATATTTGGAGGAGGTGGGGCCCCGGGAATGCCCAGTCGACCCTCAAAAGGAATTGGGTTTACACGACCGTTAACAGGCTTAGCCAGCCTGGCGAAAATTGAAAATTTCGTACAATACAGTTATAATGGGATATCTTTCAAGGGGCTGGCTAACACCCTGTATCCCATATTTGGGTCTTCATATTTG